>OX451735.1:612333258-612933258 GCA_948472305.1 Vicia faba
AACTTTACTTGACCATCTTAGATTTTTTTTAGGGGTAGTGAGATGACCGGCTTTGGTGCAGTCTGAAGTTGGTGGATACTCGATACTACACTCATTGAGGGTTGTTTTCTTGGAATATTTTGGTCGCCAGTTAAGTGGATAAACTGAAACAATGAACACAGAAAATAATACAGTGATATTGAGCTCCTTAGAACCCGGTTACTATTTATAGGACAGGTTGAGCCAACTAACTTCAAGAGGGTACTTACCTTTGAAACCCCATGCAAGCCTGAAACTAGGAACTTGTGTGACTTTCTTGTACATATGCTTGTGCATACATCATGAACATCATAAAGCATCATATGCATCCACTAACCATTTCAAGGGTTTGGATCTTCATCTTTGTTCTTGTTTTGTAGGTCATGGAATCTCTTCGCAGGAAAACAATTCAAGTCAACCTTGTGAGAATCCCTCCTTAACTCAAGGAGCTTACTTCCAAGATTCAAGAGAATTCTCTCTTCAGTGAAAGACATGGTAGACTTATCAACTTGGTCAACTCCAACATTGAAGAAGACATGGTGAAAGTTCTCTTCCAGTTCTTTGACCCCCTACACCATTGCTTCACATTCCCTGATTACCAATTAGTACCTACTTTGGAGGAATTTTCTCAACTCCTGAGGATTCCTATTCTCCATCAACTACCCTACAATGGTACGGAAAGAGAACCAAAGCCTGAAGATGTTGCTCAAGCCTTACACTGGCAACCATCTGATATCAAAGGTCATTGGGAAACCAGAAGTGGTGTCAAGGGTTTCTTGGAAAAGTTTCTGTTTGAGAAGGCACAAGACTGCTGGAATTCTCTAGATCTACAAGCTTTTGAGGAGATTGTAGCACTTATCATCTATGGGTTGGTCTTGTTCCCAAACCCTGATCAGCTTATAGATGTGAATGCTGTCAAGATTTTCATGTCTCAGAATCCTATGCCTATATTGCTTGGGGATATCCTACACTCATTTCACACATGAACAATGAGGAAAAGAGGTGTTCTCATGTGTTGTACTCCTCTTCTAGCAAGGTGGTTTATTTCTCACCTCCCCCAGTCAGTCTTGAAGAATGAGCAGGGTTTAAGGTGGTCACAACGATTGATGACCCTCACACATTCTGATGTTCATTGGTGTTCTCGATCCAGAGAAAATGTCATCATCATTGATCGTTGTGGATAATTCCTTAATGTCCCATTACTTGGCATTAGGGGAGGCATTACCTACAACCCCTGTTTAGCTCTGAGGCAATTTGGGTATGCCCGGAGGGATGGCCCTCATGACTTGCTGATTCCTGACTTGGTTTTTTACTTCGACAATGACACTCAAGGACTTCGACAAAGGTTTATCCGAGCTTGGAGGATGCCCAACAAAGTGGATAGTAAGACCCTGGGGCACAAGAATTCCATCCCCATTGAGCCTTACCTCAAGTGGGTACGAACCCGCACCCAGAGTCTTATGATGCCATACCCTCACATTCTCCCCGTGATCAAAGATCCTGTTATGGAAGGAGAGGTTCCATACACCCTCCTACATCTAGACATGCCGACATCATTGGAAGAATTACAAAAGAGTTGGATACAACTCAAGGAAGAACGAAATACTTTTGAAGCCAGCTTCTATGCCAGTGAGAAGAAGGTTTTGGAACTTAACCGCCGACTTCACGAAGAGGAGACTCTCAACACTTACATCGCACCAAAGAGGATGTGCAATGTATTTTTACATTAAGAATTTTATAGTATCTTGCCCATGGGGCATTTATGTACTAACAAATTTCTTCTTATTAATATGACGTGTGTTCTTTTTGTTTACAACAAATTTGAATTTCTAAATCCTTGAATGCATTACATGAATAACATATCATTCATCATATGCATAAACAGGTCTTCACACCAGGTGTCCTTATCTTTCTGCTGTTTATTTCAGCAAGATGGATATAAAGTAGACGGTTAAAGATCTGCAAGCACAGAATTCTCAATTCCAACAACTACTCATAACCTTCGCAAAGGGTCAAGAGGATCTTAAAGCACTGTTAGAGAAGGAACCAGAAAAGAAGAAAAAGAAAAGAATTGGTATGGCCACTATGGGAAGAAGATTTGAGCATCAGGCTAGGAGAGTTCTGGAATTCCCCTCGACGTCTGACGAAGGGGTTGGTAAAGGTAAAGAAGTTGCAATTCCTTCCGAATCTGAAGAGGAAGAAGAGGAAGAGGACGAAGATTACTCCGAACAGCAGTATCCTCCGGCGGATGATAAGTATAAGAATCTTGAAGACCGGCTGGCAGCCATGGAAGTGAAAAGGGTACCTGGGCTAGATTTCGAAGAACTAGGGTTGGTCGCTGGGATCGTCATTCCTCCCAAGTTCAAAGTACCCACATTTTCTAAATACGACGGTTTGTCCTGTCCGAAGATGCATCTGAGGTCCTACGTCAGAAAGATCCAACCTGACTCTTCTGATAAGGATCTTTGGGTCCACTTTTTTCAAGATAGTTTGTCGGGTACGCAATTGGACTGGTTCTATCAACTTGAGAGATATGATGTTCATAACTGGGAAGATTTGGTTGCTGCTTTCTACCTACAATACCAATACAACACAGATTTAACGCCTAATCATACTCAACTACAGAGTATGGGTATGGCCTCTAATGAGGGATTTAAAGAGTATGCCCAGAAGTGGCGGGATTTGGCTGGAAGGGTGCAGCCACCTTTATCGGATAGAGAGCTGGTTGACATGTTTTTAGGGACTCTGTCAGGTCCATTCTTCAATCACTTGATCGGGAGCTCATCTGCAGGGTTCAAAGAATTAATTCTGACCGGTGAAAGGGTCGAAGCTGGCATTAAGAGTGGTAGAGGCTGTGATGATCCAGAACTCCTCAATCGATCAAACTCGAAGCAATCAACCAAGAACTAACCAGCAAAGGGTAGAAAGGCCATAACGACAATTTACCCGGATCAATATGACACCAGCTCAGGTCCTCTCTCATCTGTTAAAGTTAAACCTTACCAACTTGAAAGAAGCGCCGAAAAACCCAAATACCTCTTCTCCCTATTATCATTTAAATGCAAAATGTGCATACCACTCGGACAGTGTAGGGCATGATACCAACAACTGTTGGGCTCTTAAAAACAAGATCCAAGATTTGATAGATGCCAAGGAGGTAGAGTTTGTTGCCCCTGAAAAACCTAATGTGATATCCTCTCCTATGCCAAAACATGGTCATAATGTCCATGCAATTGTGGAAAATCTTCATGTTACCGCTGTTAATGAATTAATGACTCAGTTTCCAATGATTAAAATGAATCTTTTGAAAGCCAGGATTTTCCCGGGATGTGAAAAAGACTGTAACTTCTATTCAACCTTGCAATCCGACTGCCCACTGTTAAAATCAGGCATCCAACGCCTGATGGATACTCAAGAGATCCTCTTTCAGAAAACTCCTGTTGCTACTATCATTCATGTTACTCCTGCTACCTTTGTTACTCCAATAAATGACATTGCTATAATCACCATTTCCGACAATCTTTCCAAGACCTGCAAAAGGCCTGTTAAGATTACGCCTGATCCAAAGCTTGTACCGCTGAAGATTACCATGCCGGGGCCTATCCCATATAAGTCCAACAAGACGATACCATGGAATTATCGAGGAGAGATCTTCTACCATGGTGTCAAGTAGATCGAATCAGTCCAAGAGAATTCCGATGAAGAAATTCCTGACATAGGGAACATTGCGGGGACAAGTAAGATAACTCGTAGAGGAAGAATCTTTTCTCCGGAGATTGCTCCTCCATGGGCAATCTTTGGACCCTCAAGTGCTTCTGTGCCTGTCAAGATACCTGTGAGAAGTCCGGTTATTGAAGAAATTGATGCTCCCGAAGCTATACCCTTTGTTGTTACTGCCGATAAAGGTAAGGGGATCCAAGAAGCGCCCGTCAGGACGAGGGCTCAGACTTTAGTTATCCCCGAGACCACCCAAAAGGAGATGGAGGAGATTTTAAAGATAATTAAGAAGAGCGACTATGATGTTGTAGAGCAGCTGGGGCAAACCCCTTCAAAAATCTTTATGCTGGCTCTATTACTCTGCTCTGAGGCTCATGCTAAAGCCTTGATCAAATTTCTAAAGACGGCACACGTGCCTCAAGAAACTTCTGCGGACCTGTTTCAAGAGTGCGTGGCTAGCCTTACAACCGAAAATGGTCTTGGCTTTTCTGATGCTGATTTGACGTCTAAGGGAAGAAAGCATAATGATGCACTGCATGTCTCGGTAGAGTGCAGAGGGATCACACTTGCTCATGTTTTGGTTGATACCGGCTCATCTTTAAATATTCTACCAAAGAAAGCGTTGGACAGATTGGACTATGAAGGTTTGACCCTAAAGCCCAATAATATCATTGTTAGAGCCTTCGACGGTTCTAAGCGGATGGTTCACAGAGAAGTGGACATCCCAATTAAGGTGGGAACGGAAATTTTCAACTCTACATTTTATGTGATGGACATCCGTCCTTCATATTCATGCTTGTTGGGAAGGCCATGGATCCACAATGCTGGGGCAGTCACTTCTTCTCTACACCAGATGCTAAAGTACCCAGTCCAGGGTAAGATCATAATAGTTCATGTTGAGGAGGAGTATATGATAAGCCACCTTAACTCTTTCCGCTACGTGGAGTTAGATGGTGAATACATAGAAACACCTTTCCAACACTTTGAAGAGGTTTCTCCTGAGGTCGCGGTAGCAAAGACAATGACTGGTGTGCCTATCATTACCAAGCCTATATCCCGGATGTCATCCCTTAAAGATGTGGAGGCTGTAATCAAGGAAGGAGGAAGTACAGTGTGGGGTCTACTTCCTGATTTTCCTCACAAGATAAATAAGTATGGATTGGGTTTCACTGTTGCTAGCCAGAAAGCTGTGCGTCGCTCCCGGGCTGGAGGACCACCCTTAAAAATCACTCACCATGGAGTTCATGCTTTAGGAGATGATGATGAAAAAGGCAACTTTGAAGATTGGATCTTTCCAACCATTGAAGGAGGACTGAACAACTGGGAGGCGAAAGACTTTGTTCCCATTACTTTCATCAATCAGTAATTTATCTTTTGAATATTTATGTTGGTCTGTAATAAATTTTAAATAATTCGTACACTCTTTTGCCTTGTGCCTTTCCCGGGGCACATAGGTCCATTTGTAAGGGTTTTGATTTTTCATTTTTCATATGCCATTTTTAATGAATCATGGACGTTTTCATCTATAAACTTTTGTGTTCATTTTCTTTCCTTTTACATTTTATTTTGTTTAAGGATGGCTATTCCTTACACACACCCACACTCACAAAATGCAGGTACCCATCCACTCTGGATTCCATGGGTAACTATTATGCTTTGGCCTTCAGTGACTCTGAAGATTTGGTCAATCATGCCGAGTACGAAGGTGATGAAGACTGTGAAGTGCCTAGAGAGTTAGCTAGACTTTTGCAACAAGAAGAAAGGGCTATTCTGCCCCATGAAGAGTTGTTAGAGACTATCAATTTGGGAACAGAGGAAGACAAGAAAGAGGTTAAAGTGGGTGCCAACCTGGAGCCAAGTGTCAAAGAGCGCTTAGTTCAGTTGTTGAATAAGTTTGTTGAAATCTTTGCCTGGTCCTATGAAGACATGCCAGGACTGGATACAGATATTATGGTTCACCGTCTCTCTACAAGAGAAGACTGTCCACCAATCAAACAGAAAGTCTGCCGAATGAGGCCCGATATGTCTGAAAAGATCAAAGCTGAAGTGATGAAGCAGTTCAATGCTGGATTTTTGGCTGTTACTTCCTATCCACAATGGATTGCTAACATAGTGCATGTGCCTAAGAAGGACGGCAAAGTCAGAATGTGTGTGGACTACAGAGACTTAAATAGGGTTAGCCCTAAAGATGATTTTCCACTACCACACATTGAGATTTTGGTCGACAATACAGCTAAACATAAGGTATTTTCCTTCATGGATGGATTCTCGGGATACAACCAGATCAAGATGGCCCCCGAAGACATGGAGAAGACTACTTTTGTTATGCAGTGGGGTACCTTCTGCTATAAAGTGATGCTATTCGGACTGAAGAATGTAGGGGCAACCTATCAGCGAGCCATGGTAGCTTTGTTTCATGACATGATACATCATGAGATTGAAGTCTACGTAGATGACATGATAGCCCGTTCACAGACAGAAGAAGAACACCTCGATCATCTGCAAAAGATGTTTGTCAGGTTAAAGGAATATAAGCTCAGACTGAATCCTAGCAAGTGCACTTTTGGAGTCAGGTCTGGTAAACTTTTTGGATTATCGTCAGTAACAAAGGCATCGAAGTTGATCCTGCCAAAGTCAAAGATATACAAGAAATGCCCGCCCCCTGCACTGAAAAGAAGGTCAAAGGTTTCTTGGGACGCTTAAACTAAATTGCAAGGTTCATCTCTCACCTAACTTCTACATGTGAGCCAATCTTCAAGCTATTAAAGAAAGTTCAGGTGGTTGAATGGAACAATGATTGTCAAGTTGCTTTTGATAAGATCAAGGAGTATTTGCTAGAGCCTCCTATCTTGATGCCACCCATCGAAGGAAGACCTTTAATCATGTATCTGACTGTTTTGGATAATTCAATGGGGTGCGTACTGGGCTAACATGACGAGTCTGGCCGAAAAGAGCATGCCATTTATTACCTTAGCAAAAAGGTTTACCGACTGTGAGACTCGCTACTCACTGCTCGAGAAAAATTGCTGCGCTTTGGTATGGGCTGCTCGTCGTCTAAGGCAGTATATGTTGACACATACCACTCTGTTGATTTCTAAAATGGATCCGATCAAGTACATCTTTGAGAAGCCTGCTTTATCCAGAAGAATCGCTAGATGGCAGATGATCCTGACTGAGTATGATATCCAGTACAAAACCCAAAAATCTATAAAGGGGAGTGTACTAGCTGACCATCTAGCTCATCATGCCGTCGAAGATTACCAATCTATGAGGTTTGACTTCCCTGACGAGGATATCATGACACTGGAAAACATTAAAGGTAATGGACCGTATGACGGACCTGAACAAGGATCCCGATGGACCCTGTACTTTGATGGTGCTTCAAATGCACTTGACAACGGTATCGACGCGGTACTTATCTATCCATAAGGTTGCCATACACCTTTCACTGCTAGACTCTGCTTCAGTTGCACCAATAACATGGCCGAGTATGAAGCTTGTATCTTTGGTCTCAAGGATGCTATTGACTTGGAATCAAATTTCTGATTGTCTTTGGGGACTCAGCTTTGGTTATCAGTCAAATCAAAGGAGAGTGGGACACTAAACATCTTAATCTTATCCCATACAAAGAACATGTCCTGACATTGTTGCCTCATTTCGAGCAGATTACCTTTGAGCACTTCCCGCGAGAAGAAAATCAGCTAGCGGATGCTCTGGCTACAATGTCTTCCATGTTTAAACTTAACTGGGATAATGAGGCACCTCAAATCACCATCGAGCGAATGGACAAACCCGCTCATTATCACGAGATTAATACCGAAGAAGTGGTGGACCGACCCTGGTTTCATGACGTCAAAAGGTATCTCGAAGCACAAGAATACCCTGAAGGAGCTTCAGTCAACGACAAAAAGTTCTTATGGAGGTTCGCTACCAAGTTCTTTCTGAGCAATGGTATCCTATACAAGCGCAATCTTGATTGTGTCCTACTCCGTTGTGTGGACAAGGTTGAAGCTGAGCAGATCATGGCTGAACTATATAATTGCACCTTTGGCACCCACTCAAGCGGTCACACGATAGCTAAGAAGATTCTAAGGGCAGGCTACTACTGGTCTACCATGGAAGCTGATTGTCATCAACATTCCTGTACTTGTCATAAATGCCAAATCTATGCTGACAAGGTACATATTCCTCCAGTTCCTCTCAATGTCTTAACAACTCCTTGGCCATTCGCGATGTGGGGAATCGACATGATTGGAGAGATCAAGCCTACAACATCCAATGGACATCGTTTCATCCTGGTGGCCATTGATTATTTTACCAAGTGGGTCGAAGCAGCTTCCTTCGCCTCCGTTACAAAGAATGTGGTTGCCCGCTTCATCAAGCAGAACCTCATATGTTGGTATGGTATCCCCGACAGGATCATTACAAACATCAGTACAAATTTGAACAATACTATGATCACCGCTCTGTGCGAGCAGTTCAAGATTCAACATCACAATTCATCTCCCTATCGGCCAAAGATGAACGGTGCTGTTGAAGTTGCGAACAAAAATATCAAGAAGATCATTCAAAAGATGACAGTCACCTACAAGGACTGGCATGAAATGTTACCATTTTCTCTGCACGGGTACCGTACCACGACACGTACTTCAATTGGGGCAACCCCTTATTCTTTGGTATACGGCATGGAAGCTGTTTTACCTATTGAGGTTCAGATTCCCTCCTTGAGAATCATGAAGGATACTGGTTTGAGTGAAGACGATTAGATTCAGACCCGACTTGATCAACTTAACTTGATTGACGAAAAACGACTTACTGCTGTTTGTCATGGTCAGGCATAGCAAAAACGTATGATCAAGGCCTTCAACAAGAATGTCAAGAGGCAAATATATCAAGTCGGAGATCTTGTAATCAAGCGAATCATCTTGCCGCAAAGTGATCCCAGGGGAAAATGGAATCCTACTTACGAAGGACCGTTTGTGATAAAAAATATCTTTTCTGGTGGGGCAATGATTCTGACCACCATGGACAACGACGACCTGCCGCACCCTGCTAATGCAGACATAGTCAAAAGATACTACGCATAAAACGACCCGACAAGTAGAAAACCCGAAAGGGCGACTTGGGCAAAAATGGGCATCCCGGTGAATCGAAAACCCGAAAGGGCGGTTCAGGTAAAAATTAGGGATAAATAATAAAAAATATGTACACCCGGCAAGTTGAAAACCCGAAAGGGTGACTTGGGCAAAAAAGGGTTTCCTGGTGGGTTGAAAACCCGAAAGGGCGGTCCAGGCAAAAGTTAGGGAATTAAAGCGTATGACTATGTCTCGTCGGATCACTTTAAGGACAATCTCTTCACAGACAAGCTCCAGGCTTCTGATCAACCCAATCATCTGCAGACAAAGCAACGAATGGACAGATACTCAGAGTTTTGAAGACTATAGCAGAATGGGAACCCCATGGAATTGTTACACATAGCCATCTTTCTTTGTATAAATTTTTCTCATTTTTATGACAACATTCTCTTACTAGGATGCATGTCTCCTTTGTACAAAATACTTACAAAGTTAATACAAAGATACTTCAAAGTGCAGAATTTTGCTTGCCTTTTCTTTCTTTTTTACACTTATATTTTATTTGAAAACGTCCAATGATTTATTAAATGAGCATATGCATTTGAATATAATCACTGCTTACAAATAAAACGAAGTCAGAAAGGATAATTACTGATAGGTTGGAAGTATAGGAAAATGTCATTAGGCTATTCCAGAAGGAATCCCCTGCAATATGTCATTCGGATCTAATACATATCCCCAGCGGAGTTAAGGTTCAAATCCCCAGTGGAGTTAAATACATATCGCCATCAGAACTAAGTTTCCAAACTCCATATCCCCAGCGGAGTCAGAAAACTTTGAACTACAAATCCCCAATGAAGATGAAGCCTTTTTCCCCAACGGAGTTCAAGACTTCAACCTTCAAACCACAATGGAGATCATTCGGTTTCTCCAAAATTCCCCAGCAAGTTATCTTAAAAACTGAAAATCAATCAGATAACAGTCAACCATTCTTTAAGCCCCAGTAGATTGACATACAATCCAAGCTCTTTAGAACCCCGAAGGAATAAGTATTCTCCCCACAGAGTTAATTCCCAGCCGAAAGAAGATTCTTGTTCTTATTTCTCTAGTTGAAGTCTCCCAGGTTTTAATTCCCCAGTAGAGATCGTCAGAGTTGTCCTCATTTTCCCCAAAAGGTCGTGAAGGATTCTCTATTCCCCACAAGTCACCAAGGATTTTCAATCATCAGCAGTAGTCCAAAGGATTTCTCGCATGCAACAATCAAAGATTTTTTGAATCCTCAACATCGGTCAAGGGTTTACTTTCCCCGGCAACAGTCAAAGATTTCATTATCTCTAGCTATCAAGGATTTATTTTCCTAAGCAAGACATCTAATCAGCTTACATGTGCATACATTACATTCATATATCATAGACATTTATAGAACTTATTTTATTGCATCATACATATCATGCAATATAATTTTGTGTTTTGGCTAACATTTTACCCTTTTCAGGATAAGATTAAAAGTTATCATTAACAACTATTCAAAGATCTCAGATACAATACAGATACACTCCAAGACATGGAAGTCATTCTACTACTCATTCAGATCTCTTATTTTAGATACAATATGGATACACCCCAGACACGACGGTCATTCTATTACTCATTCAGACTTCAGCAATCATATACAGATTAGATACGCTCCAGACACGGAAGCCATTCTATTTCTCATTCAGATTCAAATATCAACTACAAGCTCAGATACACTCCAAGACATGGAAGTCATTCTGTTGCCTTTTTTAGATCCCAGTTACAGTACAGATACACTCCAAGACATGGAAGTCATTCTGCTACTCATATAGATCTCAATTTCAGATACAATCCAGATACGCTCCAAACACGGTTGCCATTCTGTCACTCATTCAGAATTTATTCCCCAGCCCAGAGATGCTCCATACACAGATGTTTCTCTGCCGCCCATTCAGAATTCAGATACAATACAGATACACTCCAGACACGACAGTCATTCTGATATTCATTCAAAAATCAAATACAGTTACAGTACGGATACGCTCCAGACACGGATGCCATTCCTTCGCTTGTACAAATTCGATCTCCAGATACAACTCAGATACGTTCCAGATACTGATACCATTCTGACATTCATTTTCCTAATTCTCAATAAACAAGTCTTGGATGGCATCTTTAAGCCCATCTCCATCAAGATTCAACCATCTCCAAATGACATCTTTAAGCCCATTCCCTCAACTATATTTTGACGAGTGCAAATTTACAGGCACTCTAGTGTCCAATCCTCTTTTACCTTTGAGTCACGAAAGGAAAACTCGCCAATATAACTCTTCAGGTTCAAGAAGATTGAACAGGGTCAGCTGTTGTACCCCAAAATTTTCCATCTCATTTTATCAACATTTCTGATCACAAGGCTCTTTGAACTCAAGACCAAGCTAGGGTTTGCACTACTCAAGACATCTCCTTGCACTGATGACCCAAATTAGGGTTTGAGTTTGCACAAGGATTTTTGGACCTTCAATGCTCAAAGTTACTTTCATACTTCATATTGGACTCATAAGTTTGTCCATACCACGTTTCAAGCCTTGAATCAATTTTTTTGCCCAGTCAATTGGACAGTTGACCTATAAATCAGTTGTGTTGGGGAAAAAGTCAATTATGGCCAAATTACAGTCAAACCTCATGAATTTTGACCCACATCAACATTACGAACTCATATGAACCATTTGATCAAGTTTGGACCACAACTTCACAAGAAATTTGATCAGATCACCAAAAGGGTAAATGGTCATTTTTAGGGTTTTAACTATACAAAGGCAATTTCTGACTTTTTAACCTAGCCAATGGAAAATTAGGCTCAACCATGGACTCAAGGACTCAATGGCATCATCTTGACCTATTCAACAAGTTCAAAAGACCTCAATTGCATTGGATTGACAGATGAATTTTTCAGTCAACTGATTAAAATTTGACTGTACACTGAAAAGTCAAACTTTGACTTTTTGGTCAAAATCAAGTGCCAAGGGTCATTTTTCATCAAGATATGTCAAAACATGAAACTTGTTCATCAAGAAACCCAAAATTGCAAATTAGGGTTTAAAGTTGAAAAATTTCATAACTTAGAATTTTTCTAAGTTATGAAATTTTCTTAATTTTTCCTAACTTTGCCCAACATTTTCACCATGATGCATTTGGATTCAAATAAAACTTTCAACATGAAAGTTGTATTCCTCGAAAAAGTCTACAACTTTTATTCACAAAGTTTTATCAAAAGAAGCTTGGATCTCAAGTTATGATTTTTGGAACAAGGGTCCCTAAAACTTTTAACTTAGTGAAATTTTGCCCTAGTTTAGGCAGGATTTTGACCTATCTTCATGGATATTTTTCACATAGTTCGACTTGGAATCTCAAGTTTCATTTCAAATATGGATTGTAGAGAATGTTTCAAGCTTTCCAAAATGTCCAAGAACTCTCCAAACACATTTGTGGTTAGGGATAATCGAAGGCTTGAAGTTGGCAAAAACTCACTTTTCATCCATGGCATGTTCATGTTCATACAAATTGCAATTTCTAGTCAGCATGCTTTGCACTAGATTAAAGGCCTCTAAACCACTTCACACTCAATAATTTAATGCAAATCCATCAGTCTAAGGCATTGTTTTAGTTATTAGGGCATTGTACACAAAATTAATCCCTAAGTAGAAAAAGGTACATTTCCATTTTTACCATAATCTTGCTTTATGTCAAACCACAATCTTTGAGCATTGGTCCAGTACTTTTGCAGCTAATCAAATCCACAAATTGGAGGGGCCAAGGGCAAAGTGTACAAGGTGTTAGGTAGCCTGTACAGGCCTGTTACATATCACTTCCCACTTTTGCTTCATATACAAGAAATATGCAAAACACATGAAAACAGAGAACATCAGCCAAAGAAAACTTTGCAAGCATTTTGAACATCTTTCACACATCCCTCTGAGAGAGAAACACGATTGCTTGAGCCTCTAAACATCCCCTAGCTAGAAATCACCTTCCATTGGCAAAACAGGGCAACATCTGCAACTTGACTTCCATAGTTCATTTGGCTCGTGCGTTTTAGCCAAAACCTGTTCAAACACATTCCATTCCATCCATCCAAGCTATCCCAAACCTCAAACACCAACTGTAACTCCATTTACAGGGTTTGCCATTTTCATTTTGAGCTTGTGCAGGTTGAGTTCTGTAGGCTGATTCAAGCATATTCAAGGCAAGCAGGCTATTGGAGAAGGTCAAGTGAAGTTCAAGCAAGCTCCCAGACATCTCAGACCTTGTTGAAAAGCCCCACATTTCCATACACGAAGTCAGCTGAAACAGGTTTTTGTCAACTTCCTATCTCTCTATTTAGGAACATTTAGCCTTAGGTTTGTGAATAGGAAATGTAGTATTCATTGCCATGAACTTGTACATATGCTCAGTTTTCATTTATATTAAGCATGCTAAGAGAATTTCATCCATGAACATACTGAAAAAATTAGGTTAGATTTTAGGGCCAGAGAAATTCTCTCTGGTCTTTGAGAGTTAAGACAAGTTGTTTATATGGTCTTGAAATGCTCTACAAGTTTGATGTTATGTGTTTTTGCAATAGAGCTCGTATACAGGATCTGGCAATTATACAGGGCGCGCGTGTTTTCAAAATCAGAAGGTTGAAGATGAAGTTGGCTTGGGCTGGGCTTGGTCCTGGCTACTTTTGACACCTCCCTTTTCCTTTTTGCATCCCCTGGCCCAATTTCTTGATATTTTACATTTTTGAATTTTTATTTTCATTTTTGATTTTATTTATTTATTCCCAAATACAAAAAATACTCAAAAATATTCTTTATAATTTTTTCACATTTATCTTGCATTTTATTTTTATTTTTCTAACATAAAAAGCAATTATTTACTTTTATCTTATTTATTCAAAACTTGAAAAATATATAACTTATACTTTTATTTTTATTCATACTAAAAATATTATTCTAAATATATTTTATTTTTGTATATATTTTATTTATTGTACATATATATATATATATATATATATATATATATATATATATATATATATATATATATATATATATATATATATATATATATATATATATATATATATATATATATATATATATATATATATATATATATATATATATATATATATATATATATATATATATATATATATATATATATATATATATATATATATATATATATATATATATATATATATATATATATATATATATATATATATATATATATATATATATATATATATATATATATATATATATATATATATATATACTCTTATTTTATTATATATTTAGAATAAAAATATAAAAATATTATACTTATACTTTTATTATTAAATATACTTAAAAAAATACTTTTATTCTAATTATATTTTATTTTGTATATATTATTTTATTTTTATTGTATATAAATAAAATAATTAATATATTTACTTTCTTAAAGAAAATTAGGGTTTTACCCTTAACCAAATAAAAATAATCTTTTTTATTTATTTCTTTATTTTCCACATTAAATATTTTTACATACATAAATAAACAAAAACCTTTTTTTGCATAATTCATATTTATTTGATATATTTATTTATTTTGTTTATTTAAATATTGTCCATTTATTATTTATGCATTTGATTCAATTTGGATGTAATAGTAAGCTAGGGTTTATATTTCTTGTCAAAATAACCCCCATTCAAAGATTGTACCCCCATCCCCATAATCATGTTGTAATAGCTTAGACTTTTAATTCTCGCACTTTACGCTTTCAATTATGCCACAATTAGAGATTAGGGTTTGTATGCAAAAATCCTAAACCAACAAGTAGCTTGACTTAATCAAAAGACAAAATGCATGAAAATCAAACACAATGCACACTTGGACCCCTAGGGTTACAATCCACTTGTTGCCTTAAAAATGGGCCATGTTATGCATGTTGGGTACTTTGGCAAAACAAAAACAAAACAAAAGATCATAGTCCCTCGATGACGCTATCTTGGTTGCCTAAACAAAAATTATCAAGTCCCTCAAAAATTTGCCAAAAATACCTAACAAAATTGCTATCATGGTCTATACGATGACCCGTGCCTGTCCTGTTTAACATCCTAACACAAGGTTGTTCACCAAATTCAATGGTGAAATAACACTGTCAAAAGGGTTAAAAATATATAGGAAATATCTTTGAGTAAAATAAGGTAGATAGCTCTTAGTTACTTGATCAAAACTTGCAAAAACATCCTTGCTATTTTCAAACACACTTCACAACACAATTTCAAAACATTTCCCAAATCAAACTTTCAAACATTTTAACATCTTTTCAAAAGACAAAAACACCTTTGTATACATTCAAACAATAATCATTACAAAGGTTGCCACAACAATGGCCTCTTTTCAAAACATCTTTCAAAACCACGCACAAAGCACCATTTCTAACAATTGAAAAGCAAAAGCAAGTGATCTAAACAAGTAACTAAGAGCCCATGGATAACCATGGATGAAAAGGGTTCTTTCACCTTCCCTTTTCATAATCTACTCCCCGAACCCAAGAAAACATCTCAAAGGTCTTTCCTTTGCTTTTTGACCTTTCCTTATGATAAAATAAAAAGTCGGTGGCGACTCTTGCTAAACTGAAACATTTGCGAACACAAACGCAAAATCCCAAGTCAGTTATCCCACCGTATCACAGTAGTTAACGACATTTTCCTTTATCTTTAGCTTCCTTGAGTACCATAAAACTGAATCAGTAATGAGAGCCCTCAATTTTTGGGACCATTGATCTCGAGTTAGATTTTTGACCATATAATATTCTTTGTAGATATGAGTGATAAGCCAAGAGTATAAGAGAGGGATACAACAATTCAACACGCCTATTCCTTTTTCAAAATGGGTATGAAAAGCGTAATAAACATCCGCAAGTAAAGTGGGAGTAAGATCAGCGTTCAACACCTTTACTTCCCAAAACACACTAATATCCACAAGATCTATGTAATCCACAGTATGCGAAAAGAGAATCAAAGAAAAAATAAGTAGTGCCAAACAATCTACATAAGACCCCCATTCTTTCTTATTAGCATAAGTAAGAGTTGTGGCCTCCAAGTACTATCTTTTAATCCCTTGAACTCTGCCATCTTTCTTGTAATTGAGCAACAAATTAGTAAAGGGTATTCCTAATCCTTTAGCTAAATCTTAGACATTGAGAGTATGCCTAATCCCTATGTAAGTTTCATCCTTGATTCTAGAGAAATCCAGGATCCTATCAAATTCCTCCAACATAGGTGCTAACTGAAAATTTTGGAAATTGAAACATCAGAGTGGAGGGTCATATAATTAAGCTAGGGCAGTAACAACTTCCTCTTGCAAAATCACCTTGGTCAACTCAAGGATGTTTCCATAGCGTCGAACAAACATTTTCATAGCTTTCTCAGTCAATTTACCCATAATCAGCTTTGTCTTCTGCATATCAGGAATCACGACGCTAACTCAGGTGCTTTGTTTCTTGTTGGTATTCATTTTTAAGATACTCACCCAAACCTTTGATTATTTTTTCTTAGAAATCCTATGAATAAAACATCAAAATGAAAAAACAATGAATATTTGAAATTTAATGACATATGCATGCATGGTAATGTAACATGTTAGTGGGATTTGTGAAAAGTATCCTTAGTATGTAGGTTCTTAGTTTTGTCCTACGGATATTCTACCCTCCCTATAAGGTGGCTTCCTTAAGGGTATCATGTATAACACTAGAGGGAAAGGCACAAGGGCCTCCCTTAAGTGGAGCCTCTTTGTAGACCGAGAATTTCGTTTCTTAGGTCGTACAAGGTCTCACCATGAGATTTTGTTTAGGGTTATACAAAGAGTCATTGGCCAAATTCTGAAGTCCTACCTCCTAGAGAGTCTAGCCCTATAAAATATATTCTTTCTTTGGAATTCAACCAACTCTAGGCGAAGTCGACACAAAAGTTCGTAGGGGTGTTTACCCCCCTTGGCCAATAGACAATCCTTCTTTCTAAGGTTTGATATTATTTTGAATTTAAATCCCACCAATAAACAAAAATAAAAATGATAATATGAATAACATGAATAAATAAATAAAATTAACAGATAAACATTTACAGAAACAAAATATACCAAAAATAGAAAATACCTAAGAAACCCTAGACTTGAAAAGGGAAGACTCTAAACCCTAGGGTTGTGTCCCCTACAGAGTCGTCAGTTGTCTAACCGACAAAAATGAGAGTCACCACCATTAAATTTTATCCTAAGGATGGAAATATAACAGGTAACCCTAATTCGTACAGAGACTCTAAATTTTTAAGTCAGTTAGACGAAGGGAATGTGTTAGGCATCCTTCATCTCCCTTATTTTCAAGGGGCTCCGCTTTTAGGTTTAAGGGTAAAATGGGTACTTGGTAATTAATGTTTATACATGTTGAGAAAGAATTTGATTTTTTAGTTGTGAACTCGCCTTGGTTTTAACTACGTGCCTACGAATCTCCTTATGAAGAATCAGAGTCCAATTTCGTAGTTCGAATGTGTTTGGTTAGTTTTTTTATGGATTACGGAAATATCTATAATTCTC
The DNA here is from genome assembly GCA_948472305.1 of Vicia faba. Classification (NCBI taxonomy): domain Eukaryota; kingdom Viridiplantae; phylum Streptophyta; class Magnoliopsida; order Fabales; family Fabaceae; genus Vicia; species Vicia faba. Next base: position 612,350,711 of record OX451735.1, read on the forward strand.
CTTGAACCTTGTTTGGGTTTGAAAATTGCATGGCCGTAGATGCAGTTCACAGTTAACATAAAATATCTCCACAATCCTTTTTTTTGAAAATAAAGTTGAATTTGAAATTAAGTTAGTAAGGAAATGTCAGTATTTGATGGGTTAGCTGTCTTAGAATTTTATGATTCAATATGAAAAAAAGGAGTTTGAATGCTTGAAAAAATATTTGATAAATTGAAAGAAAACATGATCAGTATTTTTTATAGAAAATATTTAATAAATAGCTATTTTATTATTATTAAAAATATATTAAATATTTTTAATATTAATCCAATATTTATTTATTAATAATTTTATGACAAAAATGCACAAAAAACATTTTATTGCAATATGATAAAAAAATGACATGAGATATTAAAAAATAAAATCAATATTTTTTTTAAATTAACTAAATTGATTAATTAATTTAAATCAAGGGGGGGGGGGGGGGGTATGTAAATTAATCAGGGAAGTGAAAATATGAAGGGCTTAAGCCCAAAGTTAATTTTGAGCCCAAAAGCGCAGGGGGTGCATTTTGAACTAACTAGTAAAATTGATGGGTGTGGTTAGCGTAGGGCTTAGCCCAAAATTTCATTCAAAGGAAAAAACGAACATTGGGTTTTTTTGGGCATGATATGGGAGGGATCAGGGTATTATCGTGTGGCAACAAAGTCTGGCGCATTAGATATGATCCAACAGCCCTCCGGATCTAATCTTGGGGCGTTGATTCGTTGGTAATCAGAACAGAGGGATGGGATTCAAAGTTGATTGAGGGAATATTGCAAGCAAAGCACATGTGACTGGTCAATAGTCACCTCATCTAGGGGCTCTCAGGGAGCCTCCTAGCGTGCATCTGGAGACAGGGAGTATTATTTAAACAGAAATTTGAGCCCTTGGCTCATTTTTCTCCTTTTTTCCTCTCTCTGCACCAACCAAACAGACCCTTTCATAATTTCTAGAGAGAGAGGCTCTGCCTTTTCTCTAAAAATTCGGAGATCAAAAATCGCCCCATCCTGGGCGCCACAGCCGAAAATCGCTTCCGCCGGCGGTTGCTCCAGGGCACCACCACCTTCATCAATAGCCATTGTCCATATTCATGCAACAAACCTAGATCTTTAACCCACCATCAACCCAAAATCAATAAGCCTTCACATCTTTATCTGGGTTCGTAAGAACCCTATGAAGATCAAAACCTAACCCTTACAATCTTCATCCAAACCCCTAAGAACCCTAACCCCACTTCCAAACCCTAACCAAATCATCAAAACCTAACATGTTCGTATCCTAATTGTAACCCAATCACCAAACTCTAAGTTATTTTACCCTAACCCTAACCCCAAATCAAAATAAAAAACTCAGAAACGCCAATCCAAGCAGAAATCAAAGAAGATAAACACCAATCAACATCAATAAAATAAGAAACCCTAAGCTTAAGTTTTTTAGGGTTCCCGTTCGTGCAACGAAACTTTTCGTATTAAATTCCTCTTCTGGTTTTCTCCTTCTAATCTTTTTCTCTTTCTTTCCTTTGTTCCAGGTATGATGAAGACGGAGGCGCAACAATGGACTTCTCTTCAATCTTCAAATCTCCGGACTTAAGGTCCAAAGATTTGAAGATGCAATAGGGATTCAAGTAAAGGGTTCTCCAATTGTCTTCTCATTTTTCTGATTTCAATAACTTAAGAGTCTATTTATAATTTTAGGATTTTAGAAGTTATAGGTTGAATTAGGAAACTAGTTAGTGATTTATGTTACCTTTGTATGATTTGTATGATTGATTCAATCAGAATCAAATTAGGATTTGATTTTATTCTGTAATTAGATTTTTTGTGTTATATCAATGTATTTGGACTGGTTATTGTATGAATTCGAAACAAAATCAAATAAAGTTCCAGATTCAATTTGATTTGGCTGCAGATTTGGTTCAGAAATAATAGGAATATGGGCTAAAGCGCTAATTTGGGGACGAAGAGTCCAATTGGACGCATCACAACAAAAGGGTTTAGAAACCCTAAACTTGACTTAGTCAACTTATTCAAATAACAATAATAAAAAAAGAATAATAATTTCGTGATAAATGTCTCAGCAAATATAAATAATTATAACAACATAATAATAAAAATAGTTAAATAATTATTTAGGTGATAATAATCACAATATTTTAGATGATAATTATAAAAACTTAAATAAAAAAGACCATATAGTGACTACGGTCAACTCTTCAGCTTAATGGGCCTAAACATGTTCAATGGATCTCTTGGATTAGAAATTTTAGACCCCTCTAAAGAAAAATACACCCCTCTTCCTAATTTAACCCCATTACATTTAAACAACCAATAATATGGAAACAAAATAACCAATAAAGATAAATTTATTATTGACACTAGAGGGGAAAATCTGGGGTATGAGAGGAGCTTTGTCTGAGGAATTGGCAACAAATGTTTTTCAATATCCTTCTTCTGGGGCTTAATTGTAAAGCTACGTGAGTAACCCTAGCCAATTTCTCTTTTGTTAGGGGTTAGACATATTTGTCCTAATACTCATGTCTTGATCTCGATCACAGTATTTTATGTAATTCTTCTTAAGCTTCAATATTGATGAATTCTTTGTTCTTAATTGTTGTATTGGATTAGCTGTGTAAAACATATTTTCATGGTATGACTTGATATTCAAAAGATACTAGTCATTACTAAATCCAAGATTCTCATCTATTTGATATGTTAAAGTCTAGACATATATTTAGGTTAATTATATATTCAAATGAACTGTTGAATATTAATTAATGATATTGGTTAATAGACTGAGAGATTGTTTATTAGGTAATAAGACTTCTCTCATGTTTTTGACTCAGATATGAGCTATGATGATAGCAACGACAATGATATTAATAACCAATTAGAATTGAATATTATTGATTAAGGATATAATATTAGAATAGCTCAATGAAATCCAACCCCCACAGGTTTTCTCAAAAGTTAAACACCACATTTCATTTTATTTTCTATTATTTTACATGTTTGTATTCATAAAGAATCAACCATATGATAGACCATTATTAAAATCATAGAAACTATCGAACAATTTTTAAAACATTTCACATTTAATAATTTAATTCCTTGAGTTTTATGAGTTCAATATTGAACCATTGATATTTTGAATTTTCATTTAAAAAATGAATATGTATAGTTTCTAAGCCACTTTTCACATGTTTGATTAGCCTTCCCGATGTAAATATGTATAGTTTTTGTAAATATGTATAGTTTTTGTCTTGGTACATAATGTGTATCATTTTGGTTTTTATGTAAATATGTATAGTGTGAGATATTGGATTAAAATCTATTATGGTTGAAGGGTAGCTTCTTGGTTCAATAATTCAACAAGATCTTAACATGCCATCAAAGTCTGTTCACATGGTGTAGTAGAAGCCCTGGAATGATGTAGTCGAAGTATGCTCAAGTATGTAGTAGTCGAAATGCTAGGATTGTTAGCATGTTGAATTGGGGTTGTTTGTAAAAGCCCAATGGTTTAAGTTAGATTATTCCCTAAGTTAGCTTGTGTAATGGGCATATGTAATACGGTGGGAGAACTGACTTTTTTGGTTTTATCCAAATATGTGGATAGCAAGAGTCGCCACCAACTTTTCTTTTATTGAATATTTAGGAAAGGTGAAAAGAATATGAAAGACCTTGATAGATTTTGAGTTAGAGGGGTAAGTTATTAAAAGGGAAGGTGTTAGCATCCTTTTCATCTATAGTTATCTATGGGCTCTTAATTTCTTAGATAACTTTTGAAAATCTTGTTTTGTGTGTGCGATTTAAAAATATTTTGACATCTCCAATGTAAGGCAAACTTTGTAATAATTCTTGTATCAATCCTCAAGAATGTATACAAAGTATTTGTTTTGAAAGTAGTGTGAAAAATGTTTGTGAGAAAAGTTGTGAGCAAGCAATTAGGAGTTCTTACTCACTAAAGTCTTTCTTATTATTTTCCTTCTCCTTTGGAGATAGTACTATACATACCATTGGTTGGTAGATAGTCCTATCTTTTGGATGTGAAGGGACAAGTGTAGGGTTATCATATGGTCATCGAATGCAACATGTAAGGATACTTTAGCAATTATATCGAAGAGACTATCATCATTTACTCGTAGGGTCATCGAAGGGACTATATTATTTTGTAGGCAGCTCGAAGGGTCATCGAGGGATTATGATCTTTATTCGTAAGGGACTATGATGATTTGATCGATGGTCTTTTGCTAAAGTATCCCCACTTGAGGGACGTGACCAAATATCGTAAGGCAACAAGAGAGGTTACTCTAGAGGTGCGAGTGTGAAGAGTGTTTGTTTTCAGTTTATTTTATCTTGAGATTAGGGTTTTCTAGGTTCAATTATTAGTCTTTCCATACAATTCCTTGTTACTAGCAGTTCAATATATGCAGAAAATAAAGTGCGAAATGTAAAGTGCGAAAATTAAACCTAAAATATTACATCCTGTGAGCAGTTACATAATATATAAAAAATGCGAGAAAAGATAAATCTATGCTATTACAATTAAGAACGTGACCTATACACTTGATCTATGAATTTATATAGCAAAAAGAAATAGGAATATGTTTTTAAAAAAAAATTTAAAATACCTAAAGTTCTAAGTATTAATATTTTTGGTGTTTTATAGAAAATAATTTAAGTGACACTAATTAATAAAACCAAAATTATAATTGATTTTAATATTTAAGAAAAAAAGGTTGACTAAGTAATTAATATAGTAAATAAAAATATATAAAAAAATTAATTACTAACTAAAACCCTAATTCTAATTTATTAGTATTAAGAAAAAAGATTAAGTTAGTTAATGATTGATTAATTAAAAATAATTAGAGTTAAAAAAGAAAGGAAATTAGGTTAGAAAATAGAAAAATTAGGGTTAGACAATAGAAGGAAAAGAAAGCATGGGGTCGGTGTTGAACCCACGCCCCTTAGCTTCACAGATGCCCCCTCACCACTGAGCCAAGCTGTTTGTTGTGTTATAGAAGTAGGAATTGATAAATATATATGAAACATGCGCGTGAGTTTGAAAAATAGAAAAAAATATATTGCAAGACGCGGGGATCGAAGCCACGTCCTTCACGTTACATGCCTCCGTCTCAACCAACTGTTTTACGCTTCAATTCTATTATATAACATAAACCAATAAATATATGATAAACCAGTGAACCGGGGAAGCGGCGGAGCCCTAGCTCCGGTCATCTTCTCCGGTAAGATCAAATATCAACCTGTAAAAATAACACGATTTAGAGATTAAGAGGGACCCTATCCCCTTAATTCGACCCTTGCGAATCCAATGGTGGCATTATTTTTGGCTAATTCAACCTATACAATGAGATGCAATCAAAATAAAGTAACATGCTGCAATAATGGTGATTGAGTGTTCCGACATCATGGGCCTCATACAAGGGATAAAAACTCCGCTATTTTGTCTCAGGATTACATTGAAGCTGTTAGTTTAAATCAAAACATCATAAATATTGAAATATGAATATTATAATATATGCAAAACCGATGATGTTTTGAATGCATGTTTTAAGAACATTTGATCATCAAGAATGATTGGAACTTACTCTATGATATCTCAGGGATCGTTTTGAATGGTTATCTAACCTTGAGGATGGTTGCAAACTGGAATTTGAGTTCACTTCTTCTCTTGAAAATTTCAATCTCAAAACCCTTGTTTCTTGAGCAGCCTCCACATTTTCTTTGGTCTGAACATGTAGTGTACTTATAGGAGAAAAGATTAGGTTAAGTGGTGGGCTTGGACATCATATGAAATTATATTTTGATTTTGTTTGAAAATAAGTTGAAATATTAAAAAACCAATGAAGATTTTATTCACAAATAAGTCTACACGGTTTGTAGCATGACCTTGGGCCTCCAAAAGATTCAGATCACAAGCCCTTTATGCCTTATACATTTATTCAACATTTATTCGATTTAATTTTGAATTTAAATGAATAAAAATAAAAATAAATGAAATAAAAATCAAAATGATGCATGAATGGACTTAGAGATCCATTATGAGGTCAGTAACACGTTTGAACTTTAAAAGATAGGCCCATTAGCCCAAAAATTTAAATTTGCTCAATTTGAATTTCATGCATTTTCTCAAAATTTCCCAACTTGCACTAATCATAACTCACTCAATTTTTGTCATATGTAGGTGATCTTTGCCTTTTTGGTAAGCTCAAGATGTCTCCTACAACTTTCATGTTGGTTATTTTTTTATTTGAAGCCTTTATCTTGATGTAAAGTGCTTTGACAAAAAGTGTCTTTTTGTTTACTTTTAAAATGACATGTAACGTTTTGGCTCATATCTCTCAAATGAAGCATTTTTTGCCTAGAGCTTAAGGAGTCAAAGTTGTAGATAATTGAATTTCCTTCAAGATAGGATTTGGTTGAGAAATTTCTGATGAAGTATGTGAAAGTTATGCTTGGTCAAAGTTCAGTTGACTTCTCTTAAAGAAAACCCTAATTTAGTAACTTTTGACTTTTGATGAATCTAGAGTTTTCTTGATGAATCATGGTCAACCCATGATCAAATGATGAATATGACTTAAAAATATTGATTTTGACCAAAAATATTGAAGTTTGACTGTAGATTGGTCAAAGTTGACTTTTTGTCCAATATAGTTAATTTTCAATCATCTGAGCAATTGACTAAGCAAACTTGTACTGCAAAGCTTGAAATTTAGCATGAGGATTCTTTGAGACATTTGAGAAGTCATGAAATCCACTTGAGGTATTTTAAGTCCAATTTAGCTTTGAGAAAAACTAAACCCTAGTTGTAGGTCAATGCTTAGGAGGAGTGTTTGTCTAATCTTTGAGTAGTCTTGAGCAATTGAGAACCATAGGAGCATGAGGAGGTATTTTGAATTAATATGTCTTGAAAAATGGGAGGGAAAATTTTGGGGTACAACAACTGCACTTGTTCAATCTTCTTAAACCTGAGGAATTAGATTGGCATGCTTGCCATTCATTATCTGAAGCTGGAATAGGATTGAACACCTAAGTGCCTAGAAATTTTCACTCTCTTAGAGGTGCCTACTTTGGAGGAATTTTCTCAACTCCTGAGAATTCCTATTCTTAATCAACTACCCTACAACGGTACGGAAAAAGAACCAAAGCCTGAAGATGTTGCTCAAGCACTACACTTGCAACCATCTGACATCAAGGGGCATTGGGAGACTAGAAGTGGTGTCAAAGTCTTCTTGGCAAAATTCTTGTTTGAGAAGGCACAAGAGTGTTGGAATTCCCTGGATCTGCAAGCCTTTGAAGAAATTATGGCACTCCTCATTTATGGGTTGGTCTTGTTCCCAAATCCTGACCAACTTATAGATGTGAATGCTGTTAAGATCTTCATATCCAGGAATCCCATACCTACATTGCTTGGGGACATCCTCCACTTATTTTACACACGAACAATGAGGAAGAGAGGTATTCTCATGTTTTGTACTTCTCTCCTTGCAAGGTGGTTTATTTCACACCTTCCACAATTAGTTTTGAAGAATGAACAAGGCTTAAGGTGGTCACAACGATTGATGACCCTCACACATTCTTATGTACATTGGTTTTCTCGGTCCAGAGAAAATGTCATCATCGTCGATCGTTGTGGTGAATTCCCTAATGTTCCATTACTTGGCATTAGGGGAGGCATTACCTACAACCCTTGTCTAGCTTTGAGACAATTTGGATATGCTCGGAGGGATGGCCCTCATGACATGCTGATTCCTGACCTAGTTTTTGACTTCGACAACGATGCGCAAGGACTTCTCCAAAGATTCATCAGAGCTTGGAGGATGCCTAACAAGGTAGATAGCAAGACACTGGGGCACAAGAACTCCATCCATCTTGAGCCTTACCTCAAGTGGGTACGAACCCGAGCCCAGAGTCTTATGATGCCTTACCCTCATATTCTCCCTTTGATTAAAGAGCTTGTTAAGGAAGGAGAGGTTCCATACACCATCCTACATCCTGACATGCCAACATCATGGGAGGAAATGCATAAGAGTTGGATCCAACTCAAGGAAGAAAGGGATACTTTTGAAGCCAGCTTCTACGCCAGTGAGAAGAAGGTTTTGGAGCTTACCCGCCGACTTCACGAGGAGGAGACCCTCAACACCTACATCGCACCAAAGAGGATGCGCAACGTCTTTTTACCTTAAGAAGTTTTTGTAATATTTGGCCCATGGGACATTTATGTACTGACAAATTTCTTCTTATTAATATGACGTGTGTTCTTTTGTTTGCAACAACTTTGAATTTCTAAATCCTTGAATGCATTGCATGAATAAACGTATCATTCATCATATGCATAAACAGGTCTTCACACCAGGTTTCCTTATCTTTCTGCTGTTTATTTCAGTAAGATGGATCTTGAACAGACGGTCAAAGATCTGCAGGCACAAAACTCGCAGTTTCAACAGCTCCTTATGACCTTGGAAAAGGGTCAGGAGGATCTTAAAGCACTGTTAGGGAATAAAGAGCAAGAAAAAGGAAAAAAGAAGAAGAAAAGAGTTGGGGTAGCTACACTGGGAACAAGATTTGAGAATGAAGCTAGGAGAGTTCTTGAATTTCCCTCCACATCTGATGAAGGAACTGGTAAGGGAAAAGGGGCTGCACTACCTTCCGAGTCCGAGGTTGAAGAGGAAGAGGTTGAGGGAGATGAAGATTATTCAGAGCAACAATACCCGCCAGTGGACGACAAATACAAAAACCTAGAGGATAGACTGACAGCTATGGAGCTGCAAAGGGTTGCCGGTTTAGATTTTGAAGAATTGGGATTGATTGCTGGGATTGTGATCCCTCCAAAGTTTAAGGTGCCAACTTTTGCAAAATACGACGGTCTGTCTTGGCCGAAGATGCACCTGAGGTCGTATGTCAAAAGAATTCAACCTCACTCATCCGATAGAAATCTTTGGGTACACTTCTTCCAGGACAGCCTGTCCGGTACACAACTTGATTGATTTTACCAGCTTGAGAGGTCAGACGTGCATAGTTGGGAGGATTTGGCAGCTGCCTTTTATCGCCAGTATCAATATAACACTGACTTGGCGCCAACCCGTACTCAGTTACAAAGTATGGGGATGGCCTCAAACGAGGGATTCAAAGAATACGCCCAGAAATGGCGCGACTTGGCCGGAAGAGTGCAGCCACCTCTTTCAGATAGGAAACTAGTTGATATGTTCTTGGGGACCCTATCTGGCCCTTTCTTCAACCACTTGATCGGGAGCTCTTCTGCAGGGTTTACCGAACTGATTCTGACTGGCGAACAGGTGGAAGCGGGTATTAAGAGTGGGAAGATTCAAAGGGATGCCTCTGTCTCCGCAACTGTTAAGAAATCATTCCCGACCAAGAAGGAAGTAGTTGTTATATACTCACAGAAAGGATTGAGAAGAACTGAGCGCCGGCCGACTGTAGGGGCCGTGATGATACAAAATTCTTCAAATGATAAGCCTCGTAACAATCAGTCTAGACCTAACCAGCAACGGGTAGAGCGGCCACAACGGCAGTTCACCCGCATCAACATGACGCCTGCACAAGTTCTTCCCCATTTGTTGAAGCTAAATCTCACCAATATTAGAGAAGCGCCAAAGGTTGTGAACACCACTTCCCCACATTATCATCCCAATGCTAAATGTGCCTATCATTCTGACAGCGCCGGGCAAGACACCAACGATTGCTGGGCGCTGAAAAATAAAATTCAAGATTTGATAAATGCAAAAGAGGTAGAGTTCGACGCCCTTGAGAAGCCGAATGTAATCTCCGCTCCAATGCCAAAGCATGTTCGCAATGTCCATGCTGTTGAAGAGGATCTGTTTGTTTCTGCTGTTGATGATCTGATGACCCCACTACTGACAATCAAGTTGAATCTGTTGAAGGCTGGGATTTTCCCAGGTTGTAAAGAAGATTGCTACCTTTGTCACTCCCTACCAATCAACTGTCCATTGCTGAAGATAGGCATCCAACGCCTAATGGACAACCAACAAATTCTTTTTGAAAAGACTCCTGTTACTCCAACTCCTATCAATGAAGTTTCAATAATACCATTTCCGCCAATCTTTCCAAGGTCCCCAAAAGGCCTGTTAAGATTACATCCGCTCCGAAGATTGTACCCTTGAAGATAACATGCCTGGGCCTGTCCCCTACAAATCTGACAAATCAATACCGTGGAATTATGGTGGAGAAATCTACTACCATGGTGTTAAGCAAATTGAGATAACTGAAGAGAGCTCTGACGAAGAAACTGTCGACATTGGAAACATTGCCGATACGAGCAAGATTACCCGAAGTGGAAGAATTTTCTCTCCAGAGATTGCCCCTCCAAAGGCAATCTTTGGACCCTCAGCTGTTCCCAAAGTTACCCCTGCACCGATAAAACTATCTGCAAGAACTCCAATGATTGAAGAAGCTGTTACTCCTATGGTTGTCCCTCCCGCTGCTGCTAATAAGGGGAAATGGATCCAAGAAGAGCTCGTCAGGACGAGGGCTCATCCATTGGTCATCCCCAAAACCTCTAAAAAATAAATGGAGGAGATTATGAAAATAATCAAGAAGAGTGATTATGATGTGGTGGAGCAACTGAGGCAAACCCCGTCGAAGATCTCCATGTTAGCTTTGCTGCTTTGTTCAGAGGCTCATGCCAAAGCTTTGATAAGGTTTTTGAAGACAGCCCATGTGCCCCAGGAAACCTCAGCCGATCAATTCCAGGATTGTGTAGCCAGCCTTACCGCCGACAACTGCCTGGGTTTCTCTGATGCTGACCTGACTCCGAAGGGAAGAAAGCACAATGACGCATTGCATGTGTCAGTTGAATGCCGAGTGTGATCGGTGGATCTGGAACTGACTGTTTAACGCTGGTTCGCGAAATGTCGCGGAAGCAAGAGTCGCCACCGTCTTTTATTTTCTCCAAATGGAAAGGACAAAAGCACAGAAAAATTCCTTAAAGAGATTGCTCTCGGTCCGGGAGGTAGGTTATAAAAAGGGAAGGTGTTAGCACCCTTTCTATCCATGGTTATCCATGGGCTCTTAGATACTTGCTCATTGTGTTTTCAAAAATGGTTTGTTTGCTTTTCAACTGTGGGTTTTAAAAAGTTTCTTTGAAAATTCCAGTTCGACTCTTGTATCGGTCCTCAAGAGTGTTTGAAAAATTGCTTTCGAAAGCTTTTTGAAAAGGTGTCGGTGTGAAAAGTATTTTTGGATTTGTTTTGAAATTAGAGCAAGTATCTAGAGTTCTACCTACCCTAAGGAATTCGTCTGTGTAAATGTCCTTAAAGTAGTGCCATCCCACCATTGAAAGGTAGGTAGCACCACCGTTGGAGGTGTTCGGGTCAATTCGAAGGTTCGGGACATGGTGATCACCGGAGCAATAGGAAGACACCTTAGAAGCTACCCTCATGCCAGGTTCCCGGATCATGAGGACTTACTAAGACATCCTCTACTCGACGATCACCTTTCGAGGCAAGGCAACAGTGAGGCGTACCCTAGGGGTGGTGTGTGATTTGTGTGTCAGATTCATTTATTTTTGTCTTGTCAGGTTATTGGTGATCTAACGTTTTGTTTTTATTTTTGTCATTCATTCTTGCATGCATTTATTTAACAGTTAAAAAGTGCGGAAAGATAAAATTCCTAAACTATTACAAAGGCGCGGGTCCACATCGCCAAATTAAACCAGGACCCGATTTGACATAAAATAAAGAAATAAAATGCGGGAAATATAAAATGTCAGAGTTACATGGCTTGAGCAATTACATAATATTTGAAAGAAAATAAATGTGCGAAAGAAATAAAAATAGAACGTTCGAGGGCGTTGGACCCTTTAAAGAAATTAAATGAAATTAAAAATTAATTAATTATTTATTGAAATAAAAGAAGTGTTTTTTAGGTTTTTTTTTGTATTTATGAAATAAGAAAATTAAAATTAAAATTAAAAGAAACCCTAATTCTAAGTTATTTTTAATTATTTGAGAAAAATGTTAAAGTTTAACTTAATTTACTAAAGAATTTATGTACATGTTTATTTACAAAATAAATTAGTAATTAATAATAATAATAATGATGAGAAAATTATTTATAAAAAAAAATGATGAAAAAGTTAAAAACCCTAATTTCTACATATTTAATTTATTAAGAAAAATATTAAAGTTTTGAAACCTAAATTAATCTAATTAATTGTTTAAAGTTTATTTACAAAAATAATAATAGTGAAATTAATATTAATAAAATAAACATTTTTTTGATTTTTCTGTATTTTATATTTATTATGAAAATTATTTTATGGAATTAAAAGAAAACAATTAAAAAACAATTAAAAGAATAAAAAGGAAAAACAAATAAAAATTAAGAATTGAGCAAACCATAGGGGGTGTCTGGCCCAAGGGGAGGTTTTTTGAAGTATTGACTCCTGAGTACCGTGGTCTGCATTCTTTGGCCATTGGATTGAGTTTCATGCATGAGTTGTTCTACTTTGGCCATTTGGCTTTTGGCTTTTGGCTTTTGGCCATTTGTGTTCTGGCTTCAACGTTCCTTAATGTCTGGCTTAATGTCTGCCTCGCCATGTATTGGTGTCATGCATAAGTTTTTCTACTGTGGCCATTTGGCTTTTGGCTTTTGGCCATTTGGCTTTTGGCCTCAACGTTCCTTAATGAACCTGCATGGGATCCTGTCTAAATCTGCAGTGTTGAATCTCACGAACACATTAAATAAAATCATAAAATGCAAATAAAGCCAATATATGAAGAAATTTAATGTTTAGGCACAATATGACATGTATGAATGATTATACCGTTTTGATCATGGAGATCAAATCAACCTTACCCTTACTGGAAAATTAGTGACCTGAATGCTTTTACGCCTTACTGGAAAATTAGGATCATGGAGATCAAGCCAACCTTATCCTTACTGAAGAAGTAGTGAGGTGTTGGTTTGTAACTGTGATGGCTTTGTTTGTAGTGAGAGAGGGATTTGTAATAAGGATTTCAAGGTTTTAGGGTTCTTGAAAGAGTTTGATATTCCAACAGTGTTGTGGCAAGGTTTTTTCTCTTCTTTTTCTCTTCCTCTCTTTCTCCTTTTTTCTGGTTTGTATGAATGAAGGTGATTATATAATGGAAATTAGGGTAAAGCAAATGGGCTTTGAATGTGCAATTGGGCCTCCAATATTCACTTGAATTCGTCACTTTCCAGGCTAAATCGCAAGGACTTAAGTGCATTTTTTGAAGTTGAAATGTGAAAACAAAATGTAGCCGGCATCGAGAACTAACTCCTGTCCGAAAATCGCCTCAATCGGATAAACGGTGAATTAGTTATGAATTTTTGAAGTTTCAGCTCAGACAAACTTATTTTGGGCTTCAGTGTCGACTCTGACACGTTCTTCAATAAAAAACTGGTATTGATCGGTGCATAATTTGGTCTCGACTTTTGAAGCAAAGTTGTAGATCTATGAGTCAGTGACCTTGTGTAAAAATATGAGTCCAATCCGATAAAAATTGACCGAGTTATGAATTTTCGAAGTTTCGGCCCAGATGAAATAATATTCAGCATTCAGGATTTTCAGCGTGTCACGCATTCTGAGCAAAAAACAAAGGCCTTTTGAATACCGTTTGAACTCAATACCTTCTGTGAAAATGTAGCCAACTCAATTTGTGAAATTTTGGCACTGGAACCAGCTCGATACGATGAAAATCGACCAAGTTATGATTTCTTGAACATGACGCAAATAAACTTCTGTCACAAATTTCTGCACGAAAATACTTGATAAATCCACATTTTTGAAGACCTTATGATCGAAATTGGCTTCCAACCGTGAGAGATGAAAACGTAGATAATGTCAAGACGGAATTTTAGCCACCGGAACGGGTTCAAAACGAGTCACGATCTTCAAGTTATGAATTTTTTAGCGCGTAAAAACTGCACTTTCAGCACACTTTTTCACTATATCTCTTCAAGAAAACTCACACATTCGGATACCTTCTTTAAAGAATTGACTCTTGAGCCGAACCTGAATTTGAGAATACGTTATCAGAAATATCTTGGCGAAAGAATACCTGAATATGACGCGCCAGGTTGGACTTGTGAATTTTTCTTGAAATGTTTTTTGAGAAATATGAGAGGGCAAATTTTGGGGTACAACAGTTGCCCCTGTTCAATCTTCTTAAACCTGAGGATGCAGATTGGCTGACGTGCCTTTCGTAATCCGAGGGTGGAAGATGATTGAACACTAGAGTGCCCAGAAATTTGCGCTCACATAGTAGCAGTACGATGATGGAATGGGCTTATAGATGCCATTTAGAGGTTGCTGGATAGGATGATGGGCTTATAGATGCCATCTGGATGTTGATCGCGTAAGAGATTCCTTAGCGAGAACTTGCGTACCTGCAAAACAGAAAATGATTACCTGACATGTTGCAGGAGCTGATTTTCAGATGCTTGGTATAGATGTGTCCTGACTGGTTACAGGAGCTGGATCTGGAGCTTCAAACGGTGATGAATGAACCAGGGGTGGTTACTACCTCAGCATGAACGGTAAGAGAACCTTGGGTGACTTTAACCTCAACAATGCTCGTTGAGAAAATCTTGGTGGGAATTACCATCTTCGCAGTATCGGGAAGAGAACCAAAGGAAATTACAATCTCAAAGAAAAAACCTAAAATGGAAATCTCATGCACCGTCGGAGAGAGAACCAATAGGACATTATAATCTCAAAGGAAAACCCAAAATGGAAATCTCATGCACCGTCGGAGAGAGAACCAATAGGAAAATATAATCTCAAAGAAAAACCTAAAATGGAAATCTCATGCACCGTCAGAGAGAGAACCAATAGGAAAATATAATCTCAAAGAAAAAACCTAAAATGGAAATCTCATGCACCGTCGGAGAGAGAACCAATAGGAAATTATAATCTCAAAGAAAAACCTAAAATGGAAATCTCATGCACCGTCGAAGAGAGAACCAATAGGAAATTATAACCTAAAAAGGAATTACCACCTCACACACCGTCGGAGAGGGAACCATAGGAAGAACCTAAAAAGGAATTATCACCTCACGCACCATCGGAGAGGGAACCATAGGGAAAACCTAAAAAGGAATTATCACCTCACGCACCATCAGAGAGGGAACCATAGGAAAAACCTAAAAAGGAATTATCACCTCACGCACCATCGGAGAGGGAACCATAGGAAGAACCTAAAAAGGAATTATCACCTCACGCACCATCGGAGAGGGAACCATAGGAAGAACCTAAAAAGGAATTATCACCTCACGCACCATCGGAGAGGGAACCATAGGAAGAACCTAAAAAGGAATTATCACCTCACGCACCATTGGAGAGGGAACCATAGGAAAAACCTAAAAAGGAATTATCACCTCACGCACCATCGGAGAGGGAACCATAGGAAGAACCTAAAAAGGAATTATCACCTCACGCACCATCGGAGAGGGAACCATAGGAAAAACCTAAAAAGGAATTATCACCTCACGCACCATCGGAGAGGGAACCATAGGAAGAACCTAAAAAGGAATTATCACCTCACGCACCATCGGAGAGGGAACCATAGAAAATTATAATCTCAATAACTTCTACTGAGTCTTCATCAGAAAAATCTGTTGGGAGTCGATTTAGCTGGACTAGAGAAGGCCTTGGACTGGATAAGAAATCTTTGGAGTCGATTAACTGAACCGGTCTAGGTCTTAAAAGATGATTGAGAATTTAGCTGAATCTTTCCTGAAAGGTAAAGGTCAGTCGTATGCGATGCATGATATGGATCAAGCAATGATGTTCTCAACATGAGATTCGTAAGATATGATGCGTCTATGCATGCTATAATGATGTATGTGATGTTTTATGAATGTGTTTTTCGTCTAGGAAAGTAAATCCTTGACGGGTGCCGGGAAGTCATATCCTGGGCTGATGTTTGAAGAATAAGCTTGTACTTCCGCTGGGGATGATAACTGCAAGAATACCAGTAGGAGAAGATGACTCCGTTGAGGAATAAACTTGGCAAGTGGAAGGTTCTGCGGGGAGAACAATACTCTAGCGACCATGATGGGGAGAAATACTCTGTGGGGAGAGATACTCTGCTGAATTGTTGAGAATGACTTGCTGAGGATATCTTTGTTGTTTTGGAAGTGCTACTAGACTTCGCTGGGGGTAAGAGAACTTCGTCAGAGACGCTCTTTCCATGGCTTTTGGCTGAGGATAACCCAGTTATATCCTGTTAAGGAAATAACTCTTTAAATAAAGCCGGACGACGCGTTCGTGATCTGTGAGGATAAGCTTCCAGAATCTACTGGGGATAAGCTTACTGCTTGGGGAGATGGATTCCAACTTTTCCTGGGGAACTGGATTGGACTTCCTGGGGAGATTTTGGACTGTAATTTTGTAAGTTGAAAGAGGGAACCTATGTGGAGTTGCCTGCTGAGGTAAGTTCATGTAAAACTTCTTGATGAACCGGGGTTAGGTCATCTTGAGATAGGTCCATGTAAGACTTCTGGAGGAACCGGGGTTAGGTTACTTGGATAAGTTTGTGTAAAAACTTCTTGATGAACCGGGGTTAGGTCATCTTGAGATAGGTCCATGTAAGACTTCTGGAGGAACCGGGGTTAGGTGACGGCATGATAAGTTTGTGTAAAACTTCTTGATGAACCGGGGTTAGGTCATCTTGAGATAGGTCCATGTAAGACTTCTGGAGGAACCGGGGTTAGGTTACTTGGATAAGTTTGTGTAAAAACTTCTTGATGAACCGGGGTTAGGTCATCTTGAGATAGGTCCATGTAAGACTTCTGGAAGAACCGGGGTTAGGTTACTTGGATAAGTTTGTGTAAAAACTTCTTGATGAACCGGGGTTAGGTCACTTCGGGATAAGTTCGTGTAAAACTTCTTGACGAACCGGGGTAAGGTTACTTGTGATAAATCCATGTAAGATTTCTGGAGGAACCGGGGTTAGGTTACTTGTGATAAATCCATGTAAGATTTCTGGAGGAACCGGGGTTAGGTTACGGCAGGATAAGTTTGTGTAAACTTCTTGATGAACCGGGGTTAGGTCATCTTGAGATAGGTCCATGTAAGACTTCGTCTGAAAATTGAGAAGGAACCGGTGTAGGGTTGCTTGATTTTGATTAAGTGGATGATTGTCTTGTTTGGTTTCGGATGTTAACCCACCATCTGGAATTTATAAAGGTAGATGGTAATCATCTTATGTTGATTTTTCCTTTATACTTTGGTTGACAGAGCAATTAGATCGCCTGGATAACTCATTATTGCCCCTGTTTCGGAGGTGAGGGAAGAGGATACCTGTGTGGGTGATTGACAAATCTTCGGGTAGACAAGTGATGAGATACCAGAACATAGTCGTACGCTTTGATCCCTAACTTTTGCCTGGACCACCCTTTTGGGTTTTCAGTCCACCGGGATACCCATTTTTGCCCAAGCCGCCTTTTCAGGTTTTCGACTTGCCGGGTGTACATATTTTTTCCATTTCATCCTTTCATTTTGCCCGAACCCTTTTGGTTCGCCGGGAAGCCCTTATTTTTGCCTAGGTATGTCAACCTAGCGGGTCTTTGATTATGCGTAGTATTTTTCGACTATGTCCACGCTCTCAGAATGTAGGGAGTTGCCCCTGTTAGAATTATTTTGTCATGCCCCAGATAATGGGCAATGCTCCTACTGTGCCCCTTGATTGGAGGTATTTCTGTTCACAAGGTGTTCATCGCGCGAATTTCCCTGCTGTTCAAACAAATAGTCATATGCAAACAAGGTTATTTTAAGAATGCAAAAGCCTATGTCTGTTTTGAATTTTGAAAATGCATTCTTTTTCATAAAACAAGTGAATGTTTGTAAAACGTGATGTCAACTCCGTATTTACCGTAGGCCTTAAGGAGTCAGGATACCTTTTGTAACAGTATGCTTTCGAACCAACCCATGCTTCAGCTAGGACTTTTAAGGGTTATAACGTGGCTTGGTTCACGGTTTAAGAAACAAAGGATAAAGGCTCAAATTTTATTTGTACCCACCCGCTCTTCGTGATGTTCTCCAAACCTAAACTCAGTTGATCATACGTTAGACCTTGTTTGAGTCTTTGCTTTGATATACTAGTGATGATTCGGATATTGAACGTTTATTCGAATAGGCAGTCATCTCCTTTTTTGCTGAGGGTTTGTAAGACCTCTTTCTTGTCTGATTTTTGTTATCCCTTTCTTTTTTGCCTGAACTGTTTCCTTTTTTGGAATTACAGTCAGCGAGATGCCCCAGTTTTGTAAGTCTCCTTCATAGGTTTTGACTTATTGGGTTTTTTATTTTTGAGATAATGACTGCCTTTCTTTATTGATTATTCGGAACCATCGCTGTCTTTCTTTGTTTTGTAAGGACCTCTTTGGTGCCATTCGTTATGCACCTGGATCAACTGAGAGAACTACCCTGCCCCAGGTTATGATAAAGGGTTTTAATTTTCGAAAAGAAAAACTCCTACTTCTTTGGCTCAGAGGGGTTGACGAGGGATTATCTTCCTTATAACTCCAGTGTTTAGGGATTGAAACAATGCCTGTACCTCATCAGCGGGGTCTGTTCAAAAGCATACTGTAGATTGCGGTATCGTTTTCGTCATCCTCCCTCAAGAGGCTTAGAATTATTATTTAAGAGTTGATCATCAGAAAAAATATGAAAATAATTTGCATTTAGTGAATACGAATATATTGTTTTAGAACAGACATATGCGATGCATTAATGAAATAACAATGTTTAACATGAGTAAATGTTTGAACAAAAGAGAGTTGCAACTTGAACATTCGAATGAACAAAAATTTCTCAATCCTAGACATGTTTTGGCAAGGGAGCAGTGATCACGTGGGGAGTCTTGGGTACTTTAAACTGAATCTCTCCAGCGTCGATCATGTCTTAGATTTTATTTTTCAAGCTCCAACAATCATCTGTAGTATGCCCCGGGCTGTCAGAGTGATAAGCGCAGCGGGCGTTGGGGTTATACTTTGGTGACGTTGTATTTTGGCTCTTCGGAGCTTCTTTTAGAGTTACCAGCTTGGTCTCCAGCAACTGTGGCAATATCTGAGATAAGGTCATGATGAGCTGCGTGAACTGCCTTCTCTCACTCTTTTGTTGGTTGTGATGTTGAATTTGTGACACTGGAGCCATTTGAGGAACTCTCCCCTTACCTCCTTGTCTCAAAGGTGGTTGAACGATGACTGGCTTTTTGCCCTTAGACTTTTTCCCCAGTTGGTTACTTTGAAGCAGTTGGTTGACGAGAAACCAGAGCTCATCTTGTCTTTGAGCTAACCCTTGAATGGCAGTCACCTGCCCCAGCATCTGGACCCTCAATGCATCCACCTCAGCTTGTAGGTATTTCAGCCTTTCATCCTCAGCACTGTTCCTGACAAAAGTCTCCATGAGAAGTGTCCTTAGCTCCTCCTGCCCCTTGGACAGATTCAGGAGGATTTCCCTGAACTGAGTCTCTTGAGCGAGAAGGTCTTGGTTATCTGGTTGGAAGGCCATTGCCGAAATAAACAGTAGAGATGGTAAGTGACCTGTCAGAAGGGTACCTGTTATGCAATGATGTGTATGTATGCATGCAATGTTTTCAAGGATCTCGCGGGGTAAACAAGAAAATTTGTTAGCATTTGGATCCGTTAGCTTGATTGGAGGAACTGCATATTATTGAGAGTCCTTCTTCAAAGGTCAAAGACTCACCATATCCAGTGGGTCATAGCCCCTGACTTTAGTCATCATGTCTGGTTTTGATTTCCAAACAACCTTGGTTAAGGGAACCTTCTTCAAGAGTCAGAGCTCACCATATCAAGTGGGTCATAGCCTTTGACAACTTTGTCTAGAGGAAAATAAATCCTCTTTGCCCCTTGCTAGATGTTTGATTTATCATGACCTGCATCACAAGCCCTTGAGATCCTTGAAATGGGTTAGGATGTATGCAATGGTATGATGTCATGATGCATGGGGTAATATGAATAAACCCTGTTATGAGCCCTTATTAAGGACTATAAACAGAAACCTGCAAGAAACTCAAGTAAAACCTGTCATGAGTCCCAGTTAAGGACTAAAAAACAAAACCTGCAAGAAACTCGGTAAACCCTGTTATGAGTCCTAATTAAGGACTGCAAACCAAAATCTGTAAGAAACTTAGTATACCCTGTTATGAGTCCCTATTAAGGACTATAAACAAAACCTGCAAGAAATTCATGTGTCAGATAACAAGCATACAGACAGTCAAGTACGAAGGCACACAAGTCACACAAGAGAAGCCCTTAGAGTTTAAGGCCAGCATGAGGTCTGGGGTACTACCCTCTTGAAGTTGGTGGGCTCAAAACCTGTCCTATTTGAAGTAACCGGGTTCTAAGGGTCCCAATATCACGGGATTGCTTTCATTGTTCATCGTTTCGATTTAGCCACTGAACTGGCGACCGAAATATTCCAGGAAAGCAACCCTCAATTGAGTGTAGTATCGAGTATCAACCAACCTCGGACTGCACCAAAGTCAGTTATCTCACTACCCTAAAGAGGCCAAGATAGTTCAATTAAGGTTCCTAAGGTCTGTTGATGCTTCACGACACCACGCGGAGGCCCCGTACTCTCCTTGACTGAACTCAAGGGTTACCGGTACACACCAAAGTGCCACATCAACGTAGCAGACTGTTTCAACCATGTCGGTATACCCCGCACAGTTCCCTCACAGCCTTGTTGCTACTTTCTAAGAAGGTATTCCCCAGATCCGGGTTAGGATCTATAGAACTCCCAAGCAACCCACAATTTTAAAGCACACAAGGAAAGCAATTGAAAACACAGTGATCTTAGTCCTAAGGTACACCTCACTTTATAAAGTGTCCCCAGCAGAGTCGCCAGTTCTGTGATCGGTGGATCTGGAACTGACTGTTTAACGCTGGTTCGCGAAATGTCGCGGAAGCAAGAGTCGCCACCGTCTTTTATTTTCTCCAAATGGAAAGGACAAAAGCACAGAAAAATTCCTTAAAGAGATTGCTCTCGGTCCGGGAGGTAGGTTATAAAAAGGGAAGGTGTTAGCACCCTTTCTATCCATGGTTATCCATGGGCTCTTAGATACTTGCTCATTGTGTTTTCAAAAATGGTTTGTTTGCTTTTCAACTGTGGGTTTTAAAAAGTTTCTTTGAAAATTCCAGTTCGACTCTTGTATCGGTCCTCAAGAGTGTTTGAAAAATTGCTTTCGAAAGCTTTTTGAAAAGGTGTCGGTGTGAAAAGTATTTTTGGATTTGTTTTGAAATTAGAGCAAGTATCTAGAGTTCTACCTACCCTAAGGAATTCGTCTGTGTAAATGTCCTTAAAGTAGTGCCATCCCACCATTGAAAGGTAGGTAGCACCACCGTTGGAGGTGTTCGGGTCAATTCGAAGGTTCGGGACATGGTGATCACCGGAGCAATAGGAAGACACCTTAGAAGCTACCCTCATGCCAGGTTCCCGGATCATGAGGACTTACTAAGACATCCTCTACTCGACGATCACCTTTCGAGGCAAGGCAACAGTGAGGCGTACCCTAGGGGTGGTGTGTGATTTGTGTGTCAGATTCATTTATTTTTGTCTTGTCAGGTTATTGGTGATCTAACGTTTTGTTTTTATTTTTGTCATTCATTCTTGCATGCATTTATTTAACAGTTAAAAAGTGCGGAAAGATAAAATTCCTAAACTATTACAAAGGCGCGGGTCCACATCGCCAAATTAAACCAGGACCCGATTTGACATAAAATAAAGAAATAAAATGCGGGAAATATAAAATGTCTGAGTTACATGGCTTGAGCAATTACATAATATTTGAAAGAAAATAAATGTGCGAAAGAAATAAAAATAGAACGTTCGAGGGCGTTGGACCCTTTAAAGAAATTAAATGAAATTAAAAATTAATTAATTATTTATTGAAATAAAAGAAGTGTTTTTTAGGTTTTTTTTTGTATTTATGAAATAAGAAAATTAAAATTAAAATTAAAAGAAACCCTAATTCTAAGTTATTTTTAATTATTTGAGAAAAATGTTAAAGTTTAACTTAATTTACTAAAGAATTTATGTACATGTTTATTTACAAAATAAATTAGTAATTAATAATAATAATAATGATGAGAAAATTATTTATAAAAAAAAATGATGAAAAAGTTAAAAACCCTAATTTCTACATATTTAATTTATTAAGAAAAATATTAAAGTTTTGAAACCTAAATTAATCTAATTAATTGTTTAAAGTTTATTTACAAAAATAATAATAGTGAAATTAATATTAATAAAATAAACATTTTTTTGATTTTTCTGTATTTTATATTTATTATGAAAATTATTTTATGGAATTAAAAGAAAACAATTAAAAAACAATTAAAAGAATAAAAAGGAAAAACAAATAAAAATTAAGAATTGAGCAAACCATAGGGGGTGTCTGGCCCAAGGGGAGGTTTTTTGAAGTATTGACTCCTGAGTACCGTGGTCTGCATTCTTTGGCCATTGGATTGAGTTTCATGCATGAGTTGTTCTACTTTGGCCATTTGGCTTTTGGCTTTTGGCTTTTGGCCATTTGTGTTCTGGCTTCAACGTTCCTTAATGTCTGGCTTAATGTCTGCCTCGCCATGTATTGGTGTCATGCATAAGTTTTTCTACTGTGGCCATTTGGCTTTTGGCTTTTGGCCATTTGGCTTTTGGCCTCAACGTTCCTTAATGAACCTGCATGGGATCCTGTCTAAATCTGCAGTGTTGAATCTCACGAACACATTAAATAAAATCATAAAATGCAAATAAAGCCAATATATGA
Organism: Vicia faba; assembly: GCA_948472305.1. Classification (NCBI taxonomy): domain Eukaryota; kingdom Viridiplantae; phylum Streptophyta; class Magnoliopsida; order Fabales; family Fabaceae; genus Vicia; species Vicia faba. Next base: position 612,373,548 of record OX451735.1, read on the forward strand.
AGAAATTTAATGTTTAGGCACAATATGACATGTATGAATGATTATACCGTTTTGATCATGGAGATCAAATCAACCTTACCCTTACTGGAAAATTAGTGACCTGAATGCTTTTACGCCTTACTGGAAAATTAGGATCATGGAGATCAAGCCAACCTTATCCTTACTGAAGAAGTAGTGAGGTGTTGGTTTGTAACTGTGATGGCTTTGTTTGTAGTGAGAGAGGGATTTGTAATAAGGATTTCAAGGTTTTAGGGTTCTTGAAAGAGTTTGATATTCCAACAGTGTTGTGGCAAGGTTTTTTCTCTTCTTTTTCTCTTCCTCTCTTTCTCCTTTTTTCTGGTTTGTATGAATGAAGGTGATTATATAATGGAAATTAGGGTAAAGCAAATGGGCTTTGAATGTGCAATTGGGCCTCCAATATTCACTTGAATTCGTCACTTTCCAGGCTAAATCGCAAGGACTTAAGTGCATTTTTTGAAGTTGAAATGTGAAAACAAAATGTAGCCGGCATCGAGAACTAACTCCTGTCCGAAAATCGCCTCAATCGGATAAACGGTGAATTAGTTATGAATTTTTGAAGTTTCAGCTCAGACAAACTTATTTTGGGCTTCAGTGTCGACTCTGACACGTTCTTCAATAAAAAACTGGTATTGATCGGTGCATAATTTGGTCTCGACTTTTGAAGCAAAGTTGTAGATCTATGAGTCAGTGACCTTGTGTAAAAATATGAGTCCAATCCGATAAAAATTGACCGAGTTATGAATTTTCGAAGTTTCGGCCCAGATGAAATAATATTCAGCATTCAGGATTTTCAGCGTGTCACGCATTCTGAGCAAAAAACGAAGGCCTTTTGAATACCGTTTGAACTCAATACCTTCTGTGAAAATGTAGCCAACTCAATTTGTGAAATTTTGGCACTGGAACCAGCTCGATACGATGAAAATCGACCAAGTTATGATTTCTTGAACATGACGCAAATAAACTTCTGTCACAAATTTCTGCACGAAAATACTTGATAAATCCACATTTTTGAAGACCTTATGATCGGAATTGGCTTCCAACCGTGAGAGATGAAAACGTAGATAATGTCAAGACGGAATTTTAGCCACCGGAACGGGTTCAAAACGAGTCACGATCTTCAAGTTATGAATTTTTTAGCGCGTAAAAACTGCACTTTCAGCACACTTTTTCACTATATCTCTTCAAGAAAACTCACACATTCGGATACCTTCTTTAAAGAATTGACTCTTGAGCCGAACCTGAATTTGAGAATACGTTATCAGAAATATCTTGGCGAAAGAATACCTGAATATGACGCGCCAGGTTGGACTTGTGAATTTTTCTTGAAATGTTTTTTGAGAAATATGAGAGGGCAAATTTTGGGGTACAACACCGAGGAACTACTCTCGCCCATGTCTTGGTCGATACTGGTTCTTCTCTAAATGTGCTGCCTAAGAAAGCTCTGGACCGATTAGATTGTGAAGGCTTGGAGCTGAAACCAAGTAATATCATTGTCAGGGCCTTTGACGGGTCTAAAAGAATGGTGCATGGGGAGGTCGACATTCCCATCAAGGTAGGCACTGAGGTGTTCCACTCCACATTCTATGTGATGGACATCCGCCCATCTTACTTCTACCTGCTAGGAAGACCGTGGATACATAATGCTGAGGCAGTCACTTCCTCCCTACATCAGATGCTGAAATACCCTATTAAGGGAAAAATCATAACTGTACACGGTGAGGAGGAGTACATGATCAGTCATCTGAACTCCTTTCGGTATGTGGAGGTGGATGGCGAATTCATCGAAACACCCTTTCAACACTTTGAGGAAGTTGCTCCCGAGGTTGCAGTAACAAAGGCAGTAGCTGAGGTACCCAAGCAGGTGGCCAGGATGGCATCTCTGAAAGACGCAAAGGCTGCAATGAAGGAGGGAAAGAGCTCAACATGGGGTCAGTTGCCTGTCTTTCCCCACAAGACAAACAAGTTTGGGTTGGGATTTACCGCGGCGGGGCAAAAAGCTATGCGTCGCTCAAAAATTTAATGGACACCCATCAAGATTTCTCCTCATGGAATCAATGCTTTGGAGGACGAAGACGAAGAGGCCAACATTAAAGATTGGATCTTCCCAACCATCGAAGGGGGACTACACAACTGGGAGGCGAAAGACTTCGTTCACATTACTTTCATCGATCAGTAATTTATCTTTCGAACATTTCTTGTTGGTCTGTAATAATTACTAAAACAATCTGCACACTATTTTTCACCTCATGCCTTGCCCGGGGCATGCAGGTCCATTTGTAAGGGTTTCGATTCTCTTCATAAATCATATGCCATGTTTAATGAATCATTGGACGTTTTTCATTTATAAACTGCCGTGTTCATTTTCTTTCCTTTTGCATTTTTGTTTGTTTAAGGATGGCTATCCCTTACACACACCCACACTCACAAATGCAGGTACCCATCCACTCCGGATTCCATGGGTGACTATTCTGTTGTATCGTTCAAAAACTCTGAAGATTTGGTCAATCAGGCTGAGTACGAAGATGACGAAGATTGTGAAGTACCGGGAGAGCTAGCCAGAATTCTACAACAAGAAGAGAGGGCCATCTTGCGTCATGAAGAGTTGTTGGAAACTATCAACTTAGGAACAGAGGAAGACAGGAAAGAAGTACAAGTGGGTGCCAATCTGGAACCAAGTGTCAAGGAGCGCTTAATACGGCTGTTAAACGAATACGTTGAAATCTTCGCCTGGTCTTATGAAGACATGCCAGGGTTAGATACAGACATCGTGGTACATCGTCTCCCTACAACAGAAGACTGTCCACCGATCAAGCAAAAAGTCAGCCGAATGAGGCCCGACATGTCTTAGAAGATTAAAGCTGAAGTAATGAAGCAATTCAACGTTGGCTTTCTGGCTGTCACATCCTATCCATAATGGGTTGCTAATATCGTGCCAGTACCTAAAAAATACGGCAAGGTCAGAATGTGTGTGGACTACCGGGATTTGAACAGGGCTAGCCCTAAAGATGATTTTCCGCTACCACATATCGACATCTTGATTGACAACACGGCTCAGCACAAGGTGTTTTCCTTCATGGACAGATTCTCGGGTTACAACCAAATCAAAATGGACCCCGAGGACATGGAGAAAACAACCTTTGTTACACAATGGGGTACTTTCTGTTACAAGGTGATGCCGTTCGGACTGAAGAACGCAGGGGCAACTTATCAACGCGCCATGGTAGCTTTGTTTCATGATATGATACATCGTGAGATCGAACTTTATGTAGACGACATGATAGCTCGATCACAAACAGAGGAGGAACACCTTGAACATTTGCAAAAGCTGTTTGCCAGGTTGAAGGAGTACAAACTCAGGCTGAATCCAAGTAAGTGCACTTTTGGAGTTAGGTCTGGTAAACTTCTGGGATTCATTGTCAGCAACAAAGGCATTGAGGTCGATCCAGCAAAAGTAAAGGCTATACAAGAAATGCCTGCCCCCGTACTGAAAAGGAGGTTAGAGGATTCTTGGGACGCTTGAACTATATCGCCAGGTTCATCTCTCACCTGACGTCTACCTGTGAGCCAATTTTCAAACTATTAAAGAAAGATCAGGTAGTTGAATGGAACGATGATTGTCAAACTTCTTTTGATAAGATCAAGGAGTATTTGCTAGAGCCTCCTATTCTGATGCCACCTGTCGAAGGAAGGCCGTTGATCATGTATCTGACTGTTTTGGACAACTCAATGGGGTGCGTACTGGGCCAACATGACGAGTCTGGTCGAAAAGAGCATGCCATTTATTACCTTAGCAAAAAGTTTACTGACTGTCAGACTCGCTACTCACTGCTCGAGAAAACTTGCTGCGCTTTGGTATGGGCTGCTCGCCGACTAAGGCAGTATATGTTGACTCATACCACTTTGCTGATTTCCAAAATGGACCCGATCAAGTATATCTTCGAGAAGCCTGCTTTATCTGGAAGAATCGCTAGATGGCAAATGATCCTAACTGAGTATGACATCCAGTATACTACCCAAAAAGCTATAAAAGGGAGTGTACTAGCTGACCATCTAGCTCATCAAGCTATCGAAGATTATCAATCCATGAGATTCAACTTCCCGGATGAGGACATCATGACTTTGGACAACATTGAAGGTAACAGACCGTATGACGGACCTGAAAGTGGATCCCGATGGACCCTGTACTTTGATGGTGCTTCAAATGCACTTGGAAACGGTATCGGTGCGGTACTCATTTCCTCGGAAGGTTGCCATACACCTTTCACGACCCGACTTTGTTTCAGCTGTACCAATAACATGGCCGAATATGAAGCTTGCATTTTTGGTCTCAAGGCTGCTATAGACTTGGGAATCAAATCTTTGATCGTATTTGGGGACTCGACTTTGGTTATCACTCAAATCAAAGGAGAGTGGGATACCAAACATCCTAATCTTATCAAATACAAAGAACATGTCTTGACATTGCTGCCTCATTTCGAGCAGATCACCTTCGAGCACTTCCCGTGAGAAGAGAATCAGCTAGCAGATGCTCTGGCTACAATGTCTTCCATGTTTAAACTCAACTGGGATAACGAGGCTCCCCAAATCACCATCGAGCGAATGGATGAACCTGCGCATTGTCACGAGATTAATACCGAAGAAGTAGTGGAACAACCCTAGTTTCCTGAAATCAAAAGGTATCTCCAGACTAGAGAGTATCCTGAAGGAGCTTCCGTAAATGACAAGAAGTTCTTAAGGAGATCTGCTGCCAAGTTCTTCCTAAGCAATGGCATCCTTTATAAGCGCAGCCATGATTGTGTTTTACTCTGATGTGTAGATAAAGCCGAAGCAGAGTTAATCATGACTGAGATACACAGTGGCACATTTGGCACCCACTTGAGCGGGCATACGATGGCTAAGAAGATTTTAAGGGCAGGCTATTACTGGTCTACTATGGAAGCTGACTGCCATCAACATTCCCGTACCTGCCACAAATGTCAAGTCTACGCTGACAAGATTCATATTCCTCCTGTTCCTCTCAACATTCTGACAGCTCCTTGGCCATTCGCAATGTGGGGCATTGACATGATTGGAGAGATCAAGCCCACAACCTCAAATGGACATCGCTTTATCTTGGTCGCTATTGACTATTTCACCAAGTGGGTCGAAGCAGCTTCCTTTGCCTCTGTTACAAAAAATGTGGTTGCCCGCTTCATCAAGCAGAACCTCATATGCCGGTATGGTGTCCCCGACAGGATCATCACAGACAACGGTACAAACCTGAACAATATTATGATCACCGCTCTATGCAAACAGTTAAAGATTTATCATCACAATTCATCTCCCTATCGGCCGAAGATGAACGATGCTGTTGAAGTTGCGAATAAAAACATCAAGAAGATCATCCAGAAAATGACAGTTACCTACAAGGACTGGCATGAGATGTTACCGTTTGCTCTACATGGATACCGTACCACGACACGTACTTCAACAGGGGCAACCCCATTTTCTTTGGTATATGGCATGGAAGCTGTCCTACCCATGGAAGTTCAGATTCCTTCTTTAAGGATTATGAAGGACTCTGGTTTGAGTGACGACGATTGGATCCAGACCCGACTTGATCAACTCAATTTGATCGATGAGAAGCGACTCACTGCTGTTTTCCATGGTCAGACGTACCAAAAACGGATGATCAAGGCTTTCAACAAGAAAGTCAGACGTCAAGTATATCAAGTCGGAGATCTTGTAATCAAGCGGATTATCTTGCCGCAAAGTGATCCCAGGGGCAAATGGACTCCTACTTACGAAGGACCGTTTGTGATCAAAAGCATCTTTTCTGGTGGTGCAATGATACTGACCACCACGGACGGCGACGATTTGCCACACCCTGCAAACACATACATAGTCAAAAGATACTACGCATAAAATAACCCGACAAGTCGAAAACCCGAAAGGGCGACTTGGGCAAAAATGGGCATCTCGGTGAATCGAAAACCCGAAAGGGCGGTTCAGGCAAAAATTAGGGATAAAAAAAAAATCTGTACACCCGGCAAGTTGAAAACCCGAAAGGGCGACTTGGGAAAAAAAGGGTTTCCCGGTGGATTGAAAACCCGAAAGGGCGGTCCAGGCAAAAGTTAGGGAATTAAAGCGTATGACTATGTCTCGTCAGATCACTTTAAGGAGAAATCTCTTCATCAACAAACTTCGAGCTTCTGATCAATCCAATCATCGGCGGATGAAGCAACGAATGGACAAATATTCAGAGTTGTGAAGGCTATAACAGAATAGAATCCCATGGAATTGTTACACATAGCCATCTTTCTTTTGTATAAAAATTTCAATTTTTTACGACAACGTCCTCTTACTAGGATGTCTGTCTCCTTTGTACAAAGATACTCATAAAAAGTTAATACAAATACTTTTCCAAATACAGAAGTTTGCTTTGTCTTCCTTTTGCTTTTTTTACGTTTATGTTTTATTTGAGAAACGTCCAATGTTTTGTTAAATAGGCATATGCATTTGAACATAATCATTTCCTTACAAATCAAGAAAGATGATTGCTGATAGATTGAAGGTACAATTAGATATCTTGATGCCCTCTTAGAGGAAATCCCTAGCGGAATTAAACTCCAAATTCCTTGACAAAGTTAAAATCCAGAGCTTAAATCCCCAAACAGAGTTAAACTCCAGGATCCTCAGCAGAACAAAAGCTTTCTCAAAGCGGATTTCCCCATCCAGAGAGCCTTCCAGAACTTAATTCCCCTCAGAGTTAAGTTTCAGTATCCCCGGTGGAGCCCTAAAAATCTGAAAATCTTATCCCCAGTTGAAGTCAAAAATCCCCGGTGGAGCCAAAACTGTTAATCCCCAGCGGAACCAGATTAGTGAACATTCTCCCCACAGAGATACTTCCCTTCAGATTGAAGATTCTCAGTCTTACTTCTCCAGCATATGTCTACCAGGTTCTGGACTCCCCAGTAGAGATCATCAGAATTCTCATTCCCCACAAGTCACTAAGGAGTTTCAATCCCCGACAATGGTCCTAAAATCCCTCAACAACTGAAGATTTTGTTCCCCAAGCAGTCAGCAGTCAAGGATTCACTTTCCCCGGCAGCAGTCAAGATTCTATTATCTTTGGCTATCCAGGATTCATCTATCCTTAGCAAGACAACTCATCAGCTTACATGCGCATTCATTACATTCATATATCATAAACATTGATATAACACATATATTGCATCACACATATCATGCAACATAAATTTTTGTTTCAGCTAACATTTTATCCTTTTCAGGATAAGATTAAAAGGCTATCATTAACAATTATTCAGATACAGTATGGATATACCCCAGACACGGCGGTCATTCTATTACTCATTCAGAATTTCAAGTCAAATACAGTATGGATACACCCCAGACACGGCGGTCATTCTACTACTCATTTAGACTACAACAATCAGATACAGACTAGATACGCTCCAGACACGGCATCCATTTATCTCTCATTCAGATTCATTTATCAACCTCAAGGTTCAATGCATTCCAAACACGGATACCATTCTGACCCTTACAACAGCAGTTTGATTCTCCCCAATGCATTCGCCACGGAAGTCATTCTGTCACTTATTCAGATCCTAGTTACAGTTTCAGATACACTCCAGACACGGAAGTCATTCTGCTACTCATACAAATCTCAACTTCAGATACAGTCCAGATACGCTCCAAACACGGTTTCCATTCTGTCACTCATTCAGAGTTTATCCCCAGCACGCAGTTGCTCCATACACAGATAATTCCCTGTCACCCAGATACAATACAGATACACTCCAGACACGACAGTCATTCTGATATTCATTCTACATTCAAACACAGTTACAACTCAGATACGCCCCAGACACGGAGTCCATTCTTTTGCTCATACAAACTCAGTCTCCAGATACAGTTCAAATGCATTCCAGACACGGATACCATTTTGATCCTCATTCTTCTGACCTATCACATTACAGTTTAACAAACATTCTAGATGGCATCTTTAAGCCCATCCCCCTACAAGATTCTGTCACATCTCCAGATGGCATCTTTAAGCCCATCTCCAAATGGCATCTTTAAGCCCATTCCCTCAACTACGCTTGGACGAGTGCAAATTTTTTGGGCACTCTAGTGTCCAATCTCCTTTTACCTTCGAGACGCGAAAGGCAAACTTGCCAATCTAACTCTTCAGGTTCAAGAAGATTGAACAGGGGCAACTGTTGTACCCCAAAATTTTCCCTCCCTTTTCATCAACATTTTCTCACCACAAGACTCTTGGAGCTCAAGATCAAGTTAGGGTTTGCTCTGCTCAAGACCCCTCCTTGCATTGTTAACCCAAATTAGGGTTTGAGTTTGCACAAAGAGTTTTTGACCTAAAATGACCAAAGTGACTTTCATGCTTCATGTTGGACTTACAAGTTTATCCATACCAAGTTTCAAGCCTTGATTCCAATTTTTGCCTAGTCAATTGGACAGTTGACCTAAAATCAGCTGTATTGGGGAAAAAGACAACTATGGCCAATTGACAGTCAAACCTCATGAAATTTGACCCACATCAACATAATGAACTCATATGAACCATTTGGTCAAGTTTGGATCACAATTCCACAAGAAATTTGATCAGATCACCAAAAGGGCAAAATGGTCATTTTTAGGGTTTTGACTGCACAAAGGCAATTTTTGACTGTTTGACCTAACCAATGGCAAACCAAGCTCACACATGGACTCAAGGACTCAATGGCATTGTCTTGACACATTCAACAAGTTCAAAAGATCCCAAATGCATAGGATTGACAGATGAATTTTTCAGTCAACTGATCAAAATTTGACTATATACTGAAAAGTCAAACTTTGACTTTTTGGTCAAAATCAAATGCCAAGATTCATTTTTCATCAAGACATGTCAATTTATGAAACTTGTTCATCAAGAAATCCAAATTTGCAAATTAGGGTTTAAAATGAGAAAATTTCATAACTTAGAATTTTTCTAAGTTATGAAACTTCTTTATTTTTTCCTAACTTTGTCCCATTTTTTCACCAAGATGAAAATGTATTCAAACAAAACTTGAAACATAAAAGTTGTAGTCCATTGCAAAATCTACAACTTTGATCCACAAAGTTTTCTCAAAGAAAGCTTGTAGCTCAAGTTATGATTTTTGGAACAAGGGTACAAAACATTTTTAACTTAGAGAAATTTTGACCTATTCTAGGCAGGATTTTTGTCCAACTTCTTGGCCATTTTTCACATGCTTCCACTTGGAGTTTCAATTTGCATTACAAAGATGGATTGTATTACACATTCCTAGCTTTCCAAATTGTCCAAGAACTTCTCAAACACCCTTGTGGTTAGGGAGAATCAAATTTTCTAAGTTGGGCAAAATTCACTTTTGTTCATAACCAAATACATGTTCATACAAGTTTCATTTTCAAATCAGCATGCTTGGTACTTGCTTGCAGGCCTCTAAACCAAGTTTGCACTCCATAATTAAATGCCTAACCATTGTATTAATGCATTATTTCTTCCCTTTGGGCATTGCACATAGAATCAATCCTTAATTAGAAAAAGCAAACATGCCATTTTGATAAAGTTACACTTTATGTCAAGTTCCAAATCTTAGAGGCATGGAGCCAGATCTTAGAGCCAAATCAAATCCAAAAATCCCACTGATCAAGAGCAATTTGTGCCACATAGATAGAGAGGGTACACAGGCCTGCATAAGGACTTGAACCTTCTTACTTCAAAAACAAGCAAGTTTGCAAAACAGACACATCTCTCATTTCCTGCAAGCATAAGCCAAAGAAAACTTTATACACATCTTCCATACACCAAAACAGACCTAAGGCACGAATCAACCACCTCTCAAACCTCCTCATACATCAAAACACCATCTTGCTGCAAAAACAGGGCATCTGTTGCAGTTTGACTTCCACAACTCAATCCACTCGTGCACTTTGGCTAAAAACCTTTCAAACACATTCCATATCATCCACACAAACTATCCCAAGCCCTAAATACAAACTGTAACATCCCTAACCTCTGTTGCCATTTTCACTTTTCAGTTTTGCAGGTGAACTTCCATAGCACGATTCGGAGAGTTTCAAAGCAAGCTAGGTACTTGGGAAGCATCCTTGGACTTCAGGAAAGCTGTACAAAAGCTCAAACTCCATTGAAGTTGGCCACATTGTTGTACACGACTCAAGCTGAAACAGGTAAAACCATGGACTTCTATCTCTCTATCCAGACATGATTAAGCTTAGGTTTATGAATGAGACATGTTCTACTCATAGCCCTGAAGCCATCCATGTATTTACTTTTCATTTATATTAAGCATGCTGTGAGAATTTTGGCCATGAACATTGAAGAAAAATTAGGTCAGAAATTGTGGGTGAAGAAATTCTCCCTGGTTTCTTAGAGTTAGGTCAAGTATTTTATATGTTTGAATTCGTCTTTTGATGCTCTACATTATTGGTGTTATGAGTTTTTGTTAAAAGTCAAAGAATCAGGAGATGATGATTGCATAGGAGGCACGCGCGTTTTCTGTTTGAACGTTGCTGGAGGTTGCAGACAAAGCTGGCTTGGGCTGGGCCTGAGTCAGCTTGCTGTTTACACCCCTTTTTTCCATTTACACCCCCCTGTCCCATTGTGTGAAATAATTGTCATTTTGCATTTTTCTTTTTTAATTCTGACTCCATATTTTTTGTACAAATATAAAAAACTCCAAAAATATTTTTCCATCTTTTTTTGCATTTATTTGACATTTATATGTTTTATTTAACATATACATATAAACAAATATATTTCCTTTTTTTAAAAACCCTAGAAAATAATACAAAAATATTTATTTTTTAGTTATTATGTTTTGTTTACATTTTGAAAACATTTTCTAAAATATACATTTTTTTTGAATAATTAATATTTTATTTTTGTACATATTTAGTATATTTAATATATAATATATAAATACTTGTATATTTTATTAGATAATTAGGGCAAAAATATAAAAATAATACATTTTTATTTTTATTAATATATGACACTAAAAAATACTTTTTTTTACAATATACTTCTTTCTTTTTATTTTTGTATAAATTAATATATACAAATATTGTATATAATTATTAAATAAATACTATTTATTCAAAAACTAGGGTTTTGCCCTAAATAACAAAAATATTCAAAATTTGACCTTTTTTATTTTTGTTTATATTTCACATGAAAAATACTTTCACATACACAAAAAAATCATTTTTGTGCATAATACATTTTGCATATTTATTGTATTTACTTAATTATTGTACAATTAAATATTTGTATATTCGATATGGATGTAATAGCTTAGAATTTAATTTCTTGTCAAATATCCCCAAATTCAAACTTGTACCCCCATCCCCATAATCATTGTTGTAATAGCTTAGCATTTAAATTTCCACATTTAAAAGCTTTCAAATTATGCCATGATAGACTTAGGGTTTGTATGCAAATAAAATCAACAAATAGCTTGACCTAATTCAAGATAAACATGCATGAAAAACAAACACAATGCACACTTGCACCCCTAGGGTTACACCACTTGTTGCCTTCAAAAATGGGCCATGGTTGCATGTTAAGTGTCTTTGGCAAAACAAAAACAAATCAAATGATCATAGTCCCTCGATGACGCTATCAAGTTGCGTAAACAAAAATGATCAAGTCCCTCAAGAAAAAATGTCAAAGATACTTGACACTATTGCCTCTATGGTCTAAACGATGACCCGCGCCCGTCCCGTTAACATCCTAACACAAGGTTGTTGACCAAATACAATGGTGAAACAACACTGTTAAAAGGGTTAAAACATGAGAAAGATCTTTGAGAAATTTAGGGTAGATAGCTCTTGGTTACTTGACCAACTTGCAAAACAAATCCTTGCCATTTTTCAAAATACACCTCACAACACAATTTCCAAACAAACTTTCAAAAAACATTGAAACATCTTTTCAAAAAGACACACACCTTTGTAAAACATTCGAGTAAAGAATTGTTACAATGGTTGCCTAGACAAGGCATCTTTTTCAAAACATTTTCAAAACCACACACATAAAGCACCATTTCAAACAATTGAAAAGCATAGGCAAGTGATCTAAGCAAGTAACTAAGAGCCCATGGATAACCATGGATAGAAAGGGTGCTAATACCTTCCCTTTCTATAATCTACTCCCCGAACCCACGAAAACATCTCAAAGGTTTTTCCTGTGCTTTTTAACCTTTCCTTAGGATAAAATAAAAAGTCGGTGGCGACTCTTGCTAAACCGAAACATTTGCGAAAACAAACGCAAAACCCAAGTCAGTTCTCCCACCGTATCATAAGATCCTTGTCTTCTTTCAGTCATTACTATTGATTAGCCATGAACAAAATGTAATGCTTCAGAATATGCTTACTAAAGATCACATCAAAAGATGAATGTTACCGTTGAGACTCCTTTACTTATTTCCATAACTTTACGTATCAGAATATTAGAGTTCTTGTTCGCAGCGTTAGTGCAATCAGAAGTTATAACATCATAAATCTTTATTTAAGCGTGTTACATAGATTTGCTTCTATGTAAGATGTGTCATAAAAGATTTTTAACAACGATCTATCTCATCTCCAATGCTTCTTACATCAGAACTTCCCTGCAAAACAAAATACTTATTTATGGAGCATAATTGTTCTTTGTGTGTTTGTTATCATCAAAACTCTTACAAGGATGTAGAACTAAACTATGTTCTAAAAATCTCCCCCTTTTTGATGATGACAAAAACTTGTATATTTTGATAGAATACTTAAATAACATAAAGCATTAAATTCTCCCCCTGAGTTGGATACTCAAAAAAATACTTCCCTAAAGATTGTTTTGATCAGAGTTTTGAGAAGAATATTTTTTGATGCATCCACAACTGTCCTCAACAGAGATTTATTTTCAATAGATTTTTCTTGTTTTCTTTCAAAGTATAAAGATAGAAGTTATAATATTTAAAATGTTTGAGACTGAGTCTCAATACTGTTATATTCGAAATATGTTACGTTCTCCCGCTTTTTTGTCAAGAATCAAAAAGCAATAAAAACACTTTGACAATAAAATGAATTTTGTATTAAAAAAGGATCAAGGAAATAAGAAACAAAATGAAGAATTTTTTTTTCAAAACTATGTTTGAGGAGGTGAAAGTCATGTGAACAGGGCTTCCAATAAACTCTTGATCTGATTGTTCGATTCCTCTTGTTTCCCAAGCACCCCCTTAATTTCTTTGCAAGCTACATCCTGCTTGTTTAAACTTTCCTTAAACATAACATTTTTTTTCTTCAACTCCTCCTGAGTTTACAACACAATAGAAGATGAGGTTAATTCATCAGAAGAGACCATTTTTTCAGAAAAAACTGCAGATGATTTTGATGCAGGAGCTTCTTCGACTTCCTTGCCTTTGTCTTGAAACATGACCAGAGAAAGAGGATCAGAGGGTGGTTCATTACACTTTGATGTATGACGAGCTTCCCAAGTGGTGTTGTCCAACACAAGGAGTGGCTTCTTTACCCAGTGTCGCAAAACTTGATCCTTGAAGATTTTCAAGCAAACACAAAAGTTCTGTTGAGCAATTTCATAGCTAAACTCCTTTAGTTTTAGAGATTCAGAGTTGAACCATTTTCTGAACTGGTTCCAATGAGAATCATAAGAAGTTGGATTGAGATTCTCTATGCAAGCTAGATTTAAAGAGTTAACCCATTCCTGTATTTCTGTTTCAAAAATAAACAAGGATTTACCAGCATCTGCTTTGGCAATTTTTGGTTTTGATTTTGGAACAACAATTTTCTGAGAGCTTGTGACGAGATTGTCCAAGGCTTCTAAATCTATGATTGTTCTTAGGGGATCTTCTAGGTAGTTATTTGGAGAGGGAGAGTCAGAAAGGATTATGGGCGTACTTGGTGGAGTGGACTGATAAGGAGATGGAAGATCTGGAATGGAGAAGGTCTGTGAAGAAGTTGAGGGAATTATTGGTGGTTGAGAGACCATGAGAGGGCAAGTGATGCTAGGGATGGATGTTGTGGTATCAAAATCAAATTTTGGATTTTCGGTTTGGGGAGCTTCAAACAACGAATCAAATTGATCAATATCAGAGAGAACTTGTGCAAGTTCAGGTTAAGTTTTGTCAAGATGTGTAGAAGGTCAATTGTTCAGAAGGTTATTTAGAGGAAATGAGGTGTCAAATTCTAGGTCAAAATCATCAAAGGTTTGGGGAGATGGATCTTCTGTGGGCTTTGGGGATAAAGGGTTTTCAGATGTTGATAACAATACTGATTCAATAACAAACAAAAGAAGAGTTACCTTTCTTTTTGGCAGCTTTGGGAGTCTTATAAGAAGTTCCTTCTGTAGCTTCTTTCCTTTTTCTTGGTTTTCTGGGAGCAACTTCCAGAGGTTGTTGCCTTAGATCAAGAATGTTCACATCTGGAATCATACTGTCACTCTTGCACCTTTCCAGATACATGAGAATAATAACTGGAGAAGAGTCTGCTTGAGTGAAGAGAGGAAAATCCTTCTGAGGCACTCTTTGGGTTGTAATGACTTCCTTGGTGGTGATTGTTGGATCCTTCTTAATAGTTTCCATAATCTTTATCTTCTTCAGATTTTTGGTGTTGAGAGATTTACCAGCACAAGCTTCCAGAGCGCTAGCTTGTTAAGTCTCAGTCATATGTTCTATCAATTTGTTTTCTGTCAAAATATCTAAAATGAGTCTTCCCAGAGGAATCCAATCTCTCTTTTTTCTTTCTTCTTCTCTTGTTTCTTTTACGCTGGTCTTCATATGATTGAATAGAAGATGTGGAAGATTAACTTTTGCTTTAGTGGCGATGAAGTACAGAAGGTAATTCTGATCAATATTGATGTAATCTAGAGAACTTGTAGGCTTCTTGTGATTGATGCAACCCAAAATTAATTTAGACCAAATTCTGAGGTAATCCTTCAGGTCTTTGATTTTGTTGGACGGGTGGCCAGAAGTAAAGATTTCCTTTAAGATATTGGTTAGGTCAGAACTTTTGTCATCCATATCACTGCATCGAATACCTCCACCATCGTGACCTATTAGTTTCCCAATGAGATCTCCAGAGATGATGATTTTCTTTCCCATAACGAAGGATGAAACCTGATGATTTGAATCTGTGGCATAGAT
The DNA here is from genome assembly GCA_948472305.1 of Vicia faba. Taxonomy (NCBI): domain Eukaryota; kingdom Viridiplantae; phylum Streptophyta; class Magnoliopsida; order Fabales; family Fabaceae; genus Vicia; species Vicia faba. Next base: position 612,388,751 of record OX451735.1, read on the forward strand.
CCAGAATTCTTTAACATGTTTTGGAAAAATTGGACCTAGGAGGCGATCAAAGTACTTAGTCCATCCTTGGAACTCAACATCAGGGATTAAGCCATACCCATTTTCCTCCATGCTTACGAAATCTACAATAAGCTCACACAGAACATCCATAGAATCAATGGATGTGAGGAGAGTTATCGAGGGTTCGATGTACTTATCTTCCATTGAGGAGGAAGAACCAGGAATGCTTTTAGAACCTTGAGAAAATTGTTGAGAGGAAGCCATTTATTCACATAGACTCTTTTAGGGTTTTTGAAAGATTGAACAAATTGAAGAGTGAAAAAAATTGAGAGTGGAAGTTTAATAGTGATGATGAATGAACGAAGTATATATAGCCAATAGATATAAAGTAGTAGTCTTAATTAAAAAGAAAAAGATTTAAAGAAAAATATTACGTGCATTTAATGATTCCTGAAAAGAGGGATAGTGTGAAGATATGTAACATTTACCGATTTGACTCGAGCCTCAATGCATCAACTCAACCGTTTCAGTCTCTTCAGAATTTGAACACATGTTCAGCCTTAGAGGAAGACCTTGTGTTTAGAGTTGACAAATGTTGATATTATGAACTGCATGCTTCTATCTTTGAAATGAACCATTTTTTGGAGAACATTCAGATCTTATGGATAGATCCTGATACAACTTTCCTTCTTATTTCTGAAGAACTATTAATCAGATGTTCACACAAAGAAAATTAAAGCATAAAATTCTGAGGGTTAAAGTATAAAAAAAACAATACTATCATACTGGGCATAATTTCATGTTGAGATGTTTCAGAATGAAGTTAAATCTATTTTCAGAAAGGGGTTTAGGGAAAACATCATCCCATTGATGGTCTGTGTCTATAAATTTTAACGAGAGAATTCCTTTATGAATATAGTCCATAATAAAATGATGTTTAATTTCTATATGTTTAGCTCTAGAATGTAAAATAGGATTTTTTGAAAGATAAATAGCAGAAGTATTATCGTAAAGGATATGAATGTTACTCTCATATATGTTAAAGTCTTCAAGTTGACTTTTCATCTAAAGCATATGTGTGCTGCATCCAGCTGCTGCTATATATTCAACTTCAGCAGTTGACAGTGCAATGGTGGATTACCTTTTGTTGGACCACGAGATTAGATTGTCTCCCATAAATTGGCAGCTTCCAGAAGTACTTTTTTTTCTATTCTGTCTCCGGTGAAGTCAGCATCATAGTACCCTACTAATTTTTATTCTTTGGATTTTCTATAGAAAAGACCAAGATTAGTAGTACCTTTTAGATACTTGAAAATTCGCTTAACAACTGTTAAGTGAGATTCTCTAGGATCTGATTGGAATCTCACACAAAGACAAACGATATACATAATACTTGGTCTTGAAGCTGTTAAATATAAGAGAGAACCAATCATACCTCTGTAGAGCTTCTGCTCTACATTCTTACTTACTTATTCCTTTTCCATAATGCATGTGGGATGCATAGGAGTTTTGGATGTCTTACATTCTAACAAGTCAAATTTATTCAGAAGTTCTTTGACATACTTGCTTTGATCAATGTAGGTTCCTTCTGGAGTTTAATTAATTTGGATACTCAGAAAGAACTTGAGTTTGCCCATCAAGCTCATTTCAAACTCTGCCTGCATAGACTCAGCAAATTCTTTTCCCAAAGAGGCTTTAGTAGATCCAAAAATTATATCATCTACGTAAATTTGACACACCAGAATGTCATTTTTAAATAGTTTACAAAATAAGGTTGTGTCCACCTTCCCTCTGGTAAAATCATTTTCTTACAGAAAATTACTTAGTCTTTCATACAAAGCTCTGGGAGGTTGTTTCAGACCATATAGTGAGTTCTTAAGTTTATAAACATATTCAGGATGTTTTGAATTTTCAAAGCCAGGGGGTTGGTGCACATAAAATTCTTCACCAATGTAACCATTTAAAAACGAACTTTTAACATCCATTTGATAAAGAGTGATGTCATTATTTACTGCAAAAGAAATTAAATATCTGATAGATTCTGACCTGGAAACTGAAGCAAAGGTTTCTATGTAGTCTATCCCTTCTTGCTGACTATAACCTTGTGTCACCAGTCGTTCTTTGTTTCTAACGACTTCTCCTTGTTCATTTAGCTTGTTTCTGAAGAACCATTTGGTTCCAATGATGTTAAAGCCTTTTGGTTTAGGAACTAGACCCCACACATCGTTTCTGGTGAACTGATTTAGTTCTTCCTGCATTGAGAGTATCTAGTCATTGTCCATAAGGGATATGCAATGGAAGTTGGCTAAATCAGAGACATTAATCCCATGAGAGATTCTTTAGAATTTTTTAATGTAGATCTTGTTCTGATTAGGTCTTCTTTCTTTCCCAGAATAATGTTTTCTGGATGAGCTAATCTGCTTCTAGATTTTCTTTTCTGGATGGGATCTTCAGATGTTGCTGTAATTCTTGTGACATCCTCTTCTGGATTTGAATGTCATTCTTTATAGAGAACTTCTGATGGTGTATCCTCAATACCTGTAAATTGAACTTCTATATTTGCAAAAAATTTACCCTGCTTTGACTTTTGAGAGCCAAGCTTATCATCAAATGTGAAACTGATAGACTCTTCCATATTCTATGTTTATGTGTTATATACTCTATAACCTTTTGAGAATTAGTATCCTAACATGAGACACTTTTGTGCTTTAGATTCAAACTTGTTCAAATGTTCTTTAGTTTTTAGAATAAAACAAGTACATCCAAAAGGATGGAAATAAGCAATGTTGGGCTTTCTTTTCTTCCACAGTTCATATGAAGTCTTATTCGGAATATCTCTTATGGAGATTCTATTCTGAATATAACACGTTCTGTTAATTGCTTCTGCCCAGAAGTTCTTAGCAATATTAGTCTCGTCGATCATGGTTCTGACCATTTCTTGTAAAGTTCTATTCTTTTGTTCTACAACTCCGTTTTGTTAAGGAGTTCTAGAACAAGAGAAATCATGAGAGATGTAATTCTCATTAAAAAATAATTCAAAATTTTTGTTTTCAAATTCCCCACCATGATCACTTCTGACTTTAACAATTCTAAAATCTTTTTCATTTTGAATTTGGTTACAGAAGGTAAAGAACACAAAGTGTGACTCTTCCTTGTGTCTTAAGAACTTTACCCATGTCCATCTGCTATAGTTATCTATGATCACTAATCCATACTTCTTTCCACTAATGATGCAGTTTTCACTAGTCCAAACAGATCTATATGCAGAAGTTCTAATGGTCTAGAGGTAGAAACAACATTTTTTTCTTTGAAAGAAGGTTTTGCAAACTTGCCTTTTTGACATGCTTCACACAGAGCATATGAGCTAAAATTCAGGTTAGGAAGTCCTTTGACCAGATTAAGTTTGTTAACCGGAGATATTCTTCTCATACTAACATGCCCTTATCTTCTGTGCCAGACCCATTGCTTGTCGTTAACAGACATTAGGCATTTTACATTCTGACTTTTTAGTTCAGAAAGTTTTATTTTGTAAATGTTGTTCTTTCTCTTTCGATTAAAAAGGATAGATCCATCTTTCTGACTAACTGCTTTACCAGACTTTTGATTAAAGATTATATCATAATCGTTATCACTTAATTGACTTATGGATAACATGTTATGCATTAATCCATCTACTAACAGAACATTAGTTATAGAAGGAAGTGTACCGCTACCAATAGTTCCAGAGCCAATAATCTTTCCTTTCTGATTGCCTCTGAAACCTACATAGCCTCCATATTTAAGCTCCATAATTTAGAACATATGCTTTCTTCTTATCATGTATCGAGAGCATCTAGAGTCCGGGTACCAAGATTGGTGTTTCAATTTTGCTGTTAAAGACATTTGTAACATAGACAATTTTATCCTTAGGTACCCATATCTTTTTGGGTCCTTGTTTGTTAGAGTTACCAAAATTCTGTTTGAATTTTGGTTTAGCAGAAAAAGCAGTACTAGTATACTTTATGTCATGTGTATGTCCATAGGTGAAGTGAGAATAAAGAGGTGTATGTTTTATGACTATATCATTAACTTTGTTTGGTTGAGATTCTTTACCCTTATATCCTATCCCTTTTCTGCCATTTCTGCTAACTCCATAGATCATTGAAGCCATCTTACTTCTATCTATATTTTTAGCTAGAAATTTTTGAAAGCTATGATCATATTCTTTTATGATTCTATTAGAGTTACTAGAAACTTTTGAGACAGTTTCTTTCTGAGCTTTTTGTAATTTATTTTTAATAACATAATTTACTTTTTCGAGTTTAGAAATGGTTTCTTTTAGTTCAAAGTTTTCTGTTTTGAGTTTCTTAGTATCTTCGTAGTTAGATACCAGATCCTTTTTCAAGTTCTTGTTTTTGACTCGAAGTTGCTGATATCTTTCATGAATTTCTAACAGACTTTCTTCTAATTTAGATTTAGAAAAGTTAGAGAATACTTCTTCTGCCTCTGAGTCTGATTCTGATTCAGATGATCCAATGTTATCTGATATATTGGCCATTAGGGCTATGTTGGCTCGTTCATCTTCTGATTCTATTTCAGCTTCATAAGATTTTGAGTCATCCCATGTTGCCATAAGGCTTTTCTTCTTTTCTTTGAAGAACTTCTTTTTCGGTTTTTCTTTTTGAAGATTTGGACAGTTGCTTTTGTAATGACCTTGTTCATTGCATTCATAGCAAACAATATATACGTTATTGGATTTTATGTATCCAGAAGATGATTTAGAATGATTCCCTGTTCTTCTAGGAGTTCTAAGCTTCCTCTGTTTGTGCTTCCACAGTTGGTTGACTCTTTTGGAGAGGAAGCGATAGTTCATCTTCTTCTGATAAGGATCCACCAGAGTTCTCTTCTTTTGCCTGAAAAACTTTAGGTTCTTATTTTTTATTAGATTTAAGAGCAAGATACTTACCTTGCTTTTGGGGCTCATCTTCTTCTAGTTCTATCACATGACTTCTCAGGGAGCTGATAAGTTCTTCAAGTGATATTTTGTTTAGATCTTCGGCCAGTTTTAGGGATGTCACCATGGGTCTCCATTTCTTGGGTAAACTTCTGATGATTTTCTTTACATGATTTGTTGTTGAGTACCCTTTATCCAGATGTTTTAGTCCAACAACCATAATTTGAAATCTTGAGAACATTGTTTCAATTGTTTCATCTTCTTACATTTTGAAAGCTTCATACTTCCGAATGAGAGCAATAGATTTGGTTTCTTTGACTTGCATGTTTCCTTCATGTATCATTCTCAAGGAGTCAAACATGTGTTTTACTGATTCTCTGTTAGTGATCTTCTCATACTCAGTGTACGAGATAGTACTCAAGAGGAATGTTCTGGCTTTGTGATGATTTCTGAATTCTTTCTTTTGATGATCTGTCATTCTTTTTCTTTCGATCTTCTAACCGCTTTCGTCAATTGTATGTATGTACCCATCAGTCACTATATCCCAGACATCAGCGTCATGAGCTAGAAAGAAACTTTTGATTCTGTCTTTCCAGTAATCGAAGTTTTCACCATCAAAGATTGGACATTTACCGCTGATTCTGTCTTTCTATCATGATAATCATCGCTGATGTTCTGACTTGGTCCCACCATATTGTTTTCTCTTGCTTGGATATTTTTCTGACACGGCTAAATGTTTTCACTCAGAACCAAACGCTCTGATGCCAATTGAGAATGGAAAAACACAAGAAGGGGTTTGAATTGGGGTTTTTAAAACTTAAATTAAAAGACACGTTGGTTATCCTGGTGCATTTGAACTCAAACTACTCCAGTCCACCCGCCAAGGTGATTTCACCTCTCTCAAGTGAGGTCTTAATCCACTAATCAAACTTGATTACATAGATACAATGACAACTGCCAATGTCTTCTTGAGTTTAAACCATAATCCGATTGTATCAAGGTATTCCACAGTAATATAATTGAAAGTGTTTACAAATATGTTTTCCAGAACAATGATGTATTACACAATTGAAAAGCACAAGACAGAAAGGTAATAATATTTCTCTTTTCCAGTGCACAACAAAATCGTATCTGATTTCTTCTTCACGTCTTCTTTATATAGGCAATGCATGAGAAGGTGCTTTTGGAAGGTTGATAAATAGTAGTTAATGTACTTTCCAAACATAGAGATTCTTGTCTTCTTTCATCCGTAACTATTGATTAGCCATGAATAAAATGTAATGCTTCAGAACATACTTACTAAAGATCACATCATAAGATGAATGTTACCGTTGATACTCATTTACTTATTTCCAGAACTTTACGTATCAGAATATCAGAGTTCTTGTTTGTAGCGTTAGTGCAATCAGAAGTTATAACATCAGAACTCCTTTATTTAAGCGTGTTACACAGATTTGCTTCTACGTAATATGTGTAATAACATAGTTTTAGCAACGATCTATGTCATCTTCTGCGCTTCTTACATCAGAACTTCCCTACAAAACAAAATACTTATTTAGGGAGCATAATTTTTCTTTGTGTGTTTGTTATCCTCAAAACTCTTACAAGGATGTAGAACTAAACTATGTTCTAACAATGTGATGATATTGAAGAGTAGCTTAGGTTGATTGCAACTAAGTAATAAGTTTTAGTATTTGATATGGTAGATGAAATGCAAACCCAAGAGTTCTCTTCTTTTCGAAGAATGGATTCATTTTTTGTTCATAGTTTTAATTCTTGTATTTACCTTTAAATCCATTCAAATCTAAACTCATAAACGTGAGACTTTTTGAATGATAATTCAGTAACACTAATCAATGTGGAGACGATAAAAGATACTTACTCAAGTTTTTTGCTTGAGAGCTGCTAACCGCATCTCTCAAAAAAATGGTGTCGTTACCGAGGATTGGTGTTTTTATTGGATCGCGTCGTGATAGTTTCTTTATTTTTGAGTTTTGCACATAATGTTCATAATGTATATAGGATTTAATTAGACATGTATATGTATACTTGTGCATTTATATGTCTTGATTACTATACTTGTGTATAATACATACTTATTGATTTATACATGTTTTATGTTTGTATTTCCACACTTTTTATGTTTGTGTTTCTCAAGTTAATCAAGTGTGTGTATAAATGTGTTATGTGTCAAATGTTGTTCAAGTATTTTTGTGAATTTTCTTGTTTTTCGTAATGTTTGTTCAAGTGCGTGTTAGGACACTTGTTTTTAGTTGCGCGTTGAAGAAAGGCATTGGGTGACGGGAGAATTTACTTTCTAAGCACAATAAAGGCGTCGATATAACGATGTTAAACAAGCATGTTTTATTGTTTTTAGTATTTTATTGTTTTTCATTGTGTTAGTTTCAATAGTATGGTGAATATTGGCTAAACAAGTTAAAATTGGACCAATTTTAAAATTCTGAGTAGAGTTAAGCCTGCTTAGCGTGCTCTACTGCTCTATTCTTCACTTTTTAACTTGTTTATCTACTTTCACCCGGTCTTTTAGTATGTTTATAATAGTTTATTTCAATTTGTTAATCTTTGTTTTACAAAAGCTTGTCGTGTTTAGCTTGAGGAAATTTTTATGATTGTAAAGTTTGTATAGTTTGTAAGTAGAGTTTGTGTAGGTGGTAATGGAGGCTTGGCTGAAAATGCATATGTTGTTCTCTCTTTCTCTGTTTTTCTGCTACCTCTAAGCATGGTCTAGCCTTCTTAGCGCGCTTAATGTGTTGCGGCCAATGAATTATTTTTGTTTCACCCGCCTTCCTTTTTCTCACTTCCACCAAGGCTATATAGATTATACATAGTATTACTTTTTAACATTTTTATTGGTTGTTTATCCTTAATCATTGTGCTAAAATCTTGAGGAAGTTAGAGGTGATTTTCAAAGTTTGATTGTTTCAACTTGCAGATGTACGGTAATGATAGTTTTTAAAGTTGGTACACATCAGGTACTCGTTTATCGCTTTCTATAGAAAAACATGTTTAGGAAACTTATAATTTGTATAATTACCATGTAATTAATTCTTTTACGTTACTTGCTTTTGATTGAATCACTTTAGTCCCTTTTTACCCCAAAATATGAGGAAGCTTTATATTGTTTACTATATTCTGGAGACCAACAATTCTTTTTTTAACTGGATTTTATTACGCTTAATCTTTTCTTTTTGTTGATTGTATGAAAGCATGAAAAGGATCAAGGAATTTTGTTTCATTTTTAGCACAACTACCTTGCCAAATAGTCAATTCACCTTGTGAGTGTGTGAGCATTTGTTAACCCCTTTGAGCTTTTGTCAATATTCATGTTTCATTTGAACTTAATACTTGTCTGAGTTTTTAGTTTACCTTTTTTGAATAGATTTTGATTCTTTTTGTTTCTTGACCCTCAACCTTGTGTTGTTGTTTGAATTTTTGCCTGGCCTTTGAAAGTAGGAAGTATTCATACAATGATGGTTGTTTGAATTCATGTTGGAGATAAAAATGTTTGTTTACTTATGTGTTTGGTTGCTACGCGGTTGTGAAAAAGAAAAGAAAAAAAGAAAGAATAATAAATAAAAGAAAAAGAAAGAAAGAAAAAAATAAAAAAGATGAAAAAGTTTTGAAAAAGAAAAACAAAAAGAGTAGAATAATTGTGCGAATAAGTGTTGTGATATGGTGTGACAATTTGGGAATGTAGAAAAAGTATGATTGAGATTCTGTGTTTAAAACTTTGTCAGCTGATATCTCCCTTAGGTTTAGGCATGTTTTTGTTTCAATTAGCTTTATAAATTTCCCTTGTTTATTAACCAATCCACATTACAACCTTGAAAATCCCTTGTGGTTATTTCTTTTGTATGTTCAATGTGAATTTTTGGATAAATACATAATTTATTCTTTTGTTTCTAAGATTGTTGGATAGGTGTAAAATCCTCACCTTTGTGTGTTTTTCATCCCTCGAGGAATTTTTTCTAGGTGTAATTCATGATTGAGCATACATTCTTTTAGATTGTTTAGCATGATTTTTGTACTTAGGATTTGTTTCATTTTCATATTGTCATTGTAGGATTGTGGTAAGTTTTTCCTTGAATGTGCATTTTTGTTTGAACCATACATTTGTTTTGTTTTTCGAAACCTGTTGATTTATGATCCTTTGATTCTCTTCTTTTGTTGCACTTATCGATTCTTTTGTTAATATTCATTGTATAAATCTCTTCTTTGTGTGCAAGTATGTATACTTTGCGTATTATTGTGTTTTTGAGTCATTTTTGTACCTTTTGATAGTTTTAATGTATTTTTGTAGGTATTGATGTATATTTGGAGCATCGATGAATAAAGTGTCGAAGGCACGACTCTAGATATGCAGTTTTGGAAGAAATGTTCAGGGAAGCATGCTTAGTACATTATGTAGCATGTTGCACCAATTTTAAGCATTTGGTAGAGAGTTGGTTTTCTGGGCCCGCTAAGCACGCAAAACCTGCTTAGCATGGTTCAGGCAGTTTAACGAGTAAATTAAAGGAAGTTGCATTTAGCGCGCCAGGTCTGCTAAGTGCAGTCTACTGAATTTAGTTTTATAAAAATAGATTCATTTCATTTGTTAGGGTTATGGTTTTTGGGTATTTGTTCCAAAATCCATCAACCTTCATTCTTTGACAATTTAGAGCTTAGAAAACAACAATGGAGCTTATATCAGGATGATCCAGAGTCGAATTTCTCATTGATCGCATCTGACAAACTGAAATATGTTTGGTTCCTCCTCTTCTTCTTCTTCTCTTTGTAATCTCTATTTGTTTGAGTTTGTATATAATTTTACATTGATTATATTTACATATCATGGTGTTATATGAAACTTTCTTTACAAATTAATGTTGATGATTGCTTGCTTTATTTGGGTTTGGCTTGCTGCAGACATATATGGTTCGAATCTGGATTTAAGATGAAGATCTATAGGGTTTTGATTCTAGAAATAAATTAAGGCTTAGTATTCATGTGAGTATCGGCTCTTAATTCCTTCGTGTTGTTTGAGTTGCACGCGAAATCGTCTCTTTGCGAGCAATACGGTTGAAATCTCACTTTGCATTAGTGATAACATCTGTGTGAGTGATACATTATGATATTGACGAGTAGCTTAGGTTGATTTAAACTTAGTAGTAAGTTTAATTATTTGATAGGGTAGATGAAATGCAAACCCGATAGTTCTCTTCTGTTTGAAGAATGAATTCTTTTTCTGTTCATAGTTTTAATTCCCACATTTATCTTTAAACCCATTCAAATCTAAACTGATAAATGCGAGACTTGTCAAACAATAATTCAGTAGCAGTAATCCCTGTGGAGAGGATAAAATATACTTACTCAAGTTTTTTTCTTGAGAGCCTCTAGCCGCAATTGTCAACAATAAACCATCTCTGTTTGTGAAGGTTTGTCTGTTAAGGGAAAACTCTTAATAAAGGATGGCAAGTTTGACAAGAAGAAGGGTAAAATTTAGCCGAAGTCTTATAATGGTGATGTATATGGTATTCGATGTTATCACTATAAGAAGGACGATCATACAATAAAAGTATTCCTTGAACACCTGAAAGATCATGAAATAAAGGATAATGGAAACACAACCATTGTTCAAGATAATTTCGACTCATTTGATGTTCTTGGGGTTTCAAGCAGCAACTTGAGTAAGGAGTGAACTATGGATTCAGGTTGAACTTGGCACATGACTGTAAACAAAGACTTGTTCAAGGAATAATGTGATCAAGATGGTGGATCTGTATTGCTGAGAAACAATAAAGCTTACAAGATTGCGGGTGTTGCATTTGTAAGATTCAAGCTCCATGATGAGTTAATAAGGTTGTTGACTGAAGTCGAGTATGTACTTGATTTGAACATAAATTTTATTTCTCTTGGTGAATTCGACAAGAAAGGATATGTTTTCCAAGGATTGAAATAGTATCCTAAGAGTGAAGAAGGGGTCGAAGGAAGTCTCAAGAAGTGTGAAGAAATAAGGCTTGTATACTCTTGAGGATGAAGTTATAAGTGGTTCTGCATATGTTGCATCCATGAAACCTTTATCGAAGATAGAAATTTGGCGCATGAGATTGGGCCATGTCAGTGAAAGGGATTTGGTCGAATATGTTGCATCCAAAGGTTTATTCCAGTTAAAGAATACTCAAGACCTCTGCTGGTTCAGTTTAAATTAATCAATGGTTTATCCTGATTCCTTCCCGGTAGACACTTTCTCTGTTTCAGATAAATCACTCCAAAGGTTTATTCTGATTCTTTCCAATTAAAGAATATTCAAGACCTCTGCTGGTTCAGTTTAAATTTATCAATGGTTTATCTTGATTCCCTCCTGGTAGACACTTTCCCTGGTTCAGATAAATCGCTCCAAAGATTTATCCTGATTCCCCCCAGTTAAAGTTTATTCAAGACCCCTGCTGGTTTAGTTTAAATCGACCAATGGTTTATCCTGATTCCTTTTTGGTAGACACTTTCTTTGGTTCAGATAAATCACTCCAAATATTTATTTTGATTCTTTTCCAGTTGAAGTCAAACCTTAGACTTAGTCTAATTCTTGTCAACAGTCACCTTTGAATGACATCTATAAGCCCATCTCTGACAACTCTCCATCATCTCTCCAAATGGCATCTCTAAGCCTATTCCATGCATAATCAACCACCACGTCATCAAGTGCAAATTTCTGGTCACTCTAGTGTTCAATCATCTTCCACCTTCAAGTCACGAATGGCAGACTCACCAATCTAACTCTTCAGGTTTAAGAAGATTGAACATGGGCAACTGTTGTACCCCAAAATTTTCCCTCTCATTTCTCAAAGTATTTCTCACAAGGTTTCTCAAAATTCAAGCTTACACAAGTACAATTGGATTTTCCAGCATCAAGTTAAAGAGGAAACTATTAAAAAAGGGAAAACAGATAAAAAATCATCTTTTTGACAAAATTGGAAAAAAACAAGTCTTCTTTGATTCACATCCTTCGATTGGACTTTTGGCCTTCTTCGATGCAAGCATGGCTTGCACCCTTCGTTTGGACGTTGACCTCTAACGCGATGGCTTTGATTCACAAGGCAGGAGCTTCCTGCAAGCAACCATCGATTGTATCTTTGGCCTCACTTGGTTCACAATGCGTTAGCTGTATATTTGCCTGCTTCGATTGGACGTTTGATGCTTGCATGCCTATGTTGATTAGAAAAATAATTCCCTCCATGCTTACTTTGATTCACAAAGTTGATGCCTAGCTGCATACAACTTTCGATTGAGCCATAGTTTCCTTCTTGCACGCAAGAGGCGCCCACCAGGCCAACAGGCACAAGGAAAAAAAACCTCATGTAGCCTCCTTCTATTCCAAGGCAAAAAGAATCCTTTTGGTATCCTTCGATTGCACAATTTAATTCATACACACCTCTTTCGTTTGGGCATGTGGCCTTTCTTTGATGCCTCTTTCGTTTGGGAATTTATACTTTCCCTCATGCCTCTTTCGATTGGGCATGTGGCCCTCCTTTGATGCCTCTTTCATTTGGGCATTTAGACTTTCCTGCATGCCTCTTTCGTTTGGGTGAGTGGCCTTCCTTTGATGCCTCTTTTGTTTAGGAATTTAAACTTCCTGCATGCCTCTTTCAGTTGAGCATTGATACTTCTTGCATGCCTTCTTCGTTTGGGCATGTGGCCCTCCTTTGATGGCTCTTTCGTTTAGGCATTTAGACCTTCCTGCATGCATCTTTCATTTGGCCTTGTGGCCTCCTTCGAATGAAAGTTTGGGTTACGTAATCCGTTTGGGCATGAAGTCTCCTTCGATGCAATTTTAATCCATAAGCTTCGTTTGGATATTTTTCTCCCTTCTAAGCAGTCTTCTTTGATACATTTCTATAACTCTTCGACACAAGTGGAAAATAGAATTTTGAAGGAAGATTGATCAAATCCATAGGCCATGCTACATGATCTTACTTTACAGGCCTTAATTCTTGTAATTCACTCCATAATTAATTGCTTACATAATGGATTAAGTTATTATCCAGGTGTGATACGGTGGGAGAACTGACTCTTGCAAATGTTGCGGTTAGCAAGAGTCGCCACCGACTTTTCTTTTATCCAAAAGGAAAGGTGAAAAAGCACAGGAAAGAACTTAGAGATTATTTCTTGAGTTCGGGGGGTAGATTATGAAAAGGGAAGGTATTATCACACTTTTCATCCATGGTTTTCCATGCGCTCTTAGTTACTTGCTAGATCACTTGCTTTTGTTTGAAATTATGCTTTGTGTGGTTTTTGAAAGTATTTTGTAAAGAGGCCATTGTTTAGGCAATCTTTGTAATGATTCTCGTTCGTAAAAATGTATACAAAGATGTTTGATCTTTTGAAAATGTTTTCAATTTTGTAAGATGTTTGAAAGTGTATGTGTTTATTTTGAAAATAACAAGGATGTTTGTTTTTAAATGGAGCAAGTAATTAGGAGCAATATACCTACTCAAATGTCTTTCTTGTTCATTTTATTTTCCTTTGACATTGTTGTCTTACCATTGATTTGGTAAGCAACCCTATCTTTGGATGTAAACGGGACGGGCGTGAATCATTGTATAACCATGATTAGCAATATTTCAAGGTATCTTAGAATTTTTCTTTAGGGGCTAAGATCATTTTGAAAGGCAACTTAGATAGCGTCATCGAGGGTCTATGATCTTATATTTTTGCTTGTTTTTGGCTAAGATACCTTACATGCGTAATATGGCCATTTTTGTAAGGCAACAAAGTGGGTTTACCCTAAGGGTGTATGTGTGCAAATGTGTTGATTTACATGCATTGATTTGTCTTTGATTAGGGTTTGCTATTTGGTTGGTTTTAATCTTTCCATACAAAACCCTAATTACTAGCATTTTATATAAAGCGATAAATTGCGGGAATTAAAATTACTACGCTATTACAACATTTGAGAGGGGGTGTACAAATTACAAATAGGGGGTTTGCAAGAAAATAAACCTATTTATCTATTACAACCATATTGAATATTATACAAAATTGAATAAATAAAATGTAAGAATGTACATGTAAAAAGAAAATTATTTTTTTGTTCGGTTTCTTTTTTATGAAAATAAGGGTTTTTGACCTAGTTAAGAAAATAATTAGTTAAAATTAAAACTAAACCTAAATTAATTAAGAAAAGAAATTAAGTTTGAAACTTTTTAGGGTTTCTTAAGAAAAGGTTTTAAATTAAAATATATGAAAAATTAACTAATTAAAATAAACCTATGTTTAAATTTAATTTACAAGAAAATAAAATAAAAATAATCATTAAACCTAAATCTAAATATTAATTATTAAAAAGGAAATTAATTTATTGAGAAAATGCCTTTTTTTTGTTCTTTTGTATTTATAAAGAAAATAAAATAAATAAGTGTAAAAATGATAAATAAAATATTTTTGGATTTTTTGTTAATAATAATAAAAATAGTATTAATAATAAAAATAATAAAAGTAATAAAAGAAAAATGTGAAATGAAAATAAAATAAAAAATAGAAAAAGGAATAATTAAATAATGAGCCATGGGTGCATGAGCAGGCAGGGAGGTCAGCTAGCAAAATTAAAAACAATACCAGGCCCAAAGGGCCCAGCGCATGCAAAAAAATGTTAGAAAGTAAAAAAATATTAAAAAATGGGCAAAAGGGTACCACTGGGGCTCGAACCCAGGTCCCATAGGTTAACAGGCGCGCGCTTTACCACTGGGGTAGCTATACATCCGTTCATATAAACAAAACAATAAATATGTAAGGCAAATCAAGTCCTGATGACTTCATCTTCAACCTCCAGCCAGTGTACCGGCAACTTCTTCATTTCTCAACAAAAATGGAAGATGACAAAATGAAAGTTGTTGCATTCTTCCTCACGAATGTAACCATGTAAATAACTAAAGCTAAAAGTCAAAGATAAATGAGAATTTCTCTGGCCTTAATTTAAACCCTAAAAATTTCAAAAACTTCAACTCTAAAATTCTCTAAGCTCAGGCCATGTAAATGCAAACTATGGATATGTACAGCTTCGTGGCAATGAGGTCTACATTTTTCCTTCACAAAATAAACATTAATGATGCTTAAATCATGAGATAGAAGTTCAAGTGAAATACCTTAAAATTGGAAATCGTAAAATGCAAATGAGCTTGATTCAAAGTGCTACAAGGATCAGGTTAGCTTCCTTGAGGTCTTAGGAAGCTAATGCAATGATTAGCTTGAGCTGAAAGTGGCTGAGGAGCTCTGGAGAAGTCAAGTTGCATACCCCTATTTTTGAAAATGGAACTTGATGATGGAGGTGTTACAGTTGAGAAAATGGACTTTGGATGGTTTATATTTGATGTTTAGAAGCTTTTGTATGTGAAAGGCCAAAGAACGCACGAGGGGATTTTGAGTTTGGTATGTAAAGTCAGAATTTGCACAACAATGGTGTTTTAAGATAGTTTCTGGTTAGAGGGAGTTTGAGTGAGTTTAAGGGTCTTCAATCCCGTGTTCTATCACATAAATAGTGCTTCTATTTATAAGCAACAAGTTTAGAGACTTGTTATTGATCAGAATTTGAAATTACATGTTTATGCATAACATGTGATTTTTGAGAAAACAAGTTTCAATGCCTTGTGTACTTGCTAAGATATAGTGGTTATGCTTTAAACACACTTGCTTCTTAATTTGTAGATGAAGTGTGATCAGAGGGAACAAGTTAGAGGCTCAAGAATGGACTTTATGCATAAAGCTTGCTTTTCAAGAATGGTATTGTTAACTTTCTTCCCAAAATGGCAATGTGAATTGAATAAAGCTTAAATCACTTGGATTATAGCTTAAAAGTGTATGTAATCCATTAATTATGGAGTGCCAAACAAGTTTGAGGCCTTCAAAGCAAAGATTATGCAGACTAACATTGAAATTGCATTTTTTTTCATCATGAAAATGACCTATAATTCAAGTGACAAAACACAAACTTCATCTCTTTGATTCTCCCTACTCAAGAATTATCTCAAGGAGTTCTTGGGCATTTTGGAAATCTTTCAATATGATCCACAACCCATCTTTGAATTTCTTTTGAATATTACCCTTGGAACTAAATGAAAAAGTGCCACGAAGTTAGGTCAAAATCCTGACCAAATTAGGGCAAAATTTCACTAAGTGTTTAGTTTCATGACCCTATGTTCTTGAAATTATAACTTGAGATCCAAGAACTTTTGGAAGAAGTTGTGTGAAGAACAGCTGTATAATTCATGGAGATCTACAACTTTCATGTAGGAAGTTTCTCTTGAATCATCGTGCATCATGGTGAAAATTTGGCTCAAAGTTATGAAAAAACATGAAATTTCCAACACTTAGAAAAATTTCTAAGTTTAGAAATTTTGACTTTTCAAAAATGAAATCTTGACTTTTTTATTTCTTGATGAATAAGTTTCATATTTTGACATGTTTTGGTGAATTATGATCTTTGGCACTTGAATTTGACCAAAAAGTCAAAGTTTGACTTTTCCATATACAATTGACTTTTGATTAGTTGACTGCAAAGTTCATTTGTCAATCCAATGGACTTGCAATGTTTTGAACCATACCATTAGGTCAAAATGATTCAATTGGACTCTTGAGATCATGCCTTAAACCAATTTATCAATTTCTAGGTTAAAAATCAGAAATTGCCCTTTCCTAGTCAAAACCCTAATTTTGACCATTTTCCCTTTTGGAGATTTGATCAAATTTCTTGAGGAATTATGGTCCAAACTTGATCAAATGATACATATGAGTTTAAAATGTTGATATGGATAAAAAATTATGGGGTTTGACTGTAAATTGGCCATGGTTGACTTTTCCCCCAATACAATTGATTTTTAGGTCAACTATTCAATTGACTGATCAAAAGTGTGATCCAAGGCTTGAAACTTGACATGAGTAATCTTGGGGGTCCATAATGATCCATAAAAGTCATATGGGGCATTGGAAGTTCAAATATCCTTGTGCAATCTCAAACCCTAATTTTCAGTCATCAGTGCTTGAGAAGGTGTCTTGAGCTGATCAACCCTGATGTAGTCTTGATCCAAAGGAGATCTTGTGAGAAAATTATTGATAAGTGAGAGGGAAAATTTTAGGGTACAACAGCTGCCCCTGTCCAATATTCTTAAGCCTGGAGAGTTAGATGGGCATGTCTTTCCATTCGTGACTCGAAGGTGGAAGATGATTGGACACTAGAGTGCCCAGAAATTTGCACTCGGTGATGCGGTGGTAGAGGAAATAGGATTAAAGATGCCATTTGGAGAGGTGATAGAAATTTGTAGGAGATGGGCTTAGAGATGCCATCTAAAAGTGATTGTTTGTATTGTAATTTGTAAGCTAAAAGAATGAGTATCAGAATGGCGTCCGTGTCTGGAGCTTATCTGAATTGTATCTGGGAGCTGATTTTGAATGATTATCAGAATGGCATCCGTGTCTGGAGCATATCTGAACTGTATCTGAAAGCTAATTTTGAATGAGTGTCAGAATGGCATCCGTGTCTGGAGCGTATCTGAACTGTTTCTAGGAGCTGATTTTTAATGATTATCAGAATGGCATCCGTGTCTGGAGCGTATCTGAACTGTATCTGAGAACTGAAACTAAATGAGTATCAGAATGGCATCCGTGTTTGGAGCGTATCTGAACTTTATCTAAGAGTTGAATCTGAATGAGTATCAGAATGGCATCCGTGTCTGGAGCGTATCTGAACTGTATCTGAAAGAGGCTCTGAATGAGTATCAGAATGGCTTCCGTGTCTGGAGCGTATATGTTCTGTATCTTAAAACTTCGAACATTGTTAATGGTAGCTGTTAACCTTATCTTGAAAAGGGTAAAATGTTAGCTAAAATGCAAAGTCATGTTGTATGAAATGTATGATATAATGCATTCATTTTATCAATGTTTATGATATGCGGATGCAATGTATGCGTATGTGAGCTAGTCTATTACGCTGTTTGTTGGATTAAGGAAAATAAGTCCCTGAATGCTGCTGAAGATATGGAGAATAAGTCTTCATGTTGATGAATTTCCGTTTTAGAGAAATAAACTCTATTGTAAAGGAAATGCCATGTACTGTTTGTAAAATCCTTTTGGGAAATCTTGAAAAATTGAACTAATTCTACTGGGGATTGATAATTAGAAGCTTGTTCCGCTCAAAATTAAATTTCAAATTGTGGGGGATTTATGGAAATAGCTTAGAGAGATTTCCCTACCTCTTAAAGCCATTAGTAATTTGTCTTTTATTTTGTTTATTTGTAAACAGTAATTATGTTCAAATACATATGTTCAACAATGAGTCATTGGATGTTTTTGTAAACAAAACACAAGAGTAAAGAAAAACAGATAGTTTTGCACTTTCAAAGGAATATCTCTTTATTGACTTTGAGTAAGTATTTTTGTACAGTGAGACAAACATTCTAGTAGGAGAACACCATCGTAAGAAAAAATGAAAATTTTAATACAAAGAAAAGATAGCTATGTGTATTTATCCCATGGGGTTCCCATTCTGCTATAGCCTTTGTATCTCTGAGCACTTTGTCTATTTGTTGCCTTGTCAGAAGATGATTGAATTGGTCGGAAATGTCGAGTTCACAAGTTGAAGCCAAAGGTTGTCCTAAAAGTGACCCAACGGGACATAATCATACGCTTTAATTCCGTAACTTTTGTCTGGACCGCCTTTTTCGGGTTTTCAGTCCACCGGGAAACCCTTTTTTGCCCAAGCTGCCCTTTCGGGTTTTCAACTTGCCGGGTGTACATATTTTTTTGTTTTATCCCTAATTTTTTCCCTTGTTTGGTTCGTAGGAATGCCCTTGTTTTTCCTAGGTGTGTCAACCTAGCGGGTCTCTTATGCGTAGTATCTTTTGACTATGTCCATGTTCGCAGGATGCGGCAGGTCGTCGCCATCCATGGTGGTCAAGATCATTGCCCCACCAGAGAAAATTTTTTTGATTACAAATGGTCCTTCGTAGGTAGGAGTCCATTTTCCCATGGGATCACCTTTTGGCAGTATGATGCGTTTGATCACTAGATCCCCAACTTGATACACTTGGCGTCTGGCCTTTTTGTTGAAAGCCTTGATCATCTGTTTTTGATACATTTGACCATGGCAGACAGCAGTAAGTATTTTCTCATCAATTAAGTTCAATTGATCAAGTCGAGTCTGGATCCAATCGTCTTTGTTTATCCCTGCATCCTTCATAATCCCCAGAGAGGGGATCTGGACCTCGATAGGCAAGACAACTTCCATGCCGTATACAAAAGAATAGGGTGTTTCCCTGGTCGATGTGCAAGCTGTAGTATGCTACTCGTGGAGAGCGAATGGTAACATCTCGTGCTAGTCTTTGTATGTGACTGTCATTTTCTGTATGATCTTTTTAATGTTCTTATTTTCAGCTTCGACAGCACCATTCATATTCGGACGGTAAGGAGAAGAAGTGTGATGCTGAACCTTGAATTGTTCGCACAAGGCGGTGATTATAGTGTTGTTGAGATTTGTACCATTGTCAGTTATGATCCTCTCCAGGATACCGTACTGACAAATGATATTTTTCTTGATGAAACGGGCAACAACATTCTTGGTAACGGAAGCGAAAGAAGCTACCTCCACCCACTTTGTAAAATAGTCAATGGCTACTAGGATGAAGCGGTGTCCATTGGAGGTTGTTGGCTTGATTTCCCCAATCATATCAATCTCCCACATAGCAAAGGGCCAAGGAGCCGTTAAGACATTCAGAGGAACCGGAGGTACGTGCATCTTGTCAGCATAAATCTGACACTTGTGGCAGGTTCGAGAGTGTTGATAGCAATCTGCTTCCATGGTAGACCAGTAATAGCCTGCCCTTAGGATTTTCTTTTCCATTGTATGGCCACTGGAATAGGTTCCAAAAGTCCCTTCATGCAATTCAACCATGATCCTTTCAGCTTCAACCTTATCTACACACCGAAGTAACACAGAGTCATGATTGTGTTTGTACAGGATGCCACTACTAAGGAAGAATTTACCAGAGAATCTCCTTAATAACTTCTTATCATTAACTGAAGCTCCTTCCGGATATTATTGAGCCTCGAGATACCTCGACTTGGTGAAACCAAGGCTGGTCCACTACTTTTTCAGTATTAATCTCGTGACAGTGTGCTGGTTCATCCATTCGTTCGATGGTGATTTGGGGAGCCTCGTTTTCCCATTTAAGTTTAAACATAGATGACATTGTGGCTAGAGCGTCTGCTAGCTGATTTTCTTCTCGTGGGAAATGCTCGAAGGTAATCTTCTCAAAATGTGGTAGCAATGTCAAAACATGTTCTTTATAAGGGATAAGGTTAGGGTGTTTGGTGTCCCATTCCCCTTTGATATGACTGATAACCAAAGCTAAATCTCCAAATACATCCAAGGATTTGATCCCCAAGTCTATGGCAGCTCTGAGACCAAAGATGCATGCTTCATATTCTGCCATGTTGTTTGTACAATTAAAGCAGAGTCTTGCTGTAAAGGGAGTATGACACCCTTCAAGAGATATGAGTACAACACAGATACCATTTCCAAGTGCGTTGGATGCCCCATCAAAGAACAGGGTCCATCGGGATCCTTGTTCAGGTCCGTCATATGGCCTGAATTCTTCACAGTTATTTACCGTCATGATGTCTTCATCTGGGAATTCAAACTTCATGGGCTGGTAGTCTTCCACAACTTGGTGAGCAAGGTGATTGGCTAGTACATTGCCCTTTATAGCTTTCTGGGTAGTATATTGTATGTCATATTCCGTCAGGATCATCTGCAATCTCGCTATTCTCCCGGAGAGAGCAGGTTTCTCGAAGATGTATTTTATTGGATCCATTTTAGATATCAACATGGTAGTATGAGTCAGCATATATTGTCTTAGCCGACGAGTAGCCCATGCCAGAGCGCAACAAGTTTTCTCAAGCAGTGAATATTTGGTTTCATAGTTGGTAAACTTTTTGCTCAGGTAGTAAATAGCATGCTCTTTTCGGCCAGACTCGTCATGCTGCCCTAGCACACACCCCATTGAATTTTCTAAAATAGTCAAATACATGATCAATGGTCTTCCCTCAACTGGTGGCATCAAAACATGAGGCTCTTGTAAGTATTCTTTGATTTTGTCAAAAGAAACTTGGCACTCGTCATTTCATTTGACTACTTGATCTTTCTTCAATAATTTGAAGATTGGTTCACAAGTAGCTGTCAGGTGAGAGATGAATATGGAAATGTAGTTCAAACGTCCCAAGAACCCTCTGACTTCCTTCTTAGTACGAGGAGCGAGCATCTCTTGTATCGCTTTTACCTTGGCAGGATCTACTTTGATACCTTTATTGCTGACAAAAAAGCCTAGGAGTTTATCGGACCGTACCCCAAACGTGCATTTGTTTGGATTCAACCTCAGCTTGTACTTCTTTAGTCTCTCAATTAGTTTTTGAAGTGATCAAGATGCTCTTCTTCTGTTTGAGATCTTGCTATCATGTCGTCCATATAGACCTCTATTTCGTGATGTATCATGTCGTGAAATAGAGCTACCATGGCACGCTGATAGGTTGCCCCAACATTCTTCAGTCCGAATGGCATCACTTTGTAGCAGAATGTCCCCCACTGTGTGATAAATGTTTTTTTCTCCATGTCCTCAGGCGCCATTTTTATTTGGTTGTAGCCTGAGAAACCGTCCATGAAGGAAAACACTTTGTGTTGTGCCGTATTGTCAACTAGAGTATCAATGTGGGGGAATGGAAAATCATCTTTAGGGCATGCCCTATTCAAATATCTGTAGTCCACATACATTCACACTTTTCCATCTTTTTTGGGCACGGGAACAACATTGGAAACCCATTGGGGATAAGAGCTGACAGCCAAGAATCTGGCGTTGAATTGCTTCATGACTTCTGCTTTAATCTTTTCTGACATATCAGGCCTCATGCGGCGAACCTTTTGCTTTACTGGCGGACAATCCTCTCTTGTAGGCACACGATGTACCACAATGTCTGCATCAAGTCCCAACATGTCTTCATACAACCAGGCAAAGGCTTCAACATAATCGTGTAACAACTGAATCAGACGCTCCTTGACACCGGGTTCCAGATTGGCACCCACCTTAACCTTTTTTTTGTCTTCTTCAATACCTAGGTTGATTGTATCCACGGGTTCCTCGTGAGGCTGAATGGTTTTCTCTTCTTGTTGTAGTAGTCTGGCAAGTTCCCCTGATACTTCACAATCTTTCTCACCTTCGTCTTTGGCTTGGTAGATTAGATTCTCAGAGTCACAAAAGGCTATAGCAGTATCGTTACCCATGGGATCTCAAATGGATGTATACCTGCATTGTGAGTGTGAGTGTGTGTAAGGGTATAGCTATCTTTGAAAGAAATGAAAATGTAAAAATAAAAACAATGAGCATAAAAGTTTGTATGCGAAAACGTCCATGATTCATTGATGTCATATGAAAATGAGATGATAACCCTTACAAATGGACCATTGTGCCTCGGGTAAGACACAAGGTTTTAAGAGTGTGAATTGTTTTAATATTACAGATCCAACAAAATGTAAAGACAGATTACTGTGGGATAAAAGTGATCGGGACAAAATCTCTAACCTCCCAGTTGCTGAGCCCTCCACTGACAGTTGGGAATATCCATTTCTCCAAGTCACATTTATCCTCATCATCTTCTACGACATTGACCTCGCGGTTGCTGATCTTCAGGGGTGGTCCTCTGGCACGAGCGTGGCACACAGCCTTCTGGGCACCTGAAGTGAAACCCAGGCCAAACTTGTTAGACTTATATGGGATATCTTGGAGTTGTCCCCAGATAGTGCACCCACCTTCTTCTACCACTGCTTTGGCATCCTTCAGAGATGACATCCGGAGTGGAGGCCTTGTGATCTTGGGAACAACCTTGGTTATTGCCACATCTTGCGAGACCTCTTCAAAGTGTTGGAATGGAGTTTCAATAAATTCACCATCTAATTCCACATATCTGAAGGAATTGAGATGGTGGATCAATACTCTTCTTCTCCATGAACGGTGATAATCTTCCCTTGAATTGGATATTTCAGCATTTGGTGCAATGTAGAAGTGACAGCGCCAGCATTGTGAATCCATGGTCGGCCTAGCAAGCAGGAATATAAGGGAAGGATATCCATTACATAAAAAGTTGAATCAAATGTTTGGGTTCCAAGCTTTATGGGGATATCCACTTCCCCATGTACCATCCTTTTCGAGCCGTCAAAATCCCTTACTACTATGTTACTTGGCTTTAATGTCAATCCGTCACAGTCAAGCCTATAAAGAGCTTTTTTAGGCAATACATTCAGAGATGAGCCAGTGTCCACCAAAACATGAGCCAGGGTTGTGCCCCTACATTCAATTGAGACATGCAATGCCTCATTATGCTTCATTCCTCTTAGAGTTAAATCAGCATCTGAAAAACCTAGACCATTATCTGCAGTTAAGCTAGCTACGCAGTCTTGGAACTGATCGGCAGATGTATCTTGGGGTACATGGGCAGTTTTTAGGAATTTTACCAAGGCTTTTGTATGCGCCTAGGAACATATTAGTAAAGCCAACATGGAAATTTTAGATAGAGTTTACCCCAGTTGTTCAACTACATCGTAGTCGCTTCTTTTTATGATCTTCAAAATTTCCTCCATCTCTTTCCGGGAGGTCTCAGGGATAGCCAATGATTGTGTCTTCATCTTGATAGACTTAACCAGAACACCTTTTCCTCGAGTCTCAGTTAACTTGGCAGCAGGAGTGTCAGTAGAAATGATAACAGGGGTTGTAACAACTTTGTTAGTTGGAGTATTAGTGGGGATGATTGTAGTACTAGGAACAACTTTTGGAGGAGTAACAACAGGAATGATTACGGGTTCAGAAACTGCTTTTGGGGGAGCAATTTCTAGAGAGAATATCCTTCTTCTTCGGGTAATCTTGCTAGTTCCTGTAATATTACTGATATCAGAGTCAACCTTCTCAGAACTTGAATCTTCGGCGGCTGGCCAATCTTGCTTGATACCGTGGTGTTGTACCCCAAAATTTTCCCTCCCTTTCTTCAGGAAACCATCTTAGATTTTTCAAGGTCCCCCTGAAACAAATCGAAGTCCTGAGTTATCCCTTTGCCCAAGCAAGCCACTTACAAGAGCAAGATGATCTCACGAACTCCAGAAGCAACGCTTTTATCTTGAGAAAAATCAAGTTCTAAGTACTTAGAATGCTTCTCTAAAATAAGTGTTTTTAGAAAAAAAATCAGCGCTTCAGAACTTCTGGACCCATTCCAGATGAAAACAGTCAGAAGTTGCAAGCTTGGCTCAGCGTGGTCAGAAGTTGGCTCTTCAGCAGCTACATCAGTTCAATCAGAAGTTGTAAACGTGGATCAGTAGGTAAGCCTCAAACAGAACATGCCCTTTCAGCAGTTACACAAGCTCAGTCAGAATTTGCTAAAGGAATGCAAGAGAAGCAGGAAAGTCTGAAGGCTCCTTCAGAACAGGTTGAAATCAGAAGATGAAAGATCAGAAGAGTGGGTGTTACACTGATAAAGAATCTCCAGAGCTTACTAAAACAACAGGAAGCCAAGGCCAGAGCATGGTTTACGCTGCTGATTCAACGCTGTTTTCCATTACCAGAATGTTGATGTTGATAGGTCTTGTCACCATTTAATGCCCATTAATGCTTCCAACCACTCCTGAGCATTCACGTGTGGCTGGGAAAACGCTTTTGCACAGATTCTAGCATGGGTCTTCACGCCACCGCCCACTTCAGAGGTCACTTCTCCCCAATCTACGCCTGTTGCTGCAACCTAGGCTGAAAGCTAGCTGTTATCACAACTTCCCAGGAATTTCTGTCAAAGAACAAATTCAAAACTCTGTTGGCGCCTTAAATGTTCAAGGCATCCACAAGAATTTTGCCTATAAATAGAGAGGCTTCACCACTGCAAAAGGGCGTTCAGAAAAAGAAACAGAAAAATTGCTAAGAGAGAAACATAACTCCTAGCAACACAGCATTCTGAAACTCTGCCAAAATCTCCAGCTTTGTTTCATAACTTTGAGTTTCTCACCTTCAAACTTCATCAAATATCCAGTTTTTTCTGTAAACCAAAAGACACCCTTTCCAAACTTCTGACCCTACATACGTATACACCTTTACTTCCCCTTTTCAAATCTGTCCAGAACACCACCAGAACCAAAAGCTAAACTTTCACCCACAACTTTCCCCAACAGTCAGGTAAGCACCTGCTGACCCTCATCACGCTGTTAAGCATCATCAGCTGTGCATATTCAAATAAACATAATGTAAATATCATTTTGTTGCTGTTCTGAGGATTTTCATACCTCAGAACGTTCTGAGCCAGTATAGGAATTGCCTGTGACCTTGGTGGTTCTGACCTCTGAAACATTTTTGTATTTGATGGACCTGTTCCAAATATGTTTCCTGTTTTGTGGAGTAACAACAGGATTGCAGATGTTCTGATTAGTACAGGGAAAAGCCAAATGCTGACTTTGACGTTAGCATATCTGAAGCCTGTTTTGCTATCAATGATATCAGAACCTCTGAGAGTTATTGCCTTTTCAGCAGAATCAGAACTTCTGGTTTCTCCACTAACAAACTTCTGTCTTGCAGCGCAGGGAAATCAGAACTTCTAATTTCCCCACTAACAAGGTTCTATTTTGCAGGTGCCAGAGTCAGAAGTTCTGACTCATCCAGTTTCACTAACAGGTTGATCATCTGGCAGCGGATCTGAGTCAGAACTTCTGATGACCTCCCAGCAGCGCGCGGGCTCCCTCTCTCTCTCTCTCTATATCTTGTTTTTTGCTATTTTCTTTTTTGTCTATTTTTCTCGTTGAACCCCCCATGTACAAATGTGTATCCCCCTCCCCTAATTGTTGTAATAGCGTAGGATTTTACGTTTCCGCTTCTTATTGCTAGTAATTAGGACGTGTATGGCAAGATAAAATCAATGAAATAGAAAAACCTAATTCAAAGAAAAAACTCTTGTATGCAATAAAACACACTTTCACACTAACACCCCTAGGGTTACATCCACTTGTTGCCTTTCAAAAATTGGGCCATATTGCATGTTAGGTCTCTTTGGGCAAAATGATCAAAGTCCCTTAAAGAAAATGCCCAAAGATACTTGGCACCATTGCAATTATGGTCTAAACGACGACCCACGCCCGTCCCTTTCACATCCTAACACAAGATTGTCCACCAAATACAATGGTGAAACAAAATTGTTAAAAGGGTTAAAACATAGCAATAATCTTTGAGAAAATTAGGGTAGATAGCTTTTGGTTACTTGCCAATTTGCAAAAACAAAACACTTGCCTATTTTTTTTTCAAAACAACACATCACAATACACTTTCAAAACAAACCTTCAAAAACATTGAAAACTTTTTTCAAAATACATACACCTTTGTATACATCCCAACATGGATCATTACAAAGGTTGCCACCACATTGGCCTCTTTTCAAAATATTTTCAAAACCCACACACAAAGCATCATTTCAAACAAATGAAAATTAAGGCAAGTTGATCTAAGCAAGTAACTAAGAGCCCATGGATAACCATGGATAGAAAGGGTGCTAATACCTTCCCTTTCTATAATCTACTCCCCGAACCCAAGAAAAATCTCAAAGGTTTTTGCTGTGCTTTTTAAACCTTTCCTTAGGATAAAATAAAAAGTCGGTGGCGACTCTTGCTCAACCGAAACATTTGCGAATACAAACGCAAAACCATAGTCAGTTCTCCCATCGTATCACACGTGGTAGTAGACACCCCCTTCATAATTCCATGGTATGGTTTTGTCTGACGAATACGGGATTGGTCCAGGCATTATAATTATCAAAGGAGTTGCTTTTGGAACTGATCTAATTCTAACGGGTCTTTTTGTGGAGACCCTGGAAGAATTGGCGGAAATGGTAATGATAGAGACATCTTTAAAAGGAATAGGTGGAACAGAAGTCTTTTCAAACAAAATTTATTTGTTATCTATTAGGCACTGAACGCCTGCTTTCAACAAAGGACAATTGGTTGGTGAGGACAAACAGAAAGGACAACCTTCATCACAGCCCGGGAACACACCAGCATTCAACAAGTTCACTTTAATAGTCAGGAGTGGGGTCATAAGTTCATCAACTGAAGTAAACAACATTTCTTCTTTAATGGCATTGGAATTATGGCCATGTTTGGGCATAGGGGCATAAATGACATTTGGATTTTCAGGCGCATCGAATTCATTCTCTTTTGCTTCAATGAGGTCTTGTATTTTGTTCTTTAGAGCCCAACAGTTATTAGTGTCATGACCGGGACTTTCAGAGTGATATGCGCAACGAGCATTGGGATGATAGTGAGGAGATGTTGTGTTTGGGTTCTTTGGAGCTTCTTTCAAGGTCACCAGATTGGATCTTAGTAGATGCGGTAATACCTGAGATAGGGTCATGTTAATTCTGGTGAACTTCCTGACCGGTCTTTCCATCCTCGATTGATTGTTTCTTTGCTGATCAGGTGCAGGCTTAGGAATCAAAACAGCCCCCACCATTGGGCGGCGTTTGGCCCTATCTTGATTTCTTTGCGGATATACATCAACCACATCTTTCTTTCCGATGAAAGGCTTCCTTATAGCTGCAGAAGAGGATGCATCTTTTTGGATCTTTCCATTCTTTATACCGGCTTCTACCCTTTCTCCGGTCCATATCAGCTCAGTAAAACTTGCTGATGAACTTCCAATCAAGTGATTGAAGAAGGGACCAACCAAGGTGCCCAAGAACATGTCTACCAACTCTCTCTCAGATAGAGGAGGTTGAATTCTTCCAGCTAAGTCTCTCCATTTTTGCGCATAGTCCTTAAAGCCTTCATTTAAAGCCATGGCCATACTCTGAAGTTGAGTACGGGTAGGTGCAAGGTCAGAATTGTATTGGTATTGTTTGTAGAAGGCTACAACAAGATCTTCCCAGTTGTGAATGTTGGCTCTTTCTAACTGGTAAAACCAATCAAGTTGAGTTCTAGACAGGATGTCTTGGAAGAAGTGTACCCATAAGTCTTTGTCAATGGTATGGGGCTGGATTTTCCTCACATAGGACCAGAGATGCATTTTAGGGCATGAGACTCTCATACTTGGCGAACACAGGTGCTTTGAATTTGGGAGGAATGACAATCCCCGACACTAACCCCAATTCCTCAAAGTCCAAGCCAGACACTTTTTGGATTTCTATCGCACTCAACCGCTCTTCGAGATGTTTGTACTTGTCATCAGCTGGAGGGTATTGTTCTTCAGAATAGTCTACTTCTTCCTCTTCCTCTTATGATTCTTACAGGACAACTGTTTCCTTGCCTTTCCCATCTTGATTGTCTATTTCACCAGATGTCGTTGCAAAGTCTAGGGTCCTTCTTGTCTGCCCATGAAATCTTCTTCCCATGTTCAGGACTCCGGTTACCTTCTTTGTCTTCTTTTTCTTCTCTTCAGCCAACAAAGTCTTAAACTCTTCTTGTCCTTTGGCTAGGGTCAAGAGCAACTGTTGAAACTGTGTATTATGAGCTTGGAGGTCCTTCACTATTTGCTCGAGATCAATCTTACTGAAATAAACAGTAGAGAGATGATGAGACTTGTTGCAAAAGACCTGCTTATGTTATGATGAATGGTATATGCATATGTAATGATTTCAAGGATTTCAAAGATTCAAATTTGTTTTAGACAAAAAAGGAAACACATGTTATATTAATAAGTTAAAGCTTGAGTACATCAATGCCTCTTGGGCTTATAAGGAAATACAAAAGCTCTAAGATAAAAAGGTAGTGTGCATCCTCTTTGGCACGACGTAGGCATTGAGATTCTGCTCCTGATGAAGTAGCCTAGTGAGCTCCAAAACCTTCTTCTCACTTGCGTAGAATTGGGCTTCGGAAGTATCTCGCTCTCCCATGAGTTGTATCCAATCCCTTTGTAGGTCTTCAAGAGAGGTAGGCATGTCAGGATGTAGGATAGTGTATGGAACATCTCCTTCCATGACAAGCTCAATGATTACCGGGAGAATGGAGGGGTAAGGCATCATAAGACTCTGAGAACGAGTTCGTACCCATTTGAGGTAAGGCTCAAGAGGGTTGGAATTTTTATGCCCCAAAGTCTTGCTATCCACCTTTTTTAACATCCTCCAAGCTCGGATAAATCTCTGGCGAAGACCTTGATCGTCGTTGTCGTAGTCAAATACCAAGCCTTGAATCAGCATCTCGTGCAGGCCATCCCTTCGGGAGTAACCAAATTGTCTTAAGGCTAAGCAGGGGTTGTAGGTGATACCTCACCTAATGCCAAGTAAAGGGACATTAGGGAATTTTCCACAACGGTCGACAATAATAACATTCTCTTTGGATCGGGAGCACCAATGAATGTCTGAATGTTTGAGCGTCATCAACCTTTGTGACCACCTTGAACCTTACTCATTTTTTAATACAGATTGGGGAAGATGCGAAATAAACCATCTTGCCAAGAGAGGAGTGCAACACATAAGGACACCTCTTTTCCTCATTGTGCGAGTGTGAAAAGAGTGTAGGATATCTCCTAGCAATGTAGGCACCGGGTTGCGGGACATGAAGATTTTAACGGCGTTGACATCTATGAGTTGATCAGGATTTGGAAACAAAACCATACCATAGATGAGGAGAGCCACAATTTCCTCAAAGGATTGCAAGTCCAAGGAATTCCAACAATTTTGGGCTTTCTCAAACAGGAACTTTGCTAGGAAACCTTTGACACCACTCCTTGTTTCCCAATGAGTTGTGATATTAGATGAGTGCAAGTGTAGAGCTTGAGAAATCTCTTCTGGCTTTGGATCTATTTCCGTACCGTTGAAAGGTAGTTGATTGAGAATGGGAATCTTCAAGAGTTTGGAGAATTCTTCCAAAGTTGGCACAAGTTGATAATCGGGAAATGTGAAGCAATGGTGTAAAGGATCAAAGAACTGAAAAAGCACCTTCATCATATCCTCATTTGTGTTATAGGTGACCAAGTTGAGTAGGCGACAATGTCTCTCAGTGAATGGAGAGTTTTCAGGAATCCTTGAAGCTAGCTCCTTAAGTTGTGGAAGGATCCTTACAAGATTGACTTGAATAGTTTTCCTGCGAAGTGAATCCATATCCTACAAAACAAGAACAAAGATGAATTCTAAAATCCTTGAAATGGTTAGTGAATGTATATGATTTTCATGATGTTTGTGATGTTATGTACAAGTATGTATATACAAGTAAAGCAAACAAGTCCCTAGGTTTAGGTTTGCATGGAGTTTTATAGGTAAGTACCCTCTTGAAGTTTAGTTGGCTCAACCTGTCCTAGTAATAGTAACTGGGTTCTAAGGAGATCAATATCACTGGTTTGTTTCTTTAAGCATTGTCTCAGCACAAACCTCTTTAATGGCGACCGGAATATCTCAAAAAACCAAACCTCAATGAGTGTAGTATCGAGTATCTACCAACTTCAGACTGCACCAAAGCCGGTCATCTCTCTATATCCTAAAGGCCAAGTTGGTCAAGTAAAGGTTCTAAAAGTTCATTAGTGCTTCATGGCATCACTCAGTGGCCCCGTATTCTCTTTAATTAACTCAAAGGCTAGCGGTACCCACAAATATGTTGCACTAATGTAGCTATTGCTTAGACCATGTCGGTATACCCCGCATAATTTCCACAACGTATTTCTACTTACCTATAATGTATCCAAAATTCGGGTAGAGAATTCAAACCCAAACAAAGAACCATAATGTAAACCATACAAGTCAAACAATGTAAGTAAATAAATATGATCTATCCCTAAGGTAACCCCACTTTTTTAGAATTTTCCCCAGCATAGTCGCCAGTTTTGTGATACGGTGGGAGAATTGAATTTAAGGTTTTGCGTTTGATCGAAACATTGCGGTTAGCAAGATTCTCCACCGACTTTTCTTTTATCCAAAAGGAAAGGTGAAAAATCACAGGAAATACCATTGAGATTTTTTCTTGAGTTCGGGGGGTAGATTATGAAAAGGGAAGGTATTAGCACCCTTTTTATCCATGGTTTTCCATGGGCTCTTAGTTCTTTCTAGATCATTTGCTTTTGTTTGAAATTGTGCTTTGTGTGGTTTTTGAAAGTATTTTGTAAAGAGGTAATTGTTTAGGAAATCTTTGTAATGATTCTCGTTCGTAAGAATGTATACAAAGATGTTTGATCTTTTGAAAATGTTTTCAATTTTGTAAGATGTTTGAAAGTGTATGTGTTTATTTTGAAAATAGCAAGGATATTTGTTTTGAAATGGAGCAAGTAATTAGGAGCAATCTACCTACTCAAATGTCTTTCTTGTTCATTTTATTTTCCTTTGACATTGTTGTCTTACCATTGATTTGGTAAGCAACCCTATCTTTGGATGTAAACGGGACGGGCGTGGGTCATCGTATAACCATGATTAGAAATATTGCAAGGTATCTTAGCATTTTTCTTTAGGGGCTAAGATCATTTTGAAAGGCAACTTAGATAGCGTCATCGAGGGTCTATGATCTTGTATTTTTGCTTGTTTTGGGCTAAGATACCTTACATGCGTAATATGGTCATTTTTGTAAGGCAACAAAGTGGGTTTACCCTAAGGCTGTATGTGTGCAAATGTGTTGATTTACATGCATTAATTTGTCTTTGATTAGGGCTTGCTATTTGGTTGGTTTTAATCTTTCCATACAAAACCCTAATTACTAGCATTTGTATATAAAACGATAAATTGCGGGAATTAAAATTACTACACTATTACAACATTTGAGAGGGGGGTGTACAAATTACAAATGGGTGTTTGCAAGAAAATAAACCTATTTATCTATTACAACCATATTGAATATTATACAAAATTGAATAAATAAAATGTAAGAATGTACATGTAAAAAGAAAATGATTTTTTTGTTTGGTTTCTTTTTTATGAAAAAAGGGTTTTTGACCTAGTTAAGAAAATGATTAGTTAAAATTAAAACTAAACCTAAATTAAAATAAAATAAACTAACTAAATTAAAATAATATGAAAAATTAACTAACTAAAATAAACCTAAGTTTAAATTTAATTTACAAGAAAATAAAATAAAAATAATAATTAAACCTAAATGTAAATATTAATTATTAAAAAGGAAATTAATTTATTGAGAAAATGCCTTTTTTTTGTTATTTTGTATTTATAAAGAAAATAAAATAAATAAGTGTAAAAATGATAAATAAAATATTTTTGGATTTTTTGTTAATAATAATAAAAATAGTGTTAATAATAAAAATAATAAAAGTAATAAAAGAAAAATGTGAAATGAAAATAAAATAAAAAATAGAAAAAGGAATAATAAAATAATGAGCCAGGGGTGCATGAGCAGGCAGGGATGTCAGCTAGAAAAAATAAAAACAATACCAGGCCCAAAGGGCCCAGCGCCTGCAAAAAAATGTTAGAAAGTCAAAAAAATATGAAAAAAATAGGTAAAAGGGTACCACTGGAGCTCGAACCTAGGTCCCATAGGTTAACAGGCGCGCGCTTTACCACTGGGGTGGCTATACATCCGTTCATATAAACAAAACAATAAATATGTAAGACAAATCAAGTCCTGATGACTTCATCTTCAACCTCTAGCCAGTGTACCTGCAACTTCGTCATTTCTCAACAAAAATGGAAGATGACAAAATGAAAGTTGTTGCATTCTTCCTCACGAATCTAACCATGTAAATAACTAAAGCTAAAAGTCAAAGATAAATGATAATTTCTATGGCCCTAATTTGAACCCTAAAAATTTCAGAAACTTCAACTCTAAAATTATCTAAGCTCAGGCCATGTAAATGCAAACTATGGATATGTACAACTTCGTGGCAATGAGGTCTACATTTTTCATTCACAAAGTAAACATTAATGATGTTTAAATGATGAGATAGAAGCTCAAGTGAAATACCTCAAAACTGGAAATCGTAAAATGCAAATGAGCTTGATTCAAAGTGCTGCAAGGATCAGGTTAGCTTTCTTGAGGTCCCAGGAAGGTAATGCAATAATTAGCTTGAGCTGAAAGTGGCTGAGGAGCTTTGGAGAATTCAAGTTGTAGACCCCTATTTTTGAAAATTGAACTTGATGATGAAGGTGTTACAGTTGAGAAAATGGACTTTGGATGGTTTGTATTTTATGTTTAGAAGCTTTTGGAAGTGAAAGGCCAAAGAACGCACGAGGGGATTTGGAGTTTGGTATGTAAAGTCAGAATTTGCACAACAATGGTGTTTTAAGACAGTTTCTGGCTAGAGGGAGTTTGAGTGAGTTTAAGGGTCTTCAAACTCGTGTTCTAGCTCATAAATAGTGCTTCTATTTATAAGCAACAAGTTTAGAGGCTTGTTATTGATCAGAATTTGAAATTACATGTTTATGCATAACATGTGATTTTTGAGAAAACATGTTTCAATGCCTTGTGTACTTGCTAAGATAGAGTGGTTATGCTTTAAACACACTTGCTTCTGACTTTGTAGATGAAGTGTGATTAGAGGGAACAAGTTAGAGGCTCAAGAATGGACTTTATACATAAAGCTTGCTTTTCAAGAATGATATTGTTAACTTTCTTCCCAAAATGGCAATGTGAATTGGATAAAGCTTAAATCACTTGGATTATAGCTCAAATGTTTGTGTAATCCATTAATTATGGAGTGAAAAACAAGTTCAATGCCTTCAAAGCAAATATTATTCATCCTGACAATGAAATTGCATTTGTGTTCATCATGAAAATGACCTATAATTCAAGTGACAAAACACCAGCTTCATCTCTTCGATTCTCCCTACTCAAGAATGATCTCAAGGAGTTCTTGGACATTTTGGAAAGCTTGAAATATGCTCTAAAACCCATCTTTGAATTTATTTTGAAGATTTCCCTTGGAACTATATGAAAAAGTGCCATGAAGTTAGGTCAAAATCCTGACCAAATTAGGGCAAAATTTCACTAAGTGTTTAGTTTCATGACCCTATGTTCTTGAAATTATAACTTGAGATCCAAGAACTTTTGGAAGAAGTTGTGTGAAGAAAAGTTGTAGATTTCATGGAGATGTACAACTTTCATGTTGGAAGTTTCTCTTGAATCATCTTGCATCATGGAGAAAATTTGGCTCAAAGTTATGAAAAAACATGAAATTTCCAACACTTAGAAAAATTTCAAAGTTTATAAATTTTGACTTTTCAAAAATGAAATCTTGACTTTTTTATTTCTTGATGAATAAGTTTCATATTTTGAAATGTTTTGATGAATTATGATCTTTTGCACTTGAATTTGACCAAAAAGTCAAAGTTTGACTTTTCAGTATACAGTTGACTTTTGATCAGTTGACTGTAAAATTCATCTGTCAATCCAATAGACTTGCAATGTTTTGAACCCTACCATTAGGTAAAAATGATGCAATTGGACTCTTAAGATCATGCCTTAAACCAATTGATCAATTGCTAGGTCAAAAATCAGAAATTGCCCTTTCCTAGTCAAAACCCTAATTTTGACCATTTTGCCCTTTTGGAGATTTGATCAAATTTCTTGAGGAATTATGGTCCAAACTTGATCAAATGATACATATGAGTTTAAAATGTTTATGTGGATAAAAAATAATGGGGTTTGACTGTAAATTTGCCATGGTTGACTTTTTCCCCAATAAAGCTGATTTTTAGGTCAACTGTTCAATTGACTGATCAAAAGTGTGATCCAAGGGTTGAAACTTGACATGAGTAATCTTGGGGGTCCATAATGATCCATGAAATTCATATGGGGCATTGGAAGTTAAAAAATCCTTGTGCAATCTCAAACCCTAATTTTCAGTCATCAGTGCTTTAAAAGGTGTCTTGAGCTGATCAACCCTGATGCAGTCTTGATCCAAGAGAGATCTTGTGAGAAAATTCATGATAAGTGAGAGGGAAAATTTTGGGGTACAACACCAGGTAATTAAGCCTTTGTCCAAAATACTTTTTCATGAAAGTAAACTTGCTAGTACAATTTTTTTCTTAAGCCAATGCTTTGCTTAAATCCTGATTGTACTTCACCATAAGTCAGGGAAGTCAACCCCTTTTAACCAACAACTTTAATACTTCACCTTGGGATCTTGGAAAATGTGACATGTCTTAATATTCACGTTTCAACCAAGCCATATCTTTGTTCAAACTCCCAAAACTTTTCTCAATAAATAGAGAAACCATTGGCAGAGTAAGGGGCTAGATTTTTGCTGAATAGAAAAATCATAAAATCCTCAAACACTCAAACTCCTCAATATTCTCAAACTTTCAAAACTTTAAAATTTCACAAAAAATCTCTGTAGTGTACCTTTGGACTCACTCCCATAAACTATGGTATAACACAACCTTCGATTCACTCCCCAAAACTGCAGTATACCAAAACCTTTGATTTCCTTATAAATATCAACATTTCGATTCAAGCAGAGAAGTGGTTCCAGTAGCCCAAGGAAGGTTCCAGCAAAGTTTGATCCACCACCCAGGAAGTCATATACAGCTCCTTTGATTGACATTTCAAGAGGTAAGTTCCTCTAAACTTGGAACTTTCTATTTAAATATCATTTGTACATATAAGTAAAAGAAAAAATGTAGATATCACATTTAGAAAATTAACCATGCTTTAACTTTCGATTATCACTGCCATGTATATTTAGCCTTTGGATTTTGGTGCCAAATAAACTTGTGTTAACCACTTGGCCTGTAGCTTTCGAAAATTACCTTTGTTAGGTTCATATCCAAACTTTAGGCAGGTTGTGTGTATCCTTCGATTGTCTGAATAGGGAAGCCTTTTGAATCTCAACTAGAGAAGATTTGCATTTCTACAATCGAAGGGGAAAACTGGGCACTTTAAACATTCAAAAACAGGTTTACCTTATACCCATTTGAAGCAGTCTCATTAACGGATAATACAGACCACCCAATGGTATAAACAGCGTGTGCGAAAAGTATTTTTGTGTAGGGACCTGAGTTCAAACCTTGGCAGGACCAAAAACATATTTTGCCTTTTTTTGTTTATGTTCTTTGTATATTTTAACAAACTTCAAATATTTTTTTCCAAACAATCAAAACAATTCCTTTTGAGTTGATTTTTTTACACACTATCTACTTACAAGTTTTATTTCATGAATATATAAAAATATTATAAAAAATATTTTATTTTCATAATTACTTTAATTAATCAAAATCTTTCATATAAATAAAAGTCAAAACAAATTTCACCTTCTTTTCATTCCAATTTTTGTATATTTATTCACATTTGATATGGTTTTAATAGATAATTAAAATTTCATTTCTTGCAACCCCCATTTGTACATTTGTATCCCCATCCCCAAGTGATGTAATAGCGTAGTAAATTTACTTTCCACAATTTATCGCTTTCATATAAATGCTAGTAATTAGGGTGTGTATGGCAAGATTAAAACCAATGCTTAGAAAACCTTAAATTCAAGACAAAAATGAATGCAATCAAACACACTTGTACATATGCACCTCTAGGGTTAACTCCACTTGTTGCCTTAAGAAAATGGTCATAATATGCATGTGAGACATTTTAGCAAAAACAATCAAAAAATCATAGTCCCTCGATGATGCTTCGAATGTTGTCGTACAAATGATCTTAGTCCATCAAGAGAAATGCTAAGACATCTCAAAACATTGTTATTCATGACTATAAATATGTCCCACGCCCGTCCCTTCACATCCAACGATGGGGCTTCTTACCAAATCAATGGTAAGATAGCATTATCTAAAGGAGGAGTAAAAGAACGTTATACCTTTTGAGTAGGTAGGCCGCTCATAGTTGTTTGCTTGATCACAACAAAAACATTTTACACACCAACACTTTCCTTTGAAACATTTTCAAAAGTTAAAACACTTTGTACGCATTCTTATAGAAACGAGAATCATTACAAAGACACTTTTCAAAATCACTTTCAAAAACACATTCCACAAACACCTCTTTGAACTATTTTCAAAACCAACACTTTGTATGAATTTTTATAGAAACGAGAATCATTACAAAGACGTTTTCAAAATAATTTCAAAACCCACACCACAAGCACATTTTCAAACAAAAGCAAGTGATCTAGCAAGAAACTAAGAGCCCGTAGATAACTACAGATGAAAAGGGTGCTAACACCTTCCCTTTTCATAACCAACCCCCCGAACTCAAGAAATAATATTGAAAGGTCTTTCCTGTTCTTTTCAACCTTTCTTTATTGGATAAAAGAAAAGTCGGTGATGACTCTTGCTATCCGCAACAAAAGTGATCAAATGCAAAAACCCCAAGTCAGTTCTCCCACCGTATTATAGAACTGGAGACTCTGCTGGGGAATTAACTTAAAAGTGGGGTTACCTTAGGGATAGATCACCTTTACTTGCTTTTCATTGTTTAACTTGCTTGCTTTACATTATGGTTCCTTGGTTGGGCTTGTTTTGATCCTCTACCCGGATCTGGGGAACCTTTTAGGTAAGTAGCAATAGATTATGGAGACTGTACGGCGTAAACCGATATGGTTGAAGCAA
Source organism: Vicia faba (assembly GCA_948472305.1). Lineage (NCBI taxonomy): Eukaryota > Viridiplantae > Streptophyta > Magnoliopsida > Fabales > Fabaceae > Vicia > Vicia faba. The sequence continues at coordinate 612,426,210 of OX451735.1, forward strand.
TGGCTACATTAGTGTGACGCATTTGTTGGTACTGGTATCCCTTGTGTTGAATCGGAGAATACGGGGCCGCTGAGCGGCGTCATGAAGCACTAACTAACTTTAGAACTTTAATTGTACAACTTGTCCATTAGGAAGTAGTGAGATAGCCGGTTTCGGTGGAAAGCTGAAAATTGGTTGATACTCGATACTACTCATTGAGATCGGACTTTTGGGATATCTCAACCGCAAGAAAAGATTGATTATGCTGAGACAATTCCTAAAAGAAAGGTCAGTGATATTGAGATCCCCTAGAACCCGGTTACTTTTTAGGACAGGTTGAGCCAACTAAACTTCAAGAGGGTACTTACCTAAAAACTCCACACAAGCCTATACCTAAGGACTTGTCTGCTTTGTGTGTTTATGATTATTTGTACATAACATCATAGACATCATAATATCATAAGCATTCTCACTAATCATTTCAAGGATTTAGGAATTTATCTTTGCTTTGTTTTGTAGGCCATGAATCCCATTATAAGGAATACCATCTGAGTCAGCTTCGTGAAAGCATATCCTCAACTCCAAGAGTTAGCATCAAAGGTGCCTAGAGATTCTCCCTTCACCAAGAAATATGGACGACTTCTCAACTTGGCTACCTCAAATTTCCAAGAAGAAATGATGTGTTTTCTCTTCCAAATCTTTGATCCCATACATTATTGCTTCACCTTTCCTAACTATCAGTTGGTGCCTACATTAGAAGAGTTCTCTCAACTGTTAGGAGTGAATGTGCTTGATCAAATATCGTTCACCGGTTTAGAGGATACTCCATATCCTGAAGTCATTGCCGAAGCCCTGCATCTGAAGAGAGCCGACATTATAATAAATTGGGAGACAAGAAACGAAGTTAAGGGTTTCCTAGCCAAGTTTCTGTTGGAGAAGGATCGTTCACTCTGGGAGAATATGGATTTTAAAGCTTTTGAAGATGTCTTGGCCCTTCTAATCTATGGTTTTGTTCTATTTCCCAATCTGGACCAATTCATAGATGTGAATTCAATCAAGGTTTTCCTCTCCCATAATCCTATACCTACTTTGCTTGGAGACATTTTACATTGTTTCCACACTCGCACCATGAAGAAAAGAGGTACTCTTTTGTGTTGCATTCCCCTACTCGCTATGTGTTTACTTCGCACCTACCTCGATCAACATTGAAGAACGAGCAAGGTTTGACATGGTCTCAAAGGATGATGTCACTCACACACTCAGACATTTATGGTGTTCTCGATGCTTGGAGGACACTACTATCATTGACTGTTGTGGGGAATTACCTAATGTCCCACTCTTAGGAATTAAGGGAGGTATTACCTATAACCCTTCTCTTGCATTACGACAATTTGGGTATGCACGAAGAGATGGTCCTCACGACGCACTCATCCAAGGTTTGGTATTAGACTATAAGGGCGACAACCAAGGCTACCGTCAAAGGTTCATACGGGCTTGGAGAATGATAAACAAAGTGGATAGCAATACATTGGGGCATAAGAACTCCACTCCTTTGGAGCCTTATCTTAAGTGGGTACGAACTTGTGCTCAAAGACTCGGTATGCCATACCCTGCCACTTTGCCTATCATCATGGAGCCATTAGTTGAAGGAGATGTTCCCTATGTTATCATTCATCCTACCATGCCTACTTCTCTTGAAGACTTACAAAGAGTTTGGATCCAACTGAAGGAAGAACGAGACACCTTCAAAGCCCAGTTCTACGTGAATGAAAAGAAGGTTTTGGAACTTACGAGACAACTTCATGAAGAGTGGAGTTTGAACGCCTACATTGCGCCAAAAAGGATGTGCTCGACCTTCTTGTCTTAGGAGTTTATTTTATGTTTATTTCCTTCTTTCTAAGCCCCAAGAGGCATGATGTAATCAAACTTGGATTTATTAATACAATGTGTGTTTCCCGTTGTCTAAACAAATTTAAATCTCCAAGTTTCCTTGAAATCATTTGCATATGCATTTTCATTCATCATAACACAAATAGGTTTTTTACAATAGGTCTCCTTATATTTCTACTGTTTATTTCTGTGAGATGGATATTGAACAGACAGTAAAAGATCTTCAAACACAAAATACTCAATTCCAACAGATGTTCCTGGCTCTCGCTAAGGGAGAAGAGGATCTGAAGGCTCTCATGATCAAAGATAAGAAGAAGAAGGCAAAGAAACCAGTCGGCGTTTTGAATTTGGGAAGAAGATTCAGAGGACCAGCCAACCGAGTTCTAGATTTCGCAACCTTGTCGGGTGAAGGAGATATTCAAGAAGGAAGAGACAAGGATGGAAAGGACAACCTAGAGTCTGAGGAAGATGAAGATGAAGATGACTACTCTGAAGAACAATATCCTCCTACTAATAATAAATACAAACAGCTAGAGGATCGCCTCAATGTTATGGAGATCTAGAGAGTACCCGGGCTGGATTTTGACGAGTTGGGACTGGTCTCAAGGGTGGTCATCTCGCAGAAATTCAAGGTCCCCAAATTTTCTAAATATGACAGTGTCTCTTGTCCTAAACTGTATTTAAGGTCATACGTCAAGAAGATTCAACCCCATACTGCTGATAGGAACCTATGGGTACACTTTTTCCAAGAAAGTTTGTCAGGGACGTAGTTGGATTGGTTTTATCAGTTGGAGGGAACCAATATTTGCAATTGGGAAGATTTGGCTGCTGCCTTTTACAAGCAATACCAGTATAATGCTGACCTAGCTCCAACTTGAACACAACTGTAAAGTATGTTTATGGATTCTGGTGAGGGTTTCAAAAATTATGCCCAAAAATGGAGGGATCTCGCAGGAAGAGTCCAACCCCCTTTATCTGATAGAGAGTTGGTGGATATGTTCTTGGGCACGTTGTCTGGTCCATTCTTCAACCATCTAATCGAAATCTCTTAAGCTGGATTTACTAGGCTGATCATCAATGGCGAGCGGGTAGAAGCTGGTATTAAGAGTGGAAAGATTTAAAGGGAGGCATCCTCAAGCACAATGAAGAAACCCTTCACTAGAAAGAAAGAGGCCAGTGTTGCTTATGGACACATGAATCAAAACAAAATTGAATGTTGCCCGACTGTATGGGCTGTTATGATCTTCAATCCTATACCAAATCAGCAGCGAAACCACCAACGCAGGCTAAAGGCACCCATAAGACGATCACCCAGATCAATATAACCTTGTCCCAGGTTTTTCCACATCTGTTGAATTCCAATATGGTGACTCTAAGGGAAGCTCCCAAGAACCCCAATACTACTTCTCCCCGCTACAACCTGATTGCTCGATATGCCTATCATTCTGAAAGTCCGGGGCATGATACAAACGACTGTTGGGCTTTGAAAAATAAAGTACAAGACCTTATCAAGGTGAAAGAGATTGAGTCCGACCCTCCAGAAACACCTAATGTAATAACGGCGCCAATGCCCAAACACGGCCAAGGTGTCAATGTTGTTGATGATGACCATTTTGTTTCTTCTGTGGATGAATTAACTACTCCCCTTTTGACTGTTAAACAGAATTTATTGCAAGCCGGTTTATTTTCGGGCTGTGATGAAAGTTGTCACTCAGGTATGTCTCTACCAGATGGTAGTTTGTTGCTAAAATTAGGCGTCCAACACTTGATGGTTAACTAAGAAATCTTGTTCGAGAAAGTTCCTCTTGCCAGAAATTCATGTGAAGATGTTTCAATAATCACCATTTCTGACAATTCTCCCAGGATCTCCACCAAAAGACCCGTCAGGATTATATTTTTTCCAAAGTTTTCTCCCCTAATCATCACTATGATGGGGCCCATACCATATTCCTCGGATAAAGTTATTCTCTGGAATTATGGGGTTGACGTCTATTACCATGGCGTCAAGCAAGACCTGTTGCCTATCAAAGACAAAGTTGCTGAAGGTACTGATCATGACATCGACAATATTATTGGGACCAGTAAGATAACAAGAAGCGGAAGAGTTTTCTCCCCCGAGATCTCTCCAAAGACCATTGCCACTCCTATGATCATTCTTGTTACTGCTCCTGTCAGCATTCATGTGGTTATTCCCGCTCCTAGCCCTGCTGTTATCCCTGCTACCGAGTCGGCCAAGACACGGGGAAAAGAGGTTTTGGTTGAGCTTGTCCAGACGAAGGCACATCTAGAAGTCATTCCCGAGGCTTCTAAGACAGAGATAGAAGAGATGTTAAAGATAATCAAGAAAAGTGATTATAATGTCATGGAGCAGTTGGGGCAGACCCCCTCAAAAATATCAATGTTGACCTTACTTTTGTGCTCTGAGGCCCACACTAAGGCTTTAGTAAAATTTATGAAGACCTCCCACGTACCCTAAGAGAACTATATGGATCAATTTGAGAATTGTGTGGCCAGTCTAACTGCTGATAATGGACTAGGTTTTTCTGACGTTGATTTAACTCTCAAGGGAAGGAAACACAATGATGTCATACATTTCTCCATTGAGTGCAGAGGCACTACATTAGCCCATGTTCTGGTGGATACAGTTTCGTCATTAAATGTCTTACCCAAGAATTCTCTTGACCGGTTAGATTGTGAAGGACTCACATTGAATCCCAGCAACATTATGGTAAGGGCCTTCGATGGTTCTAAAAGAACGGTGCACGGGGAGGTGGACATCCCTATCAAAGTTGGAACTCATACTTTTGACTCAACCTTCTACATGATGGATATTCACCCATCTTATTCCTGTTTATTAGGTCGACCCTGGATGCATGGGGATGATGCTGTCACTTCTACCCTACATCAGATGTTGAAGTACCCAGTCAAGGGAAAGATTATCACAATCCATGGGGAGGAGGAATACCTGGTTAGTCACCTGAACTCTTTCAGGTATGTTGAAGTGGACGGCGAGTTCATTGAGACCCCCTGTCAAAATTTTGAGGAGGTTCCACAGACGTTTACTGTGACCAAGACTGCTACCAAGGCTTCGAAGATTACCAGATCCCCATTGAAAATGGCTTCTCTAAAGGATGCTAAATCAATAGTTGAGGAAGGTGGATGTACAATTTGGGGTCAACTTCCAGATATTCCCTACAAATCTAACAAATTTGGTATGGGTTTCACTTCGGAGGCCCAAAGAGCTGTTCTACATACTCGGTTGGGGGACCACCATTACGCATCATCAATCATGGAGTCAATACATTGGAAGACAATGATAACAACTGCGATATGGACGAGTGGATTTTCCCAACCATCAGCGGTGGACTCAACAATTAGGAGGCCAAAGATTTTGTTCCTATTACTTTTATTCAAGAGTAATTGTCTTTTAAATTTTTGGACTTGTAATATTTAAACAATTTAAACTTTAAAACCTTGTGTCTTACCCGAGGCACAATGGTCCATCTATGAGGGTTGTTACTCCATCTTCATATGTCATTAATAAATCATGAGACGTTTTTGCATACAAATTTTTACGCTCTTTGTTTTCTTCTTCTACTTTTTACTTTATCAAAAATAGCTATGCTCTTAAACACATTCACATATCAAAATGCAGATCCACATCCACTCGGGATCCCATTGGTAAAAATTATGCTATTGCTCATTATGACTTTGAAAATTTGATCTACCAAGCCGAGGACGAAGGTGAAGAAGATTGTGAGGTACCAGGAGAGCTTTCCAGACTGCTACAACAGGAAGAAAAGGAAATACAGCCTCATGAGGAGCCAATTGAGACAGTGAACTTGGGTACTGAAGAGGACAAAAAATAAGTCAAGGTAGGTGCTAATTTGGAGCCCAGTGTTAAAAAGCGGTTAATACAGATGCTACATGACTATGTTGAGGTTTTTTACTGGTCATATGAAGACATGCTAGGACTTGATACCGATATTGTGGTTCATCGCCTACCTACAAAAGAGGATTGCCCTCCAGTGAAACAAAAGGTTCGGCGTATGCGGTCGGATATGTCAGAAAAGATCAAGGCTGAAGTCATGAAACAGTTCAATACCAGTTTCTTAGCTGTCACCACTTATCCACAATGGGTTACCAATGTTGTTCCAGTGCCTAAGAAGGACGACAAAGTACGTATGTGTGTGGATTACAGAGACATGAACAGGGCAATCCCCAAGGAAGACTTCCCGCTTCCCCATATTGATGTTCTAGTTGACAATACCGCACAACATAAAGTATTCTCCTTCATGGATGGTTTCTCCGAATATAATCAGATCAAGATGGAACCTGAGGATATGGAGAAGACGACCTTTGTCACAAAGTGGGGCACTTTCTGCTACAAAGTTATCCCATTTGGACTAAATAACACCGGGGCAACCTATCAGCGTGCCATGGTAGCTTTGTTTCACGATATGATCCATCGCGAGATAGAGGTCTATGTGGATGATATGATATCCAGATCTCAAACTGAAGAGGAACACCTTGACCACCTGTAGAAGCTATTTGAAAGACAGAAGAAATACAAACTAAGGTTGAATTCGAATAAATTCACTTTTGGAGTAGGGTCCGGTAAGCTCTTAGGCTTCATTGTCAGTGGAAAAGGTATTGAAGTATAACCTGAAAAAGTAAAAGAAATACAGGAAATGCCCACTCCTCGCACTGAGAAGGAAGTTAGGGGATTCTTGGTACGTCTAAACTACATTGCCATGTTCATTCCCCATCTGACCGCTACTTGTGAGCCAATCTTCAAGTTACTGAAGAAAGATCAAGCAGTGAGATGGAATGACGATTGCCAAAAACTCCTTTGACAAAACCAAGGAGTACCTTCAAGAGCCTCCCATTTTGATTCCTCCAGTTGAGGCAAGACCTCTGATCATGTACCTAACAGTTTTGGAAAATTTATTGGGGTGTGTCCTAGGGCAGCATTACGAGTCTGGCTGAAAAGAGCATGCAGTATACTACCTGAGCAAAAAGTTTATCGACTGCGAAACCAGATATTCACTGCTTGAGAAAACTTGATGTGCTCTGGCAAGGGATTCTCTCCAGCTAAGACAGTATATGCTGACTCACACTACCTTGTTGATATCCAAGATGGATCCTATTAAATACATATTCGAGAAACCCGCCTCTCTAGAAGAATAGCAAGATGGTAAATGGTCCTGGCCGAATACGGCATTCAGTACACTACCTAAAAAGAAATAAAAGGAAGTGTACTAGTTGATCATTTAGCTCATCAGGCTGTGGATTACTATCAATCCATGAACTTCGAATTCCCGGACGAGGACATCATGTTGGTGAATGATTGTGAAGAGCTTAGATCGTATGACAGACCCGGACAAGGATCCCAATGGACTATGGTTTTTGATGGAGCTTCCAACACGCTCGGAAATGGCATCGGCGCTGTAATCATATCTCCCGAAGGCTTTCATACTCCTTTCACTGCCAGGTTGTGTTTCAATTGTACCAACAATATGGCTGAATATGAAGCGTGTATTATGGGTCTCAAAGATGCTATAGATTTATGGATCAAATCCTTAAGTGTATTTGGAGACTCGGCCTTAGTAATCAGTCATATCAAAGGAGAATGGGCCACGAATCATCCTAATCTCATCCCTTACAAAGACCATGTGTTGACATTGGTCCCACATTTTGAAGAAATTACCTTTGAGCATTTTCCACGAGAGTAAAATCAACTAGCAGACGCACTAGCTACTATGTCATCCATGTTCAAAATCAAGTGGGATAATGAGGCTCCCCAAATCAGTATTGAGAGGATGGATGAACCAACATACTGTCACGCGATTGATACTGAAGAAGTAGTGGACAAATCTTGGTTCCATGAAGTTAAAAGATATCTTGATGCCCAAGAGTATCCTGGAGGAGCTTTAGTCAATGATAAGAAGTTCCTAAGAAGGTTCTATGCCAAATTATTTCTCAGTAAAGGGATCCTTTACAAGCACAATCATGATTCTACCTTGCTTTGGTGTGTGGACAAGAGTGAGGCATAAAATATTATGGCTGATTTACACGAAGGTACCTTAAGTACCCATTCTAGTGGGCACTTAATGTCTAAAAATATCCTACGAGTAGGATACTACTGGTCCACCATGGAGGAAGACTGTTATCAACATTCACGAACTTTCCATAAATGCCAGATCTATGCTGATAAGGTGCATGTACCCCTAGTTCCTTTAAACGTATTGACTGCTCCTTGGCCATTCGCAATGTGGGGCATCAACATGATCAGAGAGATTAGATCGACAACTTCTAATGGGCATCGTTTTATCCTAGTTTCCATTTATTACTTCACAAAGTGGGTCGAGGCAACTTCATTCACTTCTATTACCAAGAACATTGTGGCCCGATTCATCAAACACAACCTTATCTGTCGGTACAGTATTCCAGAAAGGATTATTACAGATAATGGTACCAATCTCAACAACACTATGATCACCGAGCTTTGCACGCAATTCAAGATTCAACATCATAACTCTTCTCCGTACCGGCCAAAGATGAATGGCGCTGTAGAAGCTGCTAACAAAAACATCAAAAATATCATACAGAAGATGACAGTGACCTATAAAGACTGGCATGAGATGTTACCATTTGCTCTCCACGGTTATCGTACCATAGTGCACACATCAGCAGGGACAACTTATTTCTCTTTGGTATATGGTATGGAAGTTGTCCTACCAATAGAAGTCCATATCCCTACCTTGAGAATCCTGAAGGATGCAGGTTTGAAAGAAGATGATTGGGTCCAGACTCAACTTGACCAATTAAACCTGATTGACGAGAAGAGGCTTGCAGCGATCTGCCATGGTCAGATGTACCAAAACGTATGATTAACGCTTTTAACAAGAAGGTCAAACGTCAAGTATATCAGGTTGGTGACCTGGTAGTCAAGCATATCATACTGCCACAAGGTGATCCCAGGGGCAAATGGACTCCTACACACGAAGGACCATTTATGATCAAAAACATATTTTCGGGTAGTGCCATGATCTTAACCACTATGGATGATGACGACCTTCTACACCCTGTAAACGCGGACATAGTTAAAAGATACTACACATGAAGAAGACCCTCTAGGTTGACTGGCCTGGGCAAAAATTAGGGATGTAAAAAAAAATTGTACACCCTGTTGTACCCCAAAATTTGCCCTCATATTTTTCCACAAGAAATCACAGCTTCGGGCTTTTCCTGATTTTTTCAGATTGGCGTAAGAATCAGTCAAACAGACTTTTCTTATCAGTCAGACAAAAATTAGGGTTTTCATTGATTTTAAAGCAGTTCAGGCAGATTGCTAAAGTTTGGTTGAGTTGGCTCAGGTTTGGATCAGGCGGACGCTTCTCTGACAATTAAAACAAAACTAGGGTTTTTGTGCGTGCATTCTCAGAAAGAATTAATTGTATAGCTCTTTTCAGTTTACTCTGAGATTTGGACTGAAGCATTTGGATTGAGTTTGCAGTGTTTGACTAAATCAGTGAAAAGAGGCATATGGACGTTTGTTTGATTTGACTGTGCATTGTTGTGGCTATTTGAAACGCTAGGTTTATTAATTGATCGATGCTAAAACCATAATGTTTAGTAATTGTTTATTTATTCTAAGTTAGGATAATTGGAATTTATTTCCATTTATTATAATTTAAGAATTTATAAGTAATTAAATAGACAACTAAAAAAAAAGAGGGGAATTAACTGATCAAGATTGGATTTTATTCATCTTTAATTATTTGTTACAATTGTTATTTGAATACAGTATTTATTTACAAAGTATTCATAATAATAATGGTTACAATGATTAAAAGTTGAAATAAAATTTCATCCTAATTCCTAAGTCTTCATCTTCTATCCAATGCTCCCTCTGCTCATTTGATTTTATCTGCAAAAAAACAAGAAACAAAAGAAAAGTCAAGGCAGATAAAATAATTAAAGGTAGACAGTTAAAAAGATCATCATTAAAAGCAACTGGCCGGAATCAGTTTGCCCTCTCTGCAAATCACGAGATTTCTCCTGGTTCACAAAGAGGGATGAAAAATGCTTGCAAAAATAAAGTATGAAATGCACAAAAGTTGCAAACTGCATATTTCAAAGTTTCAAAACCAATGCCAAACAAAGTCCAAAGGCAAACCAAACTGAATGGCCTAAACCAAGTCAAAAGGGCAAACTGAATGAAACTGTCCAAGCTGCCAAAAGGATATCAAAACATCAACAAGTACAAAAGGTTACCAAAAAGCTGTCAAAGATGCAGGAAAGCTGGAGAAAGAGATAAAAATATGCAGAGTAAAACAACTATTGCAAGCAAGCATGTTAAATCACATCATTTTCCTATGGCCAGCTACCTTTTCAGAATAAGGACAAATCTAAGCAATATTTAAATGCTTAAAAAAACTGTCAAGAGAGAGAGAGAGAAGAGAAAAAAGAAAGGGCTTACAGGCTTTAGGCTTGAAGAAAGAATGATATAAAACAAACTGTTATCAACACAGTAAGAGAAAGGGGGGCAGAATACAAACAAAAACGGTAACAAAAAACACAAACTGCCTCAACAAGCTTGAAGCCTAAGCTTAAACCTCACAAAAGGCCATCAACCTGCTCAAACCCTTTAAACATACAAACTGTATCAAACACTTCAAAAACCTGCAAATTTCTGAAGCAAGCTTACAAGAAGAACTGTCAAACATAAACAACATATGAAAACCTCACCAACACCCAAACACCCAACACCTTAACCTGTAAAGACAAAGCCCTCAAGCTTCAATTGTCGAACCAGAACCAAACCAAAGCAAACAGTTCAAACTCATACCAAGCTTGCAAGCCTAGGCCAGCCCTTTCAAGACAGTGTGAAGGCACAAAAGCATCAAACTGTCAAGTCTTAAACACTTAACTAGCTTCCAAACCAACATAAGCCCTCAGAAAGATGTCATCATTGGGCAAGCACACAAATCAAACACAATAGCATTCAATACTCAATACCAACAAGCATATTCAAGGCAATAACCAGCATATCACGTGTCTCAGAGGCAACTTAAAGTCAAAAACATTCGAACCAACACAAGCCCTCAGAGTTTCCTCATCATTGGGCTACCAATATCACAACTCAGAATAAGCATACAATTCATCCACAGTAGAAACAAAAAAATCTTCTTCCACAGCATTGGAATTATGCACATGCCTCGACATTGGAGCGGAGATAACGTTCGGCTTTTCAGGAGCTTAAAATTCAACTTCCTTTGCGTCAATCAGATCTTGAATCTTATTCTTCAGGGCCCAACAGTTGTTGGTGTCGTGCCCTGGACTTTCTGAGTGGTACGCGCATCTGGCGTTGGGATGGTAGTGTGGAGATGAAGTGTTAGGATTTTTAGGGGCCTCCTTTAGCATGGCCAGGTTCAACTTCAAGAGATGGGGTAAGACTTTAGCAGGAGTCATGTTTATCTTGGTGAATTGCCTTACAGGCCTTTCCACCCTTTACTGGTTATTTCTCAGCTGATCATTTCTCGGCTGGTTGTTTCTCGGCTGGTCTGAGGCAGAGTTTTGAATCATAACGGCCCCCACTATTGGTTGTCTTTCAATTCTTCCCTGATTCCTCTGGGCATAGACAGCAGACACCTCCTTCTTTCTAGTGAAGGGCTTCTTTGCAGCAGTTGAGGCAGACGCGTCCTTCTAAATTTTCCCGCTTCTAATATCGGCCTCCACTCTCTCACCAGTTAGAATCAACTCAATGAAACCTGCAGAGGAGCTCCCTATCAGGTGATTAAAGAAAGGACCTGATAGAGTCCCCAAGAACATGTCCACTAGCTCTCTTTCAGATAAAGGTGGTTGCACCCTTCCGGCCAAATCCCTCCATTTTTGGGCGTAGTCTTTGAAACCCTCATTGGTAGCCATAGCCATACTCTGTAGCTGAGTATGGGTTGGCGCCAAGTCGGCGTTGTATTGATACTGTTTATAGGAGGCGTCTGCCAAATCTTCCCAATTATGCACATCAGACCTCTCCAACTGATGAAAAGAAAGGGTAATCAGAATGCTGCAAAAGGTATGACCAAAGAGAAACCTGCTGATAAGAAAACCAAGTCTGAAGGCAAGACTGGTGTAGAATCTGTGAAGACTGGTCTGTCCAAGGGGAAGGTGAAAGCCCAAGTGCATACTAGGAATCTCTCAAAACCTACTAGACAACCAATTACAAAGAAGAGAAAAGAAACTGAGTCTTCTGATTCTGATGAGGAGTCAGAGTTTGAGATTGATGCTGAAGAAATTCCTATCAGAAGGAAACTCCCTTCCAGCAAAATGGCTAGAGTTCCTGAAGTCCCAACAGACAACATCTCTTTTCACTACCCTGGCAATGCCAACAGATGGAAGTATGTTTGCTTAAAGAGAATAGCTTTAGAAAGAGAACTAAACAATGGTGCCATGGATTGCAAGGAAATCATGGACCTGATCAAAGCTGCTGGACTGATGAAGACTGTGGTAAAATTTACCAAGTGCTATGAAAACCTGGTCAAGGAATTTATTGTGAACTTGTCTGATGAATGTGTTGATGGAAGGTCAGCTGACTTTGAATGTGTTTATGTTAGAGGAAGAAGGGTTAATTTCTCTCCATCAGAAATTAACAAATTTCTTGGAAGATCAAATGAGGATTGCCCTGAACTGGAAGTCACTGACAATGAAGTATGCCAAACCATCACAGCAAGACAAGTCAAGTGCTGGCCCTTGAAAGGCAAGCTGAATGCCAGCAAACTAAGCATGAAATTTGCCATCCTGCACAAGATTGGTGCAGCCAACTGGGTCCCTACCAACCACAAATAAACTATCTCCACAGGATTGGGGAGATTCATTTATGCTGTGGGAACCAAGGCTGAATTTGACTATGGCAGGTATATTTTTGAACAAACATTAAAGCATGCTGGTAGCTTTGTTGTCAAAGGCCCTATTGCCTTTCCCTCCCTCCTTTGTGGAATTATCCTTGCACAGTACCCTGATATCCTGGTGGCAAGAGATACTGCTTGCAAAAGAGCTCCTGCTCTTGGGTTACACTACAAGCTTTTTCAGGGATCTCATGTTCCTGATATTGTCATAACATCAGTTGAGACATCATCTGTAAAGACTCAGTCCAAAACATCTGATGTTATAGCTGTATTGAAAGAGACATGCAAAGAGCTGGAGACTAGGAAAAAGACTCTAGAAAACCTAATTTCCAGGTTAAAACAGGAGGAGGCTGAAGGAAACAGAAGGGAAGAGGGTGCTGCTGAAGATCAACTCAATACTGAAGAAAGTAGCTCCTCTGAAGGGGACAATGCCTAAAGGTTGGTGGAGTTGATGCTGGTTCCTGGTGGAGTTTGCAAGTGTGTTCAGATTTTAGTTGTTGTTTCTATTTCTTTTTCTGGATGACTGTATAAACATTTAAGTACTTGTCTCTTTGGCCTATTTGTGGCTAAAGAGGGGGAGATATATTTTGGTGTGGTAGACATTATTAGACTCTATTTTTCTGCAGTCATATTTATTCTGCTGCTATCTATTCTCTGATTGCTTAGGGACTTTAGCCAAAAATCTGCCAAAGGGGGAGTTTGTAGTTGTTTAGTTATTGGCATGCATTTTTGGTAAAACTAGGTGTATGAATGTCATGACTAATGTCATAACATTCTGATTTATTAGGTACTGATTTATTAGGTACCTTTGCAGAAAAATAGTGGCATACAGGTACTGATGTTTATGAGTGTGTATCTGAGCATTTTGCAAAATGATCACATTTACGAAAATCAGTAAACAGGAATTCAGATGTCATAACAAATGTTAAGACATCGTGTTCTGAACTAACAGTTATGCAGTTTGGTTAATTCTGAGATTTTTCAGGAAAATGACTCAGTCTTTCCAGAACAGAATCTCTCGTGGACTTTGGGTTAACCTAGCTCAAACCTATCCTGGTTGATAAAGTCTTGTGACCAAGTCTTAAGGTCAAACGGAATTAACCCTAGCTTTTTGTGGAAACCCTAACTGAAGAAGCAGCTGCTATATATTCAACAGGGCTGCTGTTTGGAATTTATCCCTTTTGACAGAAGATCATTTAGAAGTTGTATAGTTTTAACTATTGTAATCCAAGCAAGTATCATTGTGATAAGTGACTTGGAATAGGTTTTAATTGTAAGGGTTTTGTATCACTCAAAGCTTTGAAGCAAGAGTGTTTTGTGTCTCTTGACTAAAGCTTTGAAGCAAAGTCAAGTTAGGTTTATGTATCACTCAAAGCTGTGAAGCAAGAGTGTTTGTGTTGCTTGATTAAAAAACTGTGAAGCATAATCAAGTGTATGTTTTGAAGAGTGTCTTCATTAAATCATTAGTCAATTATTTTAAGTATCACTGCTGTGATTGAGGGGGAGTGAGTAGGAACTCAGGTTTAAGTTGTACTTAGATTGAAGTTGCATTGGGTAGGTCTTAAGTGAAGGAGATAAACTGGTTGGTTTATTCCTGAATTAATATCTCTTATAATGGATTTCCTCCCTGGATTGGTAGCCCCCAGAGTAGGTGTTGTTTCACACTGAACTGGGTAAACAATTGACTGTGTTCTTTACTGTTTTTGTATTTACTGTCTTATAGAAAGTCAGATACGGTGTCATAACATTGAACGTGACATTGAGTATCTGCAGCCAGAATTTCATCTTCCATTAACAAACTTCCAAAAATGTCTCAAATCAAATATTTTGTGCATAATAAAGCTTGATACGAATTTGATTGGTTGTATCATGTTAATTGAAAGCTGTAATGATCAAAAGGATCTTATTCCATCAATTTTTGGATTTTATTTGAATTAATATTGATTTAAAATGAATTAATTCAATAAAAATTAAATAAAATAGAAAAATTAATGAATGGACATGAAACTGAATATAGGACACGTGTGTGGTGTGATAAGATCAAATCAAGTGGAAAAAAGTGGGCCCTTTTGTCAAAAATTGGAGTTTTGAGGATAGTTGACTTTTGGCAATTTTGGAAAAATGCCCAACTTCAACAATGCATAACTTCCTAAATTTTGAACTTTTGGAGGTGTTCTTGGACTTTTTAGAAACCTTGAGATGTCCTCTAATCAACCCGTTTGGTATCATCTCATTTTGATGTTCCATGCTTAAGTTATAAGATTTGGAAAAAGAGGTGTTTTTGTTGACTTTCAAAAATGACCTATAATGTCCAAATTTGTAACTTTTTGTGAGAGAATTGCTTGATCTTGGGGTGTGAAGATGGATTGTATGGAATTGCATACTATTCAAAATGAGCTTTGGATGGGTCATTTATCATAAAGTATGAGAAAGTTATGCTTGGTCAAAGTTTAGTTGACTTTTCCTACAAAACCCTAATTTAGCAACTTTTGAATCTTGATGAATCTTGAGCAATCCTTGATGAATCGTGATCAACCCTTGATAAAATGATGAATTATCCTTAAAAATGATAATGTTGACAAAAAATCTTGAGGTTTGACTATTTGTAGCTCACAGTTGACTTTTGCCCTAGCATAGTCGATTCTTGGGTTTCTTGAGCAATTGACTGACCAAACTTCCTCTGCAAGGCTTGAAATTTGACATGGATGAACTTGAGAACATATTAGGAAATTGGGGATAATTTTATGCCATTTGGATGTAAGGACCTTGATGCAACACAAAACCCTAATTTGAGATTGACTGCCTTAGGAGGTGATTTGACTGTCCAACTCTTGAGCTATCTTGAGTCACTTGGAAATTATTCTTGGCATGTATTGAGAAATATGGGAGGGAAAATTTTGGGGTACAACAGTTGCCCCTATTCAATTTTCTTAAACCTGAGGATATAGATTGGCTTTCGAGCCTTTCGTGATCCGAAGGTGGAAGATAATTGAACACTAGAGTGCCCAGAAATCGGCACTCGCATGATGTAGTATCAGCCTTGTGATGTAGGGAATGGGCTTACAGATTCCATTTGGTGATTGTTTTTAGGAGGATGGGCTTACAGATGCCATATGTAGGAGTGTCGATCGCATAAGAGATTCCTTAGCGAGAACTTGCATACCTGTTGTTGTAGAAGATTCCGCTGGGGAAGCCTAACTTTTGTTGAGATTTAGGAACTTTCCTGTACTTCAACTGAGAGAATGCCTCGGCTGAGTCTTAAGAACCTGTCCACAATTCAATTGGGGGGAAACATCTTCATCAAGATCTAGGAATTGTCTAGTGCTCAACGTAGTATACCGTTGAGGTTAGAGAACTCGTCCACACTATGACGGAGGAAAACATCAAGATCTAGGAACTGACTAGTGCTCAACGTAGTATACCGTTGAGGTTATAACACTCGTCCACACTATGACATAGGGAAACATCTTCATCAAGATCTAGGAACTGTCTGGTGCTCAACGTAGTATACCGTTGAGGTTAGAGAACTCGTCCACACTGTGAAGGAGGAAAACATCAAGATCTAGGAACTGACTAGTGCTCAACATAGTATACCGTTGAGGTTATAGCACTTGTCCATACTATGACGTAGGGAAACTGTTGAGATTGAGAACCTTCTCTAAAATTCAACTGAGGATAATTCAATTGAGATTTAAGAACCGGTCAGGTCTTCGACGTAACTGAGAACTTTAACTGCATCTTTCCTGAAAGGTAAAGGTCAGTCATATGCAATGCATGATATGGATCAGGCAATGATGTTCTCAAAATAAATGAGATTGTATTCGTATGATGTGTATATGCATGTATCATGAGGTATGGGAATATAATGTTTTAGCTGGGGAAAATAAATCTCGGAGCTGCTGGAGAATAGAGTTGAGTTCTTCGTTTCCGCTGAGGATGATGAACGAAGATGATTGTGAGAATAAACCTGCAGGAGAAAAGAACACCGTTGGGGGAATAAACTGATGAAGAGATTACTCCGAGGGGAATTACTCTGTGGGGAAGAGATGCTCTGCTGAGGATTTTAATGATAAACTCCGCTGGGGATTCCACTGATAAGCTCTGTTGGGGATTTCAATGATAAACTCCACTGGGGATAGATTACTGTTGCTGGTGATATTAAATCTGTTGAGGATTGAATTCCTGCTTGTGAAAGGAAAGAACTTCACTGGGGGATGATCTTTCAGCTGCAACTTGCTAGGGATAATCCTGTTAGACTCTTGTGGGGATAACCCTTCTGAATTTGGCTGGGGAGATTTATTAGTGCTCTACAGGGGATAAGCTTCCAGAGTCTACTGGGGGATGATGATCCAACTCCGTTGGGGAAGCTTTTTAGACTGCGCTGGGGAAATGGCTCCACTGGGGTATCTTGTATTCTACCGGGGAACATTCTTATACTCCGTTGGGGAATATTAAGACTGTCGGAGATACTCTGATACTTGCTGGGGAATATTCTTATACTCCACTGGGGAATATTAAGACCTTCTGGGGATACCAAGCCTTTTTAGGGATGATGGTAGACTAACTTTGCTTGGGGAGAGTATTGCTGATTTGTACATAGCTGCAAGTCTCAGCTGGGAGAGCTACCATTACTGTCTTACTCTGCGGGGAGTGAAGGTATCTTGGTCATATTCTTCAGCTGAATCTACCTTGGTACCTGGTGGACAGAGCAACTGTACAGTTCGGACAATTCTTATGCCCCTGCTTCTGATATTACCAGTAATTCATCTTTTGTTTTGCATGTAAATATTTATGAGCAACAATTAATGTCAAATGCATATATCA
Organism: Vicia faba; assembly: GCA_948472305.1. Classification (NCBI taxonomy): domain Eukaryota; kingdom Viridiplantae; phylum Streptophyta; class Magnoliopsida; order Fabales; family Fabaceae; genus Vicia; species Vicia faba. The sequence goes on from OX451735.1 coordinate 612,443,813, forward strand.
AAAATGAACATTGGACGCTCTTTGCAAATCAAAACAGATAAAGGAAAAATAGTTTGAAATTTCTTTGAAAATGATTTTGTATTGATTTTGAAGTTTGGCCTGTAAATAGGCGTTTTTGTACAAGAGGTTGACGTCCTAGTAAGAGAACGCCGCCGAACAAATACATTTTATACAATTTGTGAAAAGAAAACAAAACAACTATGTGAATAATCCCACTGGGTTCTAACTCTGCTATTGCCTTTATATCTTCGAACATCTCATCACTTTGCTACTGGTTGAAGATGAATCAGATTGATTAATGTCGTCTGAGCTTGATAGTCGATACCGACATCTGGATACAAGGTGATCCGATGAGACATAGTGTTACGCTTTGATCCCTAACTTTTTCCTGGACCGCCCTTTCGAGTTTTCAGTCCACCGGGATACCCATTTTTTCCCAAGCCGCCTTTTCAGGTTTTCGACTTGCCGGGTGTACAGATTTTTCATTTTCATCCCTTATTTTTGCCCGAACCCTTTTGGTTCGCTGGGAAGCCCTTATTTTTTCCTAGGCCAGTCAACCTAGCGGGTCTTTTTCATGCATAGTATTTTTTCACTATGTGTGCATTGACGGGGTGATGAAGGTCGTCACCATCCATGGTGGTTAGAATCATTGCTCCTCCTGAGAAAATGTTCTTAACCACGAATGACCCTTCGTAAGTAGGGGTCCATTTACCCCTGGGATCATCTTGAGGTAAGATAATGCGCTTGATTACCAGGTCCCCAACTTGATACTCTTGTCGTCTGACTTTCTTGTTAAATGTCTTGATCATCCATTTTTGGTACGTCTGACCATGACAAATAGCAGTAAGTCTCTTTTTGTCGATTAGGTTCAGCTGATCAAGTCGGGTCTGAATCCAGTCATCTTCGCTCAAACCTGCATCCTTCATGATTCGAAGAGAGGGTATCTGAACTTCAATAGGCGAGACTGCCTCCATGCCATAAACCAAGGAATAGGGTGTTGCCCCTGTTGACGTCCGTGCTGAGGTACGGTAGCCATGAAGAGCAAATGGTAACATCTCGTGCCAATCTTTGTATGTCACTGTCATCTTCTGCACAATCTTCTTAATGTTCTTATTAGCCGCTTCTACATCCCCATTCATCTTTGGCCGGTAGGGAGAAGAGTTATGATGCTGTATCTTGAATTGCTCGCAGAGCTCGGTGATCATCTTGCTGTTGAGATTGGTACCATTGTCCGTAATGATCCTCTCAGGTACACCATATTGACAGATCAGATTGTGTCGAATAAACCGCGCCACGACGTTCTTGCTTACAGTAGCAAAGGAAGCTGCTTCAACCCACTTCGTGAAGTAATCAATCGCTACTAGGATGAAATGATTCTCCTTGGATGTCGTAGGTCTGATCTCGCTGATCATATCAATGCCCCACATTGCAAAAGGACAAGGTGTTGTCAGGACGTTCAGAGGAACCAGAGGCATGTGCACCTTATCAACATAGACCTGACACTTGTGACATGTCCGAGAATGCTGATAACAGTCGGCTTCCATTGTGGACCAATAGTATCCTGCCGGGAGGATTTTCTTTACCATGGTGTGTCCACTGGAATGAGTTCCGAAAGTACCTTCATGTAGGTCTGCCATGATCCTTTCTGCTTCATTCTTATTCACACAACGCAGTAAGGTCGAATCATGGTTACACTTGTAAAGGATGTTATTGCTGATGAAGAACTTCGCCGCGAACCTCCTTAGAAACTTCTTATCATTAATAGATGCACCCTCGGGGTATTCCTGAGTCTCAAGATACCTTTTTACTTCATGATACCAGGGCTTCTCTGTTACCTCTTCAGTCTCAAGATCACAGCAATGTGCAGGTTCATCCAATTTCTCAATGATAATACGGGGAGCTTCGTTGTCCCAATTGACTTTGAACATAGAAGACATCGTAGCCAGCGCGTCCGCCAACTGATTCTCCTCTCTAGGGAAGTGTTCAAAGGTTATCTCCTCGAAGTGGGGAAGTAACGTCAATACATACTCCTTGTAAGGAATAAGATTTGGGTGTTTCGTATCCCACTCGCCTTTAACCTGACTGATCACGAGAGCGGAATCTCCGAAGACACTTAGAAACTTAATCCTTATGTCAATTGCTGCTCGAAGACCCATGATGCATGCTTCATACTCTGCCATATTGTTGGTGCAGTTGAAACATAGTCGGGCGGTAAACGGAGTATGAGAGCCTTTAGGAGATATGATCACAGCGCCAATGCCATTACCCAAAGCGTTCGAAGCTCCATCAAAGTACATAGACCATCGAGATCCTTCCTCAGGTCCTTCGTCCGGTCCAGGTGTCTCACAATCAGTTACCAACATGATATTCTCATCCGGAAATTCAAAGTTCATAGACTGGTAATCATCCACTGCCTGATGTGCCAAATGGTCTGCCAACACACTTCCTTTGATTGCCTTCTGAGTTGTGTATTGGATGTCATACTTAGTCAAGATCATATGCCATCTTGCTATTCTTCTGGACAAAGTAGGATTTCGAAGATATACTTGATTGGATCCATCTTTGATATCAATAGAGTGGTGTGAGTCAACATATACTGTCTCATCCCACGAGCAGCCCATGCCAAAGCGCAGCAAGTTTTCTCGAGCAGTGGGTATCGGGTCTCACAGTCGGTAAACTTTTTGCTAAGGTAGTAAATTGCATGCTCTTTTCGGCCAGACTCGTCATGCTGCCCCAACACACACCCCATTGAGTTATCGAGCACTGTCAAGTATAAGATCAAAGGTCTCCCTTCAACTGGTGGCATCAGGATGGGTGGCTCTTGGAGATACTCTTTGATCCTTTCGAAAGCAACCTGGAATTCATCATTCCAACATACCACTTGATCTTTCTTCAGCAGCTTGAAGATTGGCTCACAAGTAGCAGTTAGGTGTGAGATGAATCGGGAAATGTAGTTCAGTCATCCTAAAAAGCCTCTGACTTCTTTCTCTGTTCTAGGAGATGGCATCTCTTGTATGGCTTTCACTTTTGCAGGGTCATCTTGAATACCTTTGTCGCTTACGACGAAACCTAGTAGTTTACCATACCTCACCCCAAAGGTGCACTTGTTCGGGTTTAACCTTAGTTTGTACAACTTCAACCTGTCAAACAGTTTCTGCAGATGGTCAAGGTGTTCCTCCTTAGTTTGGGATGTTGCAATCATATCATCGACGTATACCTCAATCTCATGATGGATCATGTCATGAAACAAAGCAACCATGGCACGCTGATATGTTGCTTCATCATTTTTCAATCCAAAAGGCATGACCTTGTAGCAAAAGGTACCCCACTGAGTAACAAAGGTTGTTTTCTCCATGTCTTCGGGAGCCATTTTTATCTGATTATAACCGGAGAAACCATCCATAAAGGAGAAGACCTTGTGCTGAGCAGTATTGTCAACCAGAACGTCAATATGAGGTAGAGGGAAATCATCCTTGGGGCTCGCCCTGTTCAAATCCCTGTAATCAACACACATTCGGACCTTACCATCCTTCTTCGGCACAGGAACCACATTGGCCACCCACTGAGGGTAAGAAGTAACTGCTAGAATACCGGCATCAAACTGTTTCATAACTTCAGCCTTGATTTTCTCAGACATCTCTGGGCGCATACGGAGAACCTTCTGTTTCACTGGAGGACAGTCTTCCTTGGTAGGCATGCGATGAACCACAATGTCGGTATCCAACCCAGACATATCTTCGTAAGACCAGTCAAAGATCTCAACGTAGTCACGCAACATTTGAATCAACCATTGTTTCACACTAAGCTCCAGATTTTCACCGATCTTGACTTCCTTCTTATCTGTCTCAGTACCCAGATTCACTGATTCTACCGTCTCTTCATGTGGCTGAATAACCCTCTCTTCTTGGAGTAGCAGTCTTGCAGTTCACCAGGCACTTCGCAATCATCTTCACCTTCGTCTTCGGCTAAGTTGATCGGATTTTCAAAGTCATAACTGGCAGTAGGAGAGTCGTTACCAGTGAGATCCAGAGTGGATGTGGACCTGTATATGTGAGTGTGTGTAAATAGCTGTTTCGCAATATATAATAAAGAAAAACAAGGAGCGCAAAATTTGAAACGCAAGAACGTCCAATGTTTTTATTAATGATATATGAAAATGACACACAAAAGCCCTCACAAATGAAGCCACGATGCCCCGGGTAAGACACCGGGCCATAAAGTTTGAAACATTGTCTATTACAAATTCAAAACAAAAAGTTTCATTACTGGTTAACAAAAGTAATAGGGATGAAGTCCTTTGCTGTCCAGTTGCTTGGTCCACCGTCGGTCGTAGGATAGATCCAGCTGTCGAATTCAGACTCTTCTACATCATCTTCAATGGCATTCACTCCCGAGTTGCTGATGAACACAAGAGGTCTTTCGATCCTTGCACTTCGAACAACCCTTTGAGCTTCTGCAGTGAAACCCAAACCAAACTTGTTAGTCTTCTGTGTAAAATCAGGGAGTGGGCCCCACTTTGCACACTCACCCTTCTCAATAACAGCCCGAGCATCTTTTAAGGAAGCCATCTTCATAGGAGAATCTTCAACCACAGTCTCAGCTGATGCCAGTGTCTGGGGAACCTCTTCAAAGTGCTGAAGTGGGATCTCAATGAACTCCCCATCCATTTATACACATCGGAACGAGTTGAGGTGGCTGACCATGTACTCTTCCTCCCCTTGTACTGTCACAATCTTCCCTTTGACCGGGTAGTTCAACTTCTGGTGGAGCGTTAAGGTTACGGCCCCAGCTTTGTGGATCCATGGACGACCCAGCAAACAAGAATAAGATGGCCGAATGTCCATCACATAGAAAGTAGAATTGAAGACCTGAGAACCAACCTTGATCGGGATATCCACCTCTCCATGCATCATTCTTTTAGACCCGTCAAAGGCCCTAAAAATAATATTACTTGGTTTCAGCTCCAACCCTTCACAATCCAACCGGTCTAGAGCTTTCTTCGGCAAAACATTAAACGAGGAACCAGTATCTACCAATACATGTGCAAGAGTAGTGCCCCTGCATTCAATGGAGACATGTAAGGAGTCATTATGATTATTCCCCTTAGCGGTCAAGTCAGCGTCAGAGAATCCCAATCCATTATCAGCAGTCAAATTTGCCATACAATCTGTAAACTGATCAGCTGATGTCTCTTGTAGCACGTGGGCAGTTTTCAAAAAGGTAATCAGAGCCTTGGCATGGGCCTCTGAGCACAGAAATAGTGACAACATAGAAATCTTAGACAGGGTTTGCCCCAGCTGTTCAACTACGTTGTAGTCACTCTTTTTAATAATTTTCAGAATCTCTTCCATCTCTTGTTTGGAAGCTTCAACAGTAATTGTCTTCGGTGCCTCCGTCTGGGCAGGCGCGTCAATGGTGATCCCTTTGCCCCGAGTGTAAGATGACTCGGCGACAGGGTTAAGAATAGGAACTTGATCCGGAATGGCAGTAGGTACACTTGCAGGTGTAATAACAATAGGTCTTCGGGCCGTTGGTGGAGCAATATCGGGTGAGAAAAGTCTCCCGTTACGGGTGACTTTAGCAGGTCTAGTAATGTTGCTGACGCCAGTATCAACATCCAGCTCTTGCTTAACTCCATGAAAATAAACATCAGCCCCATAGTGCCACAGGACAACTTTGTCAGAGGTATAGGGGATGGGCCCCGGAACAGTGATGATCACAGGTGCGATTCTAAGAACAGATGTAATTCTAACAGGCTTCCTCGAGGGAGCCTTGGGAGAATTGTCGAAAATGGTAATAATGGCAACTTCTTCAGAATGAACTGAGGGAACAAAAATCTTCTCAAACAGGATCTATTTACTATCCATCAGGTTTTAGATACCTGACTTCAAGAATGGGAAACCGGTAGGTGAAACAGAACACAAATGGCAACCTTCATCACAACCCGGAAATAAACCGGCTAGAAAAAGGTTCTTCTTTACAGTCATCAGAGGGGTAGAAATATCTTCTATAGAAACCACAAACAAGTCCTCTTCTAGAGAATTTACTCCATGCTTGGGCATGGGAGAAGTTACAACATTAGGCCTCTTGGGCGCCTCAAACTCAATCTCCTTCGCATCAATTAGGTCTTGTACCTTGTTCTTCAAAACCCAACAATCATCTATATTATGCCCCGGGCTATCAGAGTGAAAAGCACAACGGGCATTAGGGTTATACCTTGGTGATGTGGTATTTGGACTCTTCGGGGCTTCCTTTAGAACCACCAAATTAGTCTTTAGCAACTGTGGCAGAATCTGAGACAAAGTCATGCTGAGACGAGTGAATTTCCTTCAAGGTCTCTCGTCCTTATTTTGATTGTTGTGCTGAGGAGCACCAGCAGGTTTTCAAATAACAACCGCATTGATATCTTGGTGGTGTTCAGGTCTATTCTGTCTTCTCGAACTGTAGACAGCACTGGACTCTTTCATAAACGGCTTCTTCTCGGTGCTCGATGAGGCACCCTTCTGTATCTTCCCAGCCTTAATACCAGCCTCAATCCTCTCATCGGTCAAAATGAGATCTGTAAACCCAGATGAAGAACTTCCAATTAGATGGTTGAAGAATGGACCAGACAGGGTCCCCAGAAACATGTCAACAAGCTCCCGATCAGCCAAAGGTGGTTGCACCCTTCCAGCGAGGTCTCTCCACTTTTGAGCATAATATTTGAATCCTTCACCCGTCCCTATTGACATACCCTGGAGTTGGGTACGCGTAAGAGAGAGGTCGGAGTTGTACTGATACTGCCTGTAGAATGCAGTAGATAAATCTTCCCAACTGCGGATGCTGGCTCCATCTAACTGATAGAACCACTCAAGCTGAGTCCCTGAGAGACTGTCTTGAAAGAAATGGATCCATAGGTTCTTATCAGCAGTGTAAGGCTGGATCTTCCTCACATATGACCGGAGGTGCAGCTTCGGACAAGAAACTCCGTCATACTTAGCAAAGGCTGGTGCCTTAAACTTATGGGGAATCACCACCCCAGATGATAGACCTAGATCTCCGAAGTCCAAACCAGGAACCTTCTGAATTTCCATAGTGCTCAACCGGTCTTCCAGTTGCTTGTACCTATCTTCAGCAGGAGGATATTGTTCTTCGTCGTAGTCCGTCTCATTGTCGAAGACCACGGGGCTAGGAGCCCTCCTTTCTTGTGGACTATCTTTCCCTCCAGATGAGGTGGTCAGATCAACTTCATTCTGCAGCCTGTTTCCAAACCTGTGCCCTGTGTTAAACAGGATGGTCCTCTTCTTCTTCTTCTTCTTCTTCTCTTTCAGAATCAGGGTCTTCAGGTCCTGCTGACCCTTAGCTAGATTCATGAACAGCTCTTGAAATTGGGCATTCTGGGTCTGGAGGGCCTTGATAGCTTGCTCAGTTGAAGGTTCAGTAGACATGATGATCGCTGAAATAAACAGCGAAGAAGATAAGAGACCTGTAAAAGGGTACCTGTTTATGAAGTGCATGGGATGAAATGCGTATGATTTATGATTTCAAAGACAATCGGGATTCAAATTTGTAAACAAGAAAGGAAACACACTTTATTAGATTTAAACTTAAAAATTTAAACTGTTCAACAAATTTCCCTTAAGGCGTTACAAGAATGGAAATACTGAAAAGTAAACAAAAACTGTAAAGGAAATCATCAAAGGTCCATCAATGCTCCCATGGTCTCTTCTTATCAGTGCGTACATAGTCGTTGAGAATCCGCTCATTCTCTAACTGCCTAGTCAACCTCTGGATCTTCTGCCCCTGCTCATTGAACTTCTCCCTATAAGAATCCCGTTCTTCCCGCAGTTGCATCCAAGATCTCTTCAGTGCCCCAATGTCAGTGGGCATATAAGGATGGAGAATGGTTGGAAGAACCCCTTCTTCATTAGCAACTTCAAGAGTGACAGGCCGGACAACTTCATATGGTATACCTAGCTTCTGGGCGCGGATACGGACCCATCTGAGATATGGCTCCATTGGTAGAGAAGTCTTTGGGCCCAACTCATGTGGATCAGATTGGTGAACTCTATCCCAAGCCCTTATGAATCTACGACGTTGCTCGTCGCTATCCCCTTGAAAATCAAAGATGATATTAGGCATTAGCAGCTCGTGAGGTCCTTCTCTTCTGGCTCTTCAAAACTGACAGAGAGCTAAGCATGGGTTGTAAGAAATTCCTCCATGGGTTCCTATCAATGGAACATTAGGATACACTCCACAACGATCAATGATAGTCAACTCATCCATACCCTTGAGAGTCCAGATAATGTCGTTATGAGAAAGACACATCACCCTATAAGCCCATCCCATTCCTTCTTTGTTCTTCAGCACTGACTTGGGAAGGTGCGAAATAAACCACCTTGCCAATAAAGGATCATAGCACATCAAGGTTCCCCGCTTTCGAGTAGTACGAGCATAGGGCTGATGAAGAATGTCACCCAAGAGAGTGGGTACATGATTCTGAGAGATGAAGATCTTTATCGCATTCACATCAACAAAAGTGTCAGGATTCGGAAACAATACCAAGCCATAAATCAGAAGATCCAGAATATCCTCGAACGCCTTAAAGTCTAGGCTATCCCAGAAGTAGTTAGCCTTGCCAACCAAGAACTTAGTCAGAAATCCTTTTGCTCCACTCCTAGTCTCCCAATTAGCCATTACCTCCTCTTTAGTCAAATGAAGGGCTGCAGCAATTTCTTCGAGCCTAAGAGTCTTCTCCCAACCAGTAAATGGGGTCTGCTCCAGAACAGAGATACCGAGCAGCTCAGAGAACTCTTCTAGGGTAGGAACTAGCTGGAAGTCCTGGAAAGTAAAACAATGGTACATCGGATCATAGAATTGGACCAGGACACTCATCATCTGCTCGTCCAATTTGGAGGTGACCAAACTGAGAAGAGAACCATGCCTCCTGATGAAGGAAGTAGTGCCAGGCATCTTGGCAACCAACTCTTTAAGAAAGGTAGGGACTTGGACAAAGTTGATCCGGATGGTATTCTTACGCTTGGGCATCTTGATGACCTACAAAACAGAGCAAAGATGAATCCCTCCTGTCTTTGAAATAGGTTAGTCTTATGCGAGATATATGCAATGTTATGATGTCATGATAGTAGGCACACCACAAGTATCCACAAATAGCAAACATGGTAAAGGCACACAAGTCACACTGAGAGCCCTTAGATTTCAGGCTGGCAAGGAGCTTAGGTACTACCCTCTTTTAGTTCAGTTGGTTTAAACCTGTCCTAAAAATAGTAACCGGGTTCTAGAGGATCTCAATATCACTGACTACCCTCAATCAGTCATAATTCCAGTTTAGCAACCTTTTCTTGCGGCCGAAATCATCGCGAGAGTTTAGTCTCAACGAGTGTAGCATACTGCTACTGTTCTATGGCCAAGTTGGTCAATTTAAGGTTCTAAGGTCAGTTGATGCTTAATGACCCCTTAGAAGACCCATATTCTCCTCGTTCCAACACAAGGGATATCGGTACAAACTAAAGTGCCACACCAACGTAGCTACTGCTTCAACCGTGTCGGTCTACGCCGGACAATTCCCTCACAGTTTATTGCTACTTACCTAAAGGGTATCCCCAGATCCGGGTTAGGATCTATAGAACTCCGATACAAGCCCACAAATATAAATCATACAAAGCATACAATTGAAAACACAATGATCTAATCCTAAGGTACACCTCACTTATAATATTTCCCCAGCAGAGTCGCCAGTTCTGTGATACGGTGGGAAGAGAACTGACTGTTTTTGGAATGTTGGTTCGCATTTTGCGTTTGTTTTCGCAAAATGTCGCGGTAAGCAAGAGTCGCCACCGTCTTTTATTTTATCCAACAAGGAAAGGAAAAAAGCACAGAAAAATTCCTTTTTCGAGATGTTTCTCGGGTCCGGGGGGTAGATTATAGAAAGGGAAGGTGTTAGCACCCTTTCTATCCGTGGTTATCCACGGGCTCTTAGGTACTTGCTCAAAGTATTTTCAAAATTTGCTTTTTCTTTGTGTTTGTGGGTTTGAAAGAAGTTTTTGTTTGAAAGGTGTAAGTGCGAAAAGTTTTGTTTTGTTTTAAAAGGGAGCAAGTACTTAAGAACCATCTACCTACTCGAAAAAGGAATTAATTTGTACAAATGTCCTTTAGACAATGCTAGCCCACTATTGATGAGTAGGTAGCACCGTCGTTGGAGTTTTAGGGTCAATTCGATTAAGGGACGTGTGGTCACTAAAGCAATGTTAGGATGCCTTAGCGGTAACCCTAATGTCTTAGATCATTTTATCCGAGGCAACCGTTTCGAGGAAACTATGATCTTTGGACATAAGGGCGACCTCTAAAACTTCCTGTACTCAATGACCACGTTCGAGGCAACCAAGTGAGGTATACCCTAAGAGTGCGCATGTGCGAGTGTGTTATTTCAATTAATTTTATCTGTACATGTCATGGGTGAGCTATGTCGCTTTTAAGTTCATACATTGGATCTTGTCATGCATTCCCTATTATCAAACATCTAACATTGTATAGTTGCGGAAATTAAATTTGCGGAAATTAAATCTAAACTATTACAAGGCGTGCGGTATTTACATTGCCAAAAACATACCCTTTAATTTAAATTGCGGAAGGTAAAATAAAGCAATAAATAATTAAAGTCCTAATTAAAAGGTATTACATATTGGAAGCAATTACAATATTGGATAAAAATGATACGCGTGCGAGAAATTAAAACGACACATTTTTTAGGGTTTTGACCCTTTTTGTTAAGAAAGCATGTTTTTTTTATTATTTTTTGAATTAAATGGAAATTAAATTAGGACAAAATTAATTAATTAATTAATAAAAAAATATTTTTGGATTTTTTATATTTAAGGAAATAAAATAAAATGGTTAAAAGTTAGTAAAACCTAATATTCTAAATTGATTTTAATTTATTGCAAAAAATGTTAAAGTCAACCTAATTAACACTAAAATAATTAATTAATGTTTATTTACAAAAATAAGATAATGAAATTAATAAAAATAACTTTTTTTGTGTTTTTGATTTTATGAGAAAAAATTAATTGGTTAGTAATAATAATAATAATTAATAAAAAACAATAAAGCAGATAAATAAATATAATGTAAAGAAAATAAACCAAGGGGGTTTGGGCCCAAATCTGAGTGTTTGAATGGAAAATGTCTGGCCCATTTATGCCAGCCCTGTTTGACTTTTTGGAATCCCACGCGCGCCTGTTGACTTGAGTATATGGTGTACCTCCAATCCGGGCCTTTAGATTTGGCTTGGGGGCCATCTTGCGTCTGGATCTTTGAGGCATATGGTGGACTACATTTTGAGCATTGCATGAGAGTACCTGAAGAAAAAGAAAACAAAATTATCGGGGGACCTGGGATTCGAACCCATGTCCCAAGGGGTTTTCCACTAGCGCGCTTGCCAACCCAACTGACTTGCCTATTTGTTATTAGGATAAGTAATAATTATTATATGTAAAACAAAGCATTATGCCTGAAAAATAAAAAAAATATGGCGCGCAGTTTGAACGGACCAATGGGAAGAAGACACATGGTCATCTTCTTCGTTGAAACCCTGGATATTTACCTGCGAATTTTATCCGCAGCTAAATTCCTAGGTTCGTCCTAAAATTCAACCTAGGCTATAGAAATGCAATCCAAAGCCATGGTTCGCTTCGCCTCCCCTTCCTGAGCATCCATGTACCAATTATTTGTCCTAATTTTTCCTGCATAGCAAACGCCTAAAAACAAAGAATGGAAACCCTAGGTTCGGGTATTACGTTATAGGCCATGAAAACAAAATTAAATAATGCAGAATGCTTAGAAATCACACAAGAGTCATGAATATACCAACATTTTGCCAAAAAGATGCAAGAATCCAAGGTTACGATTCCATATACAGGGCGGAGTTTCAAGCGACTTACAGTGTGTTTGGAGGTGATTTAGGACTCGTGAATGACCGCTTTAGCTTCAGTGAATGGCTAGCAAGAAGATAGCGTTGAGCTTTTGCCTTGAATTGGTCTCCAAACAAGATTTCGATCTCCACTTTTTTTAAGCTTTTTTTCCAGTTTTGGTTTGGCCGTTTATGTCACTTTTAGGTCGTGTCCCTGATGCCTTTTGCTTGTACATGTATATTAGAAGCAATTAGGTTAAAAACTTGGGCTTGAATCCATGGGAATTGATGAATCAAGATTTGATATGATCTTCCATTAACAAACTTCCAAAAATGTCTCAAATCAAATATTTTATGCATAATAAAGCTTGATACGAATTTGATTGCGTGTATCATGATAATTGAAAGCTGTAATGATCAAAAGGATCTTATTCCATCAATTTTTGGATTTTATTTGAATTAATATTGATTTAAAATGAATTAATTCAATTAAAATTAAATACAATAGAAAAATTAATGAATGCACATGAAACTGAAGATATGACACGTGTGTGGTGTGACAAGATCAAATCAAGTGGAAAAAAGTGGGCCCTTTTGTAATAAATTGGAGTTTTGAGGATAGTTGACTTTTGGCAATTTTGGAAAAATGCCCAACTTCAACAATGCATAACTTTCTCAATTTTGAACTTTTGGAGATGTTCTTGGACTTTTTATAAACCTTGAGATGCCCTTTAATCAACCCTTTTGGTCTCATATCATTTTGATGTTCCATGGTCAAGTTATAAGCTTTGGAAAAAAAGGTGTTTTTGTTGACTTTTAAAAATGACCTATAATGTCCAAATTTGTAACTTTTTGTGAGAGCATTTCTTGATCTTGGGGTGTGAAGATGGATTGTACAAAATTTCATCCTATTCAAAATTAGCTTTGGATGAGTCATTTATAATAAAGTATGAGAAAGTTATGCTTGGTCAAAGTTGAGTTGACTTTTCTTGCAAAACCCTAATTTAGCAACTTTTGAATCTTGATGAATCTTGAGCAATCCTGGATGAAGCATGATCAACCCTTGATCAAATGATTAATTATCCTTCAAAATGAGAATGTTGACAAAAAATATTGAGGTTTGACTATTTGTAGGTCACAGTTGACTTTTGCCCTAACACCATCGATTCTTGGGCTTCTTGAGCAATTGACTGACCAAACTTCCTCTACAAGGCTTGAAATTTGACATGGATGAACTTGAGAACATATTAGGACATTGGGGAGAATTTGAGGCCATTTGTATGTAAGGAACTTGATGCAACACAAAACCCTAATTTGAGATTGACTGCCTTATGAGGTGATTTGACTGTCTAACTCTTGAGCTATCTTGAGTCACTTGGAGATTATTCTTGGCATGTCTTGAGAAATATGGGAGGGCAAATTTTGGGGTACAACAACTTGCTTACTTTACATTTTCGGTCTTTGTTTGGTTTTGTATTGATCCTCTACCCGGATCGGGGAACACCATTAGGTAAGTAGCAATAGATTGTGGAAACTATATGGCATAGACCGATATGGTTGAAGCAATGGCTACGTTAGTGTGACACATTTGTTGGTACCGATATCCCTTGTGTTGAATCGAGGAGAATAAGGGGCCGTTGAGCGGTGTCATGAAGCACTAACTGACCTTAGAACCTTTAATTGAACAACTTGGCCATTAGGAAGTACTGAGATAGTCGAATTTGGTGTAAAGCTGATGATTGTTTGATACTCGATACTACACTCATTGAGATCAGACTTTTGGGATATTTCGGCCGCAAGAAAAGATTGATTGCATTGAGACAATGCCCAATGAAGAAATATTAATGATATTGAGATCCCCTAGAACCCGATTACTTTCTAGGACATGTTCAGCCAACTAATCTTCAAGAGGGTACTTACCTATGACTCAATGCAAGCCTAAACCTAAGGACTTGTCTGCTTTATGTGTATATGATTATTTGTACATAACGACTTGTTTGCTTTGTATGCATACTTGTACATAACATCATGATATCATATCATATCATTTCCACTAACCATTTAAAGGATCTCAAAGGCCTCTGGTGCAGGGACATGATGAACTATACGTCTATCAAGGGGCAAGAGGATTTACTTTCCTCTAACCAGATGCTGTCAAAGACTAAAGCACGATAACTTGAGCCAAGGTCTATGACCCACTTGACATGGTGAGCTTGATTCTCGTGGAAGGGAATTCAACAATACGAAGTTCTTCAATCAAATTTGTGATCAAAATCCAATTTTTGACATTTTCTTGTGTTTACCCCGCGAGATCCTTGAAAACATTGCATCCACATACCATGCATCATATCATGACAGATTTTTCCCTTACAGGTTTTCTCATCTTCCTACTGTTTATTTCAGTAGAGATGGCTCTCAAACAGAATATTAAGGATCTTCAAGCACAAAATGCTCAATTCCAGCAGATGTTCCTAGCTCTGGCTAAGTGACAAGAGGACTTTAAGGCTGTCATTCTCAAAGACAAGAAGAAAAAGATGAAGAAACTAGTGGGTGTCCTGAATATGGGAAGGAGACTCAGAGGACCAGCAAAGCGAGCTCTAGAATTTGCAACTCCTTCAAATGAGGAGGACAATCAAGAAGAGAAGACAAAAGAAGAGAACCATAGTCCAAGGTCTGATAAAGAAGAGGCTGACTATGCTGAAGAACAATATCCTCATGCTGATGACAAATACAAGAAGTTGGAGGATCGTCTTAACGCCATGGAAATTCAGAGGGTACCTGGTCTGGATTTTGAATAATTAGCGCTGGTTTCTAGAGTGGTCATTCCATAAAAGTTCAACATTCACGCGTTTGCTAAATATGACGGGGTTTCATGTCTTAAGCTGCATCTAAGGTCTTATGTCAGAAAGATCCAACCTCACACCGCTGATAGGAATTTATGGGTGTATTTCTTCCAGGAAAGTTTATCAGGGACTCAATTGGAATGGTTCTATCAATTGGAGGGAACCAACATCTGCAAATGGGAGGATTTGGCTGATGCTTTCTACAGGCAGTACCAATACAATGTTGACCTCACTCCAACCCGTACACAACTGCAAAGCATGTCTATGGCTTCCAATGAGGGCTTCCAAGATTATTCCCAAAAATTGAGAGATCTTGCAGGAAGAGTCCAGCCTCTTTTATCTGATAGAGAGCTGGTGGATATGTTCTTGGGTACGTTGCCAGGCCGATTTCGCAACCATCTGATCGGAAGCTCTTCATCTAGGTTGACCGAGTTGATATTGATAGGTGAAAGAGTAGAAGCTGGTATCAAGAGCGGTAAGATTCAAAGGGATACATCTTCAAATGCAGTGAATCAGCCTTTCAATGGGAATAAAGAATCCAATGTTGTGTACAGCCTGAAGGGTCGTAACAAGAGTAACCACGACCAATCAGTGGGGGCAGTTTTAATTTCCAATCCCATATTTACTCAATCACAACGAGAAGGTAGACGTAGCACTAAATTTAAAAAAATACAATACACCAAGATTGGTATGTCCTTACCACAAGCCCTACAATATTTACTGAAAGCTGAGCTCATTTCACTAAGAGACCCTCCACAAAATTCCAATACATCTTCATCTCAATACAACCCCAATGCCAAATGTGCTTACCATTCAAATAGCCCCAGACACGATACCAATGATTGTTGGACTCTAAAGAATAAAATTAAAGACCTAATTTATAAAAAGACAATTGAATTCGACCCTCTGGAAACTCCCAACGTGATCACTGCTCCCATGCCAAATCATTAAGAGTGTCCCGTTCATTTTGAATTTTCAATTGCAATTTATTTTGTTTGTTCAAACACTTATCCATTATGTCAAACTCTGTTTCATTAATGTATTGCATATGTTTGTCTTGAATTAATCTATTCGCTTTCAGTATATTCAAACCGTGCTTCTTGTGATATTCAACTCTCGTTAAAAGTTGCAAGCTTTTACAGGGAGAATGACAAAAAAAATACCAAAATCTACTATAGTATACTTTTGGACAGACCTTGCTGATGATGTACATGCGTTCTTTCAATTCCTAATTAGTGGAGTTATAAGGAAGATAATCCCTAGTCAACCCTTTTGAGCCAAAGAAGTAGGAGTTTTTTTCCCCACATAAATTGAAACCTTTAATCAGAACTTGGGGCAGGGTAGCTTCTCAATTAATTCAAATGCGTGTTCAGTCACAAGCTTTCACTTTATACACAACGAATGACATAAAAAAATTCCTTCTGAATCAAAAGACGGCGATGGTTCACTGTAAAATAGGTAGTTGTTACTTCTTAAAAGAAAAGCCCACTAGGTCAAAACATATGAAGGAGACTTAAGAAAAACTAGGGCACCGCGCTGGCTGTAATCTCAAAACAAGGACAGTCAGGAAAAATTATGGATAATAAATCAAAAAAGGAGGTCGCTACAAATCCCCAACAACAGAAAAATGTTGCAAAATGACTGCCTTCTCCAACAAACTTAACTTGTCAGAACCATCACCAAAACGTCATTCCAAACTCAATTGGAATTCAAAACACGCAATTAACTGAGTATAGGACTGAAGAACATCACGGAGAGCGGGTTGGGTACAAACACATTTTGAGCCTTATCCATTATTTCTTAAAACCATGAACCAGGCCACGCTACAACCCTTTAAAAGTCATAATTGAAGCATGGGTTAGTTTGAAATCATACTGTTACAAAAGGTATCCTAACTTCTGCAAGGCTTACTGTAAATCCGAATTTGAATTCACATTCTTACAAAATTATTTTATTTGCTAAAAATGCATTTTCAAAACTTCAAGACAAACATAAACTTTGCATTATTTGAATACCGCTATTTGCATACAGCTATTTGTTTGACAACGGAGAAATTCACACAGCAAATATCCAATAAACAGAAATTCTCTCAATGAACAAAGTCACTTCAAATCCAATGACCAACCCTCCATAATCAAGGGGTATAACGTGATTATTGTCCAGCATATTCGGGGAAGTCAAGTCAAGATTCCAAGAAACCACTCATAGCCGGGGGAAGGTCTCCATCCGAATCACTTGAGGCATCGAACATGAATCCCAGAATAAGGTCACGCACGACCAAGCAAACATTTTCTATAAGTAACTACAACACTTACTACTGTGGACAATAAAAAATCCCACAAAGTCCCTTTCATAAGGTGATCCCTAGTGAAGTCGCCAGAGCCACCTCTATAAGGTTATCCCCACAGAATTATCCCCACAGAATTGGATTCATGAAACCCGCTAGCCAGAGTTCCAATCTCTTGAAAACCCTCTCCCCAATCGAGTTGGTCTTAAAATAAAACGCCTTGCGGAATTCTACCTAAAGAAGTTATCTCTCCAGCAGGTTATCAAAATACCTTCTTTAACAGGGCTCATTTCCCCAACAAACTACGAATCCCCCATACTAATACAAATCAATAGACAAAACCCTTTAATCCCCGATAGAGTCATTGATATCCCTAAAGGAGTTGTTACTATCCTGAAAAGTTACTAAAACCTGGACCCGACCAGATATTAGTTTAACTTCTTCAAATCACTAACAAAATTCCTCATCCCCAGTAGAGTTTTCCACTATCCCCAGTGAGTTGCTGCAAAGCCTGGAAGCCGACCAGATAACAATTAACTTCTTTATCCTTAATAATTTGTTAACTTACAATCTCTCCAATCAAGAGATAACTCCCTAATAGAGCAACGAACAACTAAAACTCTTGAACTCTTTTCCCCAAGCAGAAATCAACACTCTCCAAAGAGTTTCCCTCAAGCAAAATCAACGTCCCCCAGTGGATTTCTTCTCAAACAACAAAATAGGAATCCCCACTGGAAATATTATAAACAAGTGTTAAAGATGTGCATACTCTTCATCCCCAACAACATTCTAGGATTTAACTTCCCAAAGCTCCCCAGCAGTAGTCTGAGATTTAATTTCCCAAGGGCTCACCAACATTTTTCAAGGATTTATTTTCCAACACAAAGGTACACTTCAATAACATTTCACATTTCATACATCATAGCATATGCATACGAAATGTATGTAGCACAATCTCATTTATTTTGAGAACACCATTACACATTGCATTTCATGCATTATGACATTGCATACAACTAAACCTTTACCTTTTCAAGAAAAGATTACCTTTTCAGGAAAAGATCAATCAACAGATGAACGTCATCAACTATCTGTAAATTTCTCCAAGACAAAATCAAGCTTGGATTTTTTCTGATACTTGTTGAAGTAGTAGTCGTCAAAGAATCCTTCATTACCTGTTGAAGTAGTAGTCGTCTGATTCCTTCATTACCCGCTGAAGTAGTAGTTGTCAAAGATTCCTTCATTACCTATTGAAGTAGTAGTCGTCAAATATTTCTTCATTACCTGTTGAAGTAGTAGTCGTCCAAGATTCATTCATTACCTGTTGAAGTAGTAGTCGTCCAAGATTCCTTTATTACCTGTTGAAGTAGTAGTCGTCAAATTCCTTCATTACATGTTCAAGTAGTAGTCGTTAAAGATTCCTTCATTACCTGATTGAAGTAGTAGTAGTTAAAGATTCCTTCATTACCTTTTGAAGTATTAGTCATCAAAGATTCCTTCATTACCTGTTGAAGTAGTAGTCGTCAAAGATTCCTTTATTACATGTTGAATTAGTAGTCGTCAAAGATTCCTTCTTTACCTGTTGAAGTAGTAGTCGTCAGATTCCTTTGTTACCTGCTGAAGTAGTAGTCGTCCAAGATTCCCTCATTACCTATTGAAGTAGTAGTCATCAAATATTCCTTCATTACCTGTTGAAGTATTAGTCGTCAGATTCCTTCATTACCTGTTGAAGTAGTAGTCGTCAAAGATTCCTTCATTACCTATTGAAGTAGTAGTCATCAATGATTCCTTCATTACTTGTTGAAGTAGTAGCCAAAGGTTCCTTCATTACCTGTTGAAGTAGTAGTCGTTAAAGATTCCTTCATTACCTTTTGAAGTAGTATTCGTAAGATTCCTTCATTACTTGTTAAAGTAGTAATCATTAAAGATTCATTCACTACCTGTTGAAGTAGTCGTCATCAGATTCCTTCATTACCTATTGAAGTAGTAGTCCTCAGATTCTTTCATTACCTGCTGAAGTAGTAGTCCTAAGATTCTTTCATTATACATCGCAGTCAAGCTTTATACTTACCAAGAGTCACTCTGGATGCCATCTATAAGCCCATCTATGACAACTCTTCATCACCTCTCAAAATGGCATCTTTAAGCCCATTCCCTACACAAATAACTAACACATCATCGAGTGCAAATTTTTGGGCACTCTAGTGTTCAATCATCTTCAACCTTCAAGTCACGAATGACGGACTCGCCAATCTAACTCTTCAGGTTTAAGAAGATTGGATAGGGGCAGCTGTTGTACCCTAAAATTTTCCCTCTCTTTTCTCAAGACATTTCTCACAAAGATTTTGAAAATCCCAAGTTCGCACAAGTACAATTAGACTTTTAATGCACCATATAGTTTCCATGGATCATATTGGGCTTTCAAGCATCAGGTCAAAGAGGAAACTTTTGAAAGGGCAAAGCAGATAAAAGAAAAAGTATGCAGTTGCAAATAACTATGTCGAATTCAAAATCTGGTTCAGGTTGTTTGAACTACATGACTGATCGAAAAGAGTGGTTGGAAGATTTTGACAAATCGAAGAAGAGCAAGGTAAAACTGTTTGTTTGAACTACATGACTGATTGAAAGGAGTGGTTGGCAGATTTTGACAAATCGAAGAAGAGCAAGCTTTCTTCGATCCCCAAGCTTCAACTGACCAATGGCTTCCTTCGAAGCAACCTGCTTCGATCAACCTCTAAACCCTTAGAAACACATAGCTTCGACATTATGGATTACAAGTCTATTTTCACGCTTTCTTCGATCCACATGCTTCAACTGGGCACTGGCTTCTTCGAGCAACTTGCTTCGATCCACAAGGATAGTTGGTTGTGGCATTTGAAGTTTGGACATTTGAACTTTCGACCACTTAATCAGCTGATTACTCAAGGTATGGTTACTGGTATTCCAAGTCTTGAGATGCCTGAAAAAACTTTGTGAAGTTTGTCTGGTAGGAAAGAAATCCAGAAATTCTTTCGTTTTGACTATGCCAATGAGATCATATTGCATACTCAAAGTGGTACATACAGATGAATATGTTCCTTTCGAAGGACATACAATTGGTGGAAACAAATATTATTTTGTCTGTTGTTGAGTTTGGTCGAAGGTTCAGATTAATGTGGTCCATTCGAAGAACACACAATTGGTGGAAACAAATATTATTTTGTCTGTTGATGAGTTTGGTCGAAGGTTGTGTGGTTCGTTCGAAGAACATACAATTGGCGGAAACAATATTGTTTTGTCTGTTGATGTGTTTGGTCGAAGGTTGTATGGTCCATTCGAAAAACATATAATTGGTGGAAACAATATTATTTTGTCTGTTAATGAGTTATGTCTAAGGTTTGTGGATCTATGTGATCAAAAAAAAAGGGTGAAGTATTCACGATGCTTGCTGAACAAATTCATATATGCTTCCAAGCCCAAGTTTGATGTATTATCCATACAACAGCCTAAAACCATGTCAAAAATTAGTCTGTTGCACTGCTATGAAACAACCATGCACCAAGCTGCCATAACACTCCAAAACTTTTGCAAAACAGTCTTGCTATGCTGCTCCTAAACTAGTCCCATATTTGCACTATACTAGCATATAAGAGATGCACCTCGAAAGCTATGAAAAGAGCATACCCAAACTGTTCAAATTTTATTTGTTCCCCCCCCCCCCCCCCCCCAAAAAAAAAAACTCCAGCAAGACTCTTCTATAAATAGGTTGTTTTCAAACAACACAAAGGGGGCTTTTGGACAAGGAAAAAAGAGAAGAAGAAAAAAAGAGAGAGGAGAGAACACTGAGACTGAAGCCTTAAAACACTCTTAAACCTAGAACCAATGACAACACCTCTGTTCTTTTCTTTCGAACCCAAGAACATTCAAGGCAGCAACTCAAGTTCGAAGTACACATTCCAGCTTCAAGGTAAGTCTTCTTGACTTTAAACCTTTCGTTTCAAGCATCATTGATGATTCATCCTCGAAGATAACATGTAATAATAATTGCCTTCGAAGCTCCCCTTTTGTTTGTTTTCCTTTCTTGTCAATTATATGTTAAGAACTAACCTGTACAGACCATAAAACAATGTTGGAGTGAGAAATTACAACATGGTTCGACACAAAGCCTCAGGCTTCGACACACACTTCTTCATAGACCCAAACATAAGGAAAAAAAGGTGTGTGATTCGACACATAACATTGCTTCGATTCATACTGAGTTTGATTTAGGGCTACAGGGTCGAAAGAAGGACACGTTCGATGCATATAAGCATGCTTCGAAACATGCTTCGACACATGATGTCGAAATATTTGTTTTTTCTCCCTTTTGCGCTTTTTTTTATATAATTTCATATTCATTTTAATTAACCAAAAGCCTTCCATAAAAAAAAACCTAAAAAATTATTTCTTGATTAATTTGATTTCCTTTAATCTTAAGATTAATTTTCCTATTTTTTATTAATCATATCCTTTTAGGTTAATTAGGTCAAAACAATTTTCCTAACAAAATTCCAAAGCAAAATACATTTCTTTTTATATTCCTCGTACATTATATTCATGCCATTTCTTGTACATTTATTCAATATGGTTGTAATAGATAATTAGGTTTAATTTCTTGCAATCCCCATTTGTAATTTGTATCCCCCATCCCCTAATGATGTAATAGCTTAGGATTTTAATTTCTGTAATTTACTGCTTTAATATAAATTGTTAGTAATTAGGGTGTGTATGACAAGATAAAATATACCATTAGAAAACCCTAATTTTAAAGATAAAAATGCATGCAATCAAACACACTTTTCACACATGTGCACCTCTAGGGTAACCTCGCTTGTTGCCTCGGGAAATAGTCGTGTCCCTCGAATATGGGCGTTTTAGAAAAGACCCTATATAAAAAATATCATAGTCCCTCGATGTCCCTCGAAGTTGCCTCCGGTAAATGATCTAGTCCCTTACGAAAATTGCTAAAACGTCTCATAAGTTTCCTTCTATGACTATACGATAACCCACGTATGTCCCTTCACATCCAATGATGAGGCTTCTTACCAAATCAATGGTAAGATAGCAACATCTAAAGGAGGAGGAAAAGAACAAAGACCTTTTGAGTAGGTAGGACGCTCGTAGTTTCTTTCTCACAAATTAAAACCATTTTCAAACTTACACTTTCAAAACATCTTCAAAAAAAAGCATCTCTTTGAACAATTTTCAAAACCAACACTTTGTATAAATTCTTATAGAGACGAGAATCATTACAAAGTTTTCCGAAACAAAGGCGTTTTCAAAATATTTTCAAACTTTCACCCATCACAAAACACATTTTCAAACAAAGCATTTTCAAATAATCTAGCAAGCAACTAATAGCCCGTAGATAACTACGAATGAAAAGGGTGCGAACACCTCCCCTTTTCATAACCTACCCCCAGAACTCAAGAAAATATCTCAAAGGTCTTTCCTGTTCTTTTCACCCTTTCCTTGGACAAAAGAAAAGTTGGGTGAGACTCTTACTATCTGCAACAAATGAGATAAAACACAAAACACCCAAGTCAGTTCTTCCACCATATTACACACTGCCCTTACGAAACAAATGGATTTTAACAATTCATATAGGCCTTCTCTGATTTAGAAAGGCCCATGACTTTTTAATAATGATTCTAGAAAATAAGAGATAAAAACCAGCTGGGGAAATTTAGGGTATGACAGCTGCCCCTATTTAATTTCCTTTTGATTGAATGGTGTGAGAATATGTAGGTCTCGCACATTCTGATTGAAAGGTTATTAAATAATGGAAGACCCTAAAATTTTTCCAAAAGATTATAAGGATACGTTGTACAACGTTCTTATGGGTATGAAGAGTAGGCGTAGATGATGATGTATCATCTTACCAGCGTTTAAACTAAAGTTTATTTGACTTAGATATAACGATGCAAATAACTCATCAGTATCTAAGAGATCATAGATTTTTTTGCATATTCACAAGAAATACAAGTTTTGAAAAAATTGATTTACTAATGCTTGGAGACTAATATAGTATGTTTTGGTTTGATTTGATTTTGTTTTTCATCGCAACCTATGGGATGAATAAAAAAAGTCTGATAATACATTGCTGCCTGAAGACTGATGAAATGGAATATGCAGATTTATTCGCATATCTATCGCAACCTAGGGGATGAATAAAAAAAGTCTGATGATACATTACTGCCTGAAGACTGATGAAATGGACTACGCAGATTTATTTGCATATCTATCACAACCTAGGGGATAGATAATTGGAAAAGTTTGATAATAACATTGCTGCATGGAGACTGATGTAATGGATTATATCGCAGAAAAAACTTGATAATAACACTGATACATGGAGATTAATACAATGGATTATATCGTAGAAAAAGCTTGATAATAACATTGATGCACGGAGACTTATGTAATGGATTATATCACAGAAAAAAGTTTATGGCAACATTGCTGCATGCAGATTGATGCAATGGATTATATTGTAGATGAGGAAACACATTGCTGCATGGAGACCGATGCAATGGATTACACAAATTTATTTGCATATCTATCGCAACCTAGGGGATAGATAATTGAGAACAGGTTGATAACTACATTGTTGCATGGAGACTGAGGCAATGAGTTATATCATCTAGGAGAAAAGACATCGTTTCATAGAGACTGACACAATGGGTTATATCATAGAAAAAGCTTGATAATAACATTGTTGCATGAAGACTGATGCAATAGATTATGTCGCGGATTTCACACATTGCTGCATGAAGCCTGACGTAATGAGCCATATTTTAGGAAACACATCGCTGCATGGAGAATGACACGACGAGTTATGTCTTAGAAAAAATTGTCTTTGATGATCGAGTCTTAGATAACTAAATCATAGATCAGATTGGGTTTTTATCAGTTGTGTCTGTTCTCAACCAAGGTAATAATCTGATGGAGGGTCCAAAGATATTGGTTCCTCCCAAAGTATGTTTGGAGAAATGTCATGCATGACGTGTATGCATGATGTCTTAGATTGATATGAACCCAGATTGATATGCATTGAGTGTCTATATGCCCCATATTTTTAGATATGTACTGAATGTGCGTGTATGCCCCCAAAAAATGACATTAACAAATATTTTCGATATTATCCTTTCAAACCATTAGCTTTGTATTATCAACTTCCTGATGTTGTATGTTGCATTATTGTGGTATCTTTGAATTGATTTGAACATGATGAAAAGTATCAACAAGATCTTGATGTTTGTATCGTAGGCGTAGGCGTAGATATAGGTGTGGACGTTGGCGCAAGCATGAAGATGCTTTTCTAACCAAAACACTTTTTGATGTTTTATCAAGTGCTTTTATTTGTCAATCCCCCAAAATGATTTCAACACAGTATTCATAAGAAATAATCGTATTATTTTGCAAACAAGTCTGAAAAGGAAAAAAACACAATTCGCAAGATGAAAAAAAGTAAATGTTTTATTGATATTCCTCTGAATAGGCGAGAATACAAGATGTAATTCCTTAAAAGAGATAATTACATAAAGTTTTTAAAACTGTAAATGGCAATGAAAATGATAATTGCTACTGATGTTCCCCAATGCTCTCTTGATAGCTCCAATCTTCTTTGCTTATGAGTTGAATGATTTGGATCCAACTCCTCCTTCGGGGTTTTTGGTTGCAACCCTTAGATCGCAATCTTTTTGTTCTTTACTTATTCGGAAAAAGATCCCTAATTTGTTCCTGGATCACCCTTTCGGATTTTTAATCCACTGGGATAATTTTTTGTGTATGTCCCTAATTTTTTCCTGGATTCCCCTTTCGGGGTTTCAATCCACTAGGACGCTCCTTTTTGTCTCAATCGCTTGTTTAAGGTTCGAACTTAGCGAGCTTTCTTATACATAGTATTTTTTGACCGCGTCTGAATTTGCCAGATGCGGTAGTTCTCCCCCATCCATTATTGTGAGGATGAGACCACCACGAGAGAATGTTGATTTTACAACATATGGACCTTCATAGTTGGGTGCCTATTTACCACTTGAATCGAGGCAAGGTAGATGAATCTTCTTGAGCCCCAGATCCCCTTCTTTGATACTCGAGGGTGGACTTTCTTGCCAAAGGCTTTATTCATCTGCTTTTGATATAATTGACTGTGGCACAAAGCTGTCAAGCGTTTCCCTTCAATGAGGTTGGGTTGATCAAGTCACGACTGAAACCACTCGGCTTCTTCTAGCTTTGTTTCCATTAGAACTCAAAGTGATGGAATCTCTATTTCAACGGGAGTACTGTCTCCATGCCATATACTAGAGAGAAAGGAGTTACACCTGTTGATGTGCGTACGGAGGTATGATAGCCATGTAAAGCAAAGGGAAGCATTTTGTGCCAATGTTTATATGTCTTCACCATTTTCTGAATGATTTCTTGATATTTTTGTTGGTAGCTTCAACGGCCCCGTTCATCTTGGGTCGATACGGTGAGGAATTATGACGCTCGATCTTGAAATCCTCGCATAACTCCTTCATCATTTTGTTGTTCAGATTAGACCCGTTGTCTGTTATGATCTTGTTTGGAACCCCGTATCTGCATATGAGATTTTTTTGATGAATCAAGTAACCACTTTGCTTATCACATTTGCATAGAATGCTGCTTCTACCCATTTGGTGAAGTAAACAATGGCAACCAATATGAATCGATGTCTGTTAGATGCTTTCAGTTTGATCATTCCTATCATATAAATTCCCCACATAAAAAACAGCCAAGGAGAGCTCATGAAATTTAGAGGAGTAGGTGGCACATTCATTTTATTGACGTAGATTTGGCACTTGTGTTAGATTTTTGTATAATTATAGCAATCAACTTTCATTGTTAACCAATAATAACCCACCCGCAAGATTTTTCTTGCTATGGCATACCCATTTGTGTGAGTTCCAAAATTACCTTCATGTATTTCTCTCATAAGCATATCTGCTTCCTGTTTCTCTACACACCTGAGTAGCACCATATCGTAGTTTCTTTTGTATAGAACATCACCACTAAAAAATAATTTTGAGGCTAGCCTTCACAGAGTTCGTTTGTCAATGATAGAGGCATTTTCTGGATATTCTTGTTTTGCAAGGTACCTCTTGATGTCATAGAACTAGGGATTACTATCTGGTCCCTCTTTTATAGAAAGGTAATGTGCATGCTCTTCAAAATGTTTGATTGTAATGTGTGGTTCATGGTTTGGCAAAGTTACTTTGAACATAGCTGAAAGAGTTTCCAAGGCATCTGCCATCTAATTTTCTTCTCGTGGGATATGACTGAAGGTGATCTCAATAAATTCTGCAGCTAGCTTTTAATCATGATCCCGATATGAAATCAATCTGGTATGTTTAGTGTCCCATTCACTGTTGACTTGGTATATGACTAGTGCAGAGTCTCCAAATACTTCGAGATGTTTGATTCTTAGATGAATGGTAGCTTCCAGACCCATGATACAAGCTTCGTATTTAGAGATATTGTTGGTGCAGTAAAAACATAATCTTGTAGTATAAGTTTTGTGATGATTCTTCGGAGAAGTCAAAACTTCTCTGATGCGATGCCCTAGTGCATTTGAAGCTCCTCCGAACATGAGTGTCCAACGTGCCCTTGGTTCAGGTCTTTCGTCGGGCCCTGGTACTTCATAGTCATTTATAACCATAACATCTTCATCTGAAAAGTCGAACTTCATTGGTTGATTATCTGGCAATGGTTGATGATATAGGTGATCATCTAGTATACTACCCTTGATGGCCTTTTGAGTAACATATTATATGTCGTACTCTGATTGTAACATCTACCATCGGGAATCCTTTCCTATAAGAGTCGGTTTTTCAAACACATACTTTAAAGGACCCATTCTTGCTATTAACCATGTGGTGTGAGTTAACATATACTGCCTCAATCTTTTAGTAGCCCAAGCTAATGCATAACAAGTTTTCTCAAGAAGTGAGTATTTGGTTTTGCAGTCAGTGAATTTCTTGCTGAGGTAGTAGATCACATGCTCTTTCCTACATGTTTCTTTGTGTTGCTCTAATACACACACCCCATCGATCCTTCCAATATTGTCAGATACATGATGAGTGGTCTTCCGAGAACTGGTGGCATTAAGATTGGTGGCTCTTGTAAATATTTCTTTATTGTCTCGAAAGCTATCTGGAAATCATCATTCCATACCACCGTATGATCTTTTTTCAATAATTTGAATATGGTCTTGCACATATCAGTTAGGTGTGATATGAACCTTGAAATATAGTTCAATTGTCCTCAGAAACCACGAACCACTTTCTCTGTCCTTGGTGCTGGCATTTATTGTATGGCTTTTACTTTGTTGTGGTCCACCTCAATAACATGATGGCTTACAATGAAACCTAATAATTTGCCTGATCTGACACTGAATGTACACTTGTTTGGATTCAACCTTAGTTTAAACCTTCGCAGACGATCGAACAACTTTTGTAAATGTATGATGTGATCCTCCTCTGTATGAGATTTGTCAATCATATCATCCACGTACACCTCAACCTCTTTATGAATCATAACATGGAATAACGATACCATTTCTCGTTGATAGGTTGCCTCTACGTTCTTCAGACCAAATGGCATTACCTTATAGCAGAAGGTTCCCCAAGGTTCCCCGTCCATGAATGAGAATACCGAAGCTTGAGTTGTATTGTCCATCAAAACATCTATGTGAGACAACGGGAAATCTTCCTTAGGACTTGATTTGTTTATATCCCGGTAATTTACACACATACGTGCTTTACCATCCTTCTTGGGTAATAGCACGATGTTATCTATCCAAGGTGGATAATATACCACTGCTAAGAACCATGCGCCAAATTGTTTAAGGACCTCTTCTCTAATTTTATTGGACATGTCTGGATGAGTTCTCCTAAGCTTCTGCCTAACTAGAGAGAAACCTTTCTTGAGAGGTAGCCTATTCACCACAATGTTTGTATCCAATCCTGGAATATCTTTGTAAGAACAGGCGAATAGTCCATGTATTCATGTAACAACTTGATCATCCTTTCTTTGAAGCTTTTTTCTAATGTTGCCCCCAACTTGATCTCTTTCAGATCTTCCTCTGTGCCAAGGTTAATGGTCTCAATAGATTCCTAATATGGTTGTATGTTGTCAGCTTTTTGCTCTATCCTTCTCGCCAGTTCTTCAGAAAGTTCAAGATCCTCATCATCTTCCTCTTCAACTTAGTTGATGGGTGCATCAAAATTATATCGGATAGCAGCAGTAACATTATCCGTGATTTTTGGCATGGATCTGCACATTTATCATGTTTTGGTGAAGTTTTTTTAGTATGTGAATTTTTAAAATGCATATGAAGAAAATTATTGCCATTTTAAACACGATAGATAAATGCAAAAGAAAAACAGGGATCTTAATTGAATACAAAATATAATTTTTATTAATCGTGAATATTGTCTGAAACAAACAGGGGACCCTTACAAGCAACCCCTATGCCTCAGGCTCGACATAGGTTCTTTCAAAAACAAGAAAAGTTACTTTGTAAAGAAAATCTCAGGAATGTCCGCAGTTGTCCATTTCTTGAGTTCTTTGCCTGAGGCGCATTCATGGATGAAGTCAGATGCTCTTTTAATGTTGTTCTTGTTGGATACCATTGCCACGTGTCCTCCATGCTCTACTCCTTTGCTGATGAAGGTTTCCTGGATTGGAGGAAATCGTGTTTTTCTTTTCAGAGTATCCATTAATGATTTGTAACCCAAACCAAATCGATTCTTCTTCTCGGATATTTTTGGGAGCTTTCCCCAACCCTTTGAGTTACCACTCTCCACCTACTATTTGTAAATCCCTCCACGAAGTTACAATAAGTTTCTTGATCTTTTCCATCGGTAAGGTCACGATTGAGGTAACCTCCAAGACTTGAAATGGTGTAGCT
Source organism: Vicia faba (assembly GCA_948472305.1). Classification (NCBI taxonomy): domain Eukaryota; kingdom Viridiplantae; phylum Streptophyta; class Magnoliopsida; order Fabales; family Fabaceae; genus Vicia; species Vicia faba. The sequence goes on from OX451735.1 coordinate 612,472,801, forward strand.
ATACAGTCATCATCATCACTGATATATCTGTATGATTCAATATGACTAACAAAGATACCCTCTTCACCATCAATTATGAATAGTCTTCCTTCAACAAAGAACTTCTATTTCAGATGTAAAGTCAAAGTGATTGCCGCTGCTGCATGAATCCAAGGTGGTCCAAGTAAACACGTATATGTTGGTTCTATATCCATGACTTCAAAAATGATATAGAACATATATGGGCCGATCTTGACAGGAAGGTCTACTTCTCTGAATACCGTACTCTGAGAACCGTCGAAAGCTTTAACTATTATAGAACTTGGTCTTATCAGGACACCATCTAGTGTCAACTTCATCAAACTTGATTTTGGCAACACGTTGAGAGCGGAACCAGTATCGATGAGTACACTGGACAGACTTGTAGTACCTATCTGAATGAAGATGTGCAATGCCTTGTTATGAGCTCGGCCTTGTGAAGGTAACTCAATGTCGTTAAAAACCAGGTATGATCCAGACGTTAGATTTGCTACCACGTTGTCAAATTTGTTTGCGGTAATCTCCTCCGCAACATGGGCAGAACTTAAAACTTTCATTAACATATCTCGATGCGCTTCTAAATTAACGAGCAACGAGAGTATATAAATTTTGGCTGGGGTTTGGTGAAGCTGATCCACCACCCTATAATCATTTCTCTTGATTATCTTCAGAAATTTGTCTGCCTCTTGATCAGTAAAGTTTTTTCTCGGAGGTTCTTGATTTACCTCCACTACTGCTTTCCCTTTATCTTTTAGCAACATATCAATTTTATTCTTTACCACATTATCATTCTTCTTTGGTGGTTTAGATCTAAACACTCAACCACTGCGGGTCATGCCTCATGTCCCTGCCATATTTGAGATTGTAGGTCCTTGACTTGATGATGGCTCACATTCTTTTTTTAAGCCATTGACATATATGGTTGAATCATAACTCCACGGTACTGCTTAATCACTTTTCTAAGGGGTAGGGGATGGCCCCCTAATCACCATTGTAGTCTTTGGAACTACTGGTATCCTCAGAATTTGTTTTGGTGTCATTTCAGGGGTTTCTGTTGAGTCTCCCTGTGGGATCACAAGAGTCTTCTTATTATGGTTCGGACCTTGGCAAGGAATTACCAATGGCTTCTTCATACCTCCTTCAATTTCTTCTATATATTCACCTTTAGGGTATGTTCCGAATTGGACTATCCCCTGGTCCACCAATTGTTGTAACGTCCTTTCGAAAGCTTCATTATGATCTAAAAGGAACCAACATTCCAACAAATATTCTTTCAATGGATTTATCGAGGCTTTTACTCATTTGTCTTCCCCACGGTCAGTGACTACTTCGATCACATTTATTGCTGGCCCACCATGTTGAGGCATGGGGTTTGATTTGATATTTGGCTTATCAAAAGTGATGTCTTGGAAATCCAAAAAATCATGAACTTTATGTTTGAAGGCCCAACATTGATCTATAATATGCCCTGGAGAATTGGAACGATACTCGCATTTGGCATTGGCATTGTATTTTGGTGGGGGTGGCCCAACTGAAGGAGCTAAAGGATTTAGCTCTACCATAGATGCCTTAACCAAGTGTTGTAATAGTTGACTGGATGGCATAGGGAGTGTGTGATCGGTGGAAATAGAACTGACTGTTTTGAAATGCTGGTTCGCGAAATGTCGCGGTAAGCAAGAGTCCCCACCGTCTTTTATTTTCTCCAACAAGGAAAGGACAAAAGCACAGCAAAATTCCTTTTCGAGATGTTTCTCGGTTCGGGAGGTAGATTATAGAAAGGGAAGGTGTTAGCACCCTTTCTATCCGTGGTTATCCACGGGCTCTTAGGTACTTGCTCACTATGTTTTCAAAATGTTTTGCTTTTCTTGTGTTTGTGAGTTTTGAAAAAAGTTTGTTTGAAAACTTCGTTTTGACTCTTGTATCTGTCCTCAAGAGTGTATGAAGTGTTTGTTTGAAAACTTTTGTTTGAAAAAGTGTAAGTGCGAAAAGTATTTTTGTTTTGAAAGAGCAAGTACCTTAGAACCTCTACCTACTCAAAAGAAATTAAGCTGTGTAAATGTCCTTTAGACAGTACTATCCCACTATTGAGAAGTAGGTAGCACCGTCGTTGGAGTTATTCGGGTCAATTCGATTATAGGGACATGTGGTCACCAAAGCAATAGTAGGACGCCTTAGCGGTAACCCTAATGTCCTAGATCCTTTTTATCCGAGGCAACCGATTCGAGGCAACTGGGTCTTTAGACAGGAGGGCGACCTCTAAAACACCCTATACTCAATGACCACGTCGAGGCAACCAAGTGAGGTGTACCCTAGGAGTGGCATGTGCGAGTGTGTCAGGATTCAGTTAAGTTATCTTTGCACATGTTATGGTGAGCTACGGGTTGATTTTAATTTCAAAGATAAGTCTTGTCATGCATAGCCTAATTAACATACATCTAACAGTTAAATATTGTGCAGAAAGTAAATCTACGCTATTACAAGGCGTCGGGTATTTACATCGCCAAAAACAAACCCTTGAAAAGTAAATGCGAGAAAATAAAGAAAGCGATAAAAAGTCCTAATTAAAGCTATTACATCCTCGGAGCAATTACATATATATAATCAAAAAATAATATGCGCGAATAGAAATTGAATCGGAGAAGTCCTTAGGGTTTTGACCTTTTTTGAGAAAGAAAGAAGTTTGATTATTTACGAATTAAATTAAATTAAACCTAATTAATTAATTAACAAAAGGAAATATTTTTTAATCTTTTAATGTTTTAAGGAAATAAAAAATAATCAAAAGTTAGTAAAAACCCTAATTATAATTTATTTTATTTATTGCAAAAAGAAATATTGAAATTAACCTATTCAAAAAAAAACTAAATTAATTTGTTAGTATTTATTTACAAAAATAAAGTGAAATTAATTTTAATTAAGAAAAATATTATTTTTAGTTTTTCTGAGTTTATTATGAAAATAATTAATTTGTGAGTTAATTAAATAATAATAATGATAATTAATAATTGATAAAATAAAGAAGAAAAAAGAATTAAAAGAAGAATAAACCAAGGGGTAAGTTCTGGAAATCTGAAGGCCCATTAACCTCAAGCCTGCTTTGACCTTGGTGATTGTCCAGGCGCATGGTTGACTGGGAGTATGGTGATCATCATCTCATGGCCATTGGATCTATGCCTGCAGCCACATGGTGCGTTGTTGTTTGGAGGTACATGGTAAACCTGCATTTGCAACCTGCATGTGATCTTGTGAAGAAAAAGGACAAATAATTATTTTGGGGGACCTGGGATTCGAACCCAGGTCCCAACGCTCACATGCTAATGCCTTAACCACTCCACCATCACGCTTCATTCGTTATTAGAACAACAAGTAATCATTATATTAAATAATTAATCCATATGCTGTAAAAACAAAAACACGCGTGCCTTTTTTGAACTGACCAATGGGACATTAACACGTCCTTGTCTTCTTCGCTGTACCTGTAAAAAACACAAACATATAGCGGGGGTTTTTAACCCCCACAATATGCAGCGATGAAAAATAGCGACTAGCACTGTGGTTGATATAAATGTTTCGCGAGGGTTGGTTTATGTTCGTCTGATTCTCACGATTTCAACCATATGCCTTGGGAATCCTAATTTTGCCTGGATTGCAAAGCCCCAAATTCACAGCTCATGAACCCTAGAAATTGATCATGGCAACTTTTGATTTATGGCGTTATAATTCAATTAACCTATACCAATAGCATCATATGATTTCTATTAACACAAAACAACCAAGAAAATATGTTAAATGCGCATGATTTGAGCAATACGATTATGGACAAAGTGTGCAAACTGTGAAACTGTTTAAGGTGATTCTTTAAGCTTTAGCGTGTGAATTCAATTGCCACACGTTCCTGGGAACCCCTGCAAGGTGTTAGAATTAACAAAAAGCTTTGAATCGCCTTGGAATATAGAAATCAGTTTTGAGTTTTTTTCCAATTTTCTTGAATTGCAATGGCTTTTTCCTGCAGCTTTTTCACGTGTGTGGCATTAGGGTTATCTTGTACATATATAGGGGAATGAAACTAGGTCACAATCTTGAGCCAAAATCCTTTGAATTGATGATTGAATATTTGATTGAAAATCAAATCTCTTTGTATTTTCATGATTGGAAAAAGTTGCCAAACTTGGATATTTTTGCATCTTTGATTTGTACACGAAATTGCCAGCATGTCTTGACCATATTTGCTTCACAAAAAGATTGAAAAACCATATCTTTGTATTTTCCTACAATTTAATTTAATTAAATAAATTAATATTGATTAAAAATCCAATTAATTAATAAAAAATAAGAAAATAAATTCAATTAAGCTTGATGGGTCGTGCATAGGCCATGGATGAAGTTTCAAGAAGAAATTTGAGGCCCATTAGCAAAAATAAGGTGTTTTGAGCAAAGTTGACTTTTGCAAATTCACAAAAATTTCCCAACTTCTCCAATGCATATCTTGCTCAATTTTGATCATACGAACATGTTCTTGGACATTTTGGAAAGGTCTTGATGTCCTCTAACCAATTCCTTTGGTCCCATGTAATTTGGATTTACAAATATCAAGTTATGGTCTTTGACTTAAAGTGCACTTTTGTTGACTTTTGAAATTGACCTATAATGTAGAAATTGATAACTTTTTGTGAGAGCATCTCTTGGACTTGGAATGTGAAGATGGATTGTAGGAAATGTCACCCCCTTAAAAATTAGCATTGGATGTGATTTTTCTGATGAACCATGAAAAAGTTATGCCCTGGTCAAGATACAGTTGACTTTTCTACTGTCCAAAAATAGTAACTTTTGGCATCTTGATGATTTTTGAGCTATTCTTATGGAATCATGATCAAGACTTGATAAAATGATGATTGTGGACTCAAAATAAGATGTTGACCAAAAATTCTGACTTTTGACTGCAAAATAACCATTTTGCCCCTGCAGTTGATTGTGGATCAAATGAGGCTTTTGACTGTGCAAATTGACACTATGAGTCTTGAGACTTGGCATGTAGGTGCTTGAGAATGTTTATAGGCATATGAGACTTGTTTGAACCATTGAAAACCTCAAATTCCTTGAAAGAACCAAAACCCTAATTTCAGCTATCTTAGGAAGTAGTTTGACTGTACAACCCTTAAACCATCTTGAGCCATTTGAACATGATATCTTGAGGAACCTTGAAGAATATGGGAGGGAAAATTTTGGGGTACAACAGTTGCCCCTGTTCAATCTTCTTAAACCTGAGGATGTAGATTGGCTTGCGTGCCTTTCGTGATCCGAAGGTGGAAGATGATTGAACACTAAAGTGCCCAAAAATTTGCACTCGCATGGTGTAGTATTAGCAATGTGATGTCGGGAATGGGCTTACAGATGCCATTTGGAGAGATGATGGATAGGAGGATGGGCTTATAGATGCCATATGAAGGTTGTTGGATGGAGGATGGGCTTATAGATGCCATCTGGAGATTGTGACAGAATCTTGTCGGGGATGGGCTTACAGATGCCATCTGGAAATGTTTGTTGAATTGTGATTTGGTAGGTTGAAAGAAGGAACCTGTGTAGGGTTACCTGATCATGAGTCCGTGTAAAACTGCATCTTGGAAGAGAAGGAACCGATGTAGGATTGTTTCATGATGGTCAAGTAGATAGTTGTCCTGTCTGGTTTCAGGTATTGATCTACAATCCGTCGTCCACAAATATTTCCTGGCTAGTTACAGGTGTTGATCTGGAACTTAAAAGAGGTGGGTCAAGGAGATAGTTATCCTGGACGGTTTCAGGTATTAATCTCTGACCTGAGAAAGAAAGATAGTTTTCCTGGCTTGCTACAGGTATTAATCTTCAGTCTCTTTATGTAGATAACTTTCCTGGCTTGTTACAGGTGTAGATCTACAATCAATCGCTCACAGATATTTCCTGGCTAGATACAGGTATTAATCTGGAACTTAAGAAAGGTTGGTCGAGATAGCTTTCCTGGCTGGATACAGGTATTAATCTCTGACTTGAGAAAGAAAAATTGTCTTCCTGGCTTGCTACAGGTATTGATCTTCAATCTCTTCATGTAGATAACTTTCCTGGCTAGTTACAGGTATAGATCTACAATCACTCGCTCACAGATATTTCCTGGCTAGATACAGGTGTTGATCTGGAACTTGAAAAAGGTTGGTCGAGATAGCTTTCCTGGCTAGTTACAGGTATTAATCTCTGATTTGAGAAAGAAAGATAGTCTTCCTGGCTTTCTACAGGTATTGATCTTCAATCTCTTCATGTAGATACTTTCTTGGCTAGATACATGTATAGATCTACAATCAGTCGCTCACAGATATTTCCTGGCTAGATACAGGTGTTGATCTGGAACTGCAAAGGTTGATGGAAATCATCTTTTGATTTGACTTTTCCCTGAAAAGGCAAAACATTAGTTGCATGCAATGTCATGATGTATGAAATGCATGATGTCATGATGTTCTCAAAAATAAATGAGATCGTGTCGTATGCACTTTATCATGTATGTAAATAGGAGATATGAAATGTGAAATGTTTATGAATGTATTTTCGTCTGGGAAAATAAATCCTTGACGAATGTCGGGAGCTTGTTAAATCCTGGGCTGATGTTGAAGAGTAGAGTCCTTCGTTTCCGCTGGGGATGATGAACGAAGATGATTGCAAGACAAAACCGGTAGGAGAAGATGACTCCGTTGGGGGAATAAACCTGATGAAGAGATTACTCTGTGGGGAATTACTCTGTGGGAAGATACGCTTCGCTGAGATTTTAACGATAACTCCGCTGGGGATTCCGTTGCTATGATCTGTTGGGGAATTTGATGAACTCCGCTGGGGATAGGAAGAACTTCGCTGAGGACGATCTTTCCGTTGCAATTTGTTGAGGATAACCCGGTTAGATTCTGGTGGGGAATAACCTTTAAATATGGCTAGGGAGAGATATTTGTACTCTGCAGGAGACAAGCTTCCAGAATCTACTAGGTAAGATGATTCGACTCTCCTGGGGGAACCTTTTGGAGTGCACTGAGGAAATGGCTCCACTAGGGGTATCTTGTATTCCGCCGGGGAACAATCTTATATTTCTATCGAGGAATATTAAGACTGCCGGGGATGCTTGCTGAGGAATATCTGTATACTCCGATGGGAAATATTAAGATTTACTGTGGATACCCAACTTGATGGTAGACTAACTCTGCGTGGGGGAGAGTATTACTGACTCATGCTGGAGATACTGTGCCTTTTTAGGGCTGATGGGAGACCAACTCTGTTTGGGGAGAGTATTGCTGATTCTTGTCTTACTCTGCGGGGAGTGAAGGTATCTTGGTCATATTCTTCAGTTGGAATTACCTTGGTACCTTGGTGGGCAGAGCAACTAGATTGCTTAGACAAGGTTTATTGCCCCTACTTCCGATGTCACCTGTAATTAGTCCTTTATTTCGCATACAAATATTTATGAGTAGCAATTAATATCAAATGCATATATCAAAAATGAAAATTGGACGTTCTTTGCAAAACAAAACAGATAAAGGAAAAACAATTTGCGATTTGTCTGAAAAATGAGCTTGTCTTGATTTTGAAGTTTGCCTGTAAATAGGCGTTTTGTGTACAAGAGGCTGACGTCCTAGTAAGAGAACGCCGCCGAACAAAATAGAGTTTATACAATTTTTGAAAATAAAAACAAAACAGCTATGTGAAAAACCCCACTGGGTTCCAACTTTGCTATCGCCTTTATGTCTTCAAGCGACTCATCACTTTGCTGCTTAGTTGAAGAGGAATCTGATTGATTAGTGCCGTCCGAGCCTGATAGTCGATACCGAAGTCTGGATGCAAGGTGATCCAATGAGACATAGTATTACGCTTTAATCCCTAACTTTTGCCTGGACCGCCCTTTCGGGTTTTCAGTCCACCGGGATACCCATTTTTGCCCAAGCCGCCTTTTCAGGTTTTCGACTTGCCGGGTGTACAAATTTTTTTATTTTCATCCCTTATTTTTTCCCGAACCCTTTTGGTTCGCTGGGAAGCCCTTATTTTTGCCTAGGCTAGTCGACCTAGCGGGTCTTTAATCATGCGTAGTATCTTTTTACTATGTCTGCACTGGCGGGGTGAGGAAGGTCGTCACCATCCATGGTGGTCAGAATCATCGCTCCTCCTGAGAAGATTTTCTTAACCACAAATGGCCCTTCGTACGTAGGGGTCCATTGCCCCTGGGATCACTTTGAGGTAGAATGATGCGCTTGATTACCAGGTCTCCGACTTGATACTCTTGTCGTCTGACTTTCTTGTTAAATGCCTTGATCATCCGTTTTTGGTACGTCTGACCATGACAAATAGCAGTGAGTCTTTTTTCGTCGATTAGGTTTAATTGATCAAGCCGGGTCTGGATCCAGTCGTCTTCGCTCAAACCTGCATCCTTCATTATCCAGAGAGAGGGTATCTGAACTTCAATAGGCAAGACTGCCTCCATGCCATATACCAAGGAGTAGGGTGTTGCCCCTGTTGACGTCCGTGCTGAGGTACGGTATCCATGAAGAGAAAACGGTAGCATCTCGTGCCAGTCTTTGTATGTCACTGTCATCTTCTGCACAATCTTCTTGATGTTTTTATTAGCTGCTTCTACAGCCCCATTCATCTTCGGCCGGTAGGGAGAAGAGTTGTGGTGCTGTATTTTGAATTGCTCGCAGAGCTCAGTGATCATCTTGTTGTTGAGATTGGTACCATTATCCGTAATAATCCTTTCTGGTACACCGTATCGACATATCAGGTTATGCCGAATAAATCGTGTCACTACGTTCTTGGTTACGGTAGCAAAGGAAGCTGCTTCAACCCACTTCGTAAAGTAATCAATCGCTACCAGGATGAAGCGATGCCTGTTGGATGCCGTAGGTCTGATCTCGCCAATCATATCAATGCCCCACATTGCAAAAGGCCAAGGTGTTGTCATGACGTTCAAAGGAACTAGAGGAATGTGCACCTTATCAGCCTAGACCTGGCATTTGTGACATGTCCGAGAATGCTGATAACAGTCGGCTTCCATTGTGGACCAGTAATATCCTGCCCGAAGGATTTTCTTTGCCATGGTATGTCCACTGGAATGCGTTCCGAAGGTACCTTCATGCAGCTCTGCCATGATCCTTTCTGCTTCAGTTTTATCCACACAACACAGTAAGGTTGAATCATGGTTTCATTTGTAAAGGATGTCATTGCTGAGGAAGAACTTCGCCGTGAACCTTCTCAGAAACTTCTTGTCATTAACAGATGTACCCTCGGGGTATTCTTGAGCTTCAAGGTACTTCTTCTTTTTATGATACCAAGGTTTTTCTGTTACCTCTTCGGTCTCAAGATCATAGCAATGTGCAGGTTCATCCAATTTCTAAATAATGATCCGGGGAGCCTCGTTGTCCCATTTGACTTTGAACATAGAAGACATCATAGCCAACGCGTCCGCCAACTGATTCTCCTCTCTTGGGAAGTGTTCAAAAGTTATCTCCTCGAAATAGGGAATCAACGTCAATACATACTCCTTGTAAGGGATAAGATTTGGGTGTTTCGTATCCCACTCGCCCTTGATCTGACTGATCACGAGAGCGGAATCTCCGAAGACACTCAGAAACTTGATCCTTAAGTCAATCGCAGTTCGAAGACCCATGATGCATGCTTCATACTCCGCCATGTTATTGGTGCAGTTGAAACATAGTCGGGCGATAAGTGGAGTATGAGAGCCTTTAGGAGATATGATCACAACGCCAATACCGTTACCCAAAGCGTTTGAGGCTCCGTAAAAATGCATAGACCATCGGGATCCTTCCTCAGGTCCTTCATCCGGTCCAGGTAATTCAAAGTTCATTGACTGGTAATCATCCACTTCCTGATGTGCCAAATGGTCTGCCAACACACTTCCCTGGATTGCTTTGTGTCGTGTACTGGATGTCATATTCGGTCAAGATCATCTGCCATCTTGCTATTCTTCCGGACAAGGCAGGCTTTTCGAAGATGTACTTGATTGGATCCATTTTTGAAATCAACAGAGTAGTGTGAGCCAACATGTACTGTCTCAGCCGGCGAGCAGCCCATACCAAAGCGCAACAAGTTTTCTCGAGCAGTGAGTATCGGGTCTCACAGTCGGTAAACTTTTTGCTAAGGTAATAAATAGCGTGCTCTTTTCATCCAGACTCGTCATGCTGACCCAACACACACCCCATTGAGTTGTCCAGTACTGTCAAGTATAAGATTAGAGGTCTCCCTTCAACTGGTGGCATAAGAATGGGTGGCTCTTGGAGATACTCTTTGATTCTTTCGATAGCGGCATGGCATTCATCGTTCCAACGTACTACTTGATCTTTCTTCAGTAGCTTGAAGATTGGTTCACAGGTAGCAGTTAGATGTAAGATGAATCGGGCAATGTAGTTCAACCGTCCCAGAAAGCCTCTGACCTCTTTCTCTGTCTTGGGAACTGGCATCTCTTGTATGGCTTTCACTTTGGCAGGATCCACTTTAATACCTTTGTCGCTCACGACGAAACTTAGCAGCTTTCCAAATCTCACCCCGAAAGTGCACTTGTTCGGGTTTAACCTCAGCTTGTACAAATTCGAACGGTCAAACAGCTTCTGTAGATGGTCAAGGTGTTCCTCCTCAGTTTGGGACCTTGCAATCATATCGGTGACATATACTTCGATCTCGTGATGGATCATGTCATGAAACAGAGCAACCATGGCATGTTGGTAGGTTGCCCCAGCATTTTTCAACCCAAAAGGCATGACCTTGTAACAAAAGGTGCCCCACTGAGTGACAAAAGTGGTCTTCTCCATGTCTTCAGGAGCCATCTTGATCTGATTATAACCGGAGAACCCGTCCATGAAGGAGAATACCTTATGCTGAGCAGTGTTGTCAACCAGAACGTCGATGTGAGGCAGAGGGAAGTCATCCTTTGGGCTTGCCCTGTTCAAATCCCTGTAGTCAACACACATTCGGACCTTACCATCTTTCTTCGGCACTGGAACCACGTTGGCAACCCACTGAGGGTAAGAAGTTACTGCTAGAAAACCGGCGTCGAATTGTTTCATAACCTCAGCTTTGATTTTCTCGGACATCTCTGGACGCATACGGTGGACCTTCTGTTTTACCGGAGGGCATTCTTCCTTGGTAGGTAGGTGATGAACCACAATGTCGGTATCCAACCCAGGCATATCTTCGTAGGACCAGGCAAAGATTTCCACATAGTCATGCATCATCTGAATCAACCGTTGTTTCACACTAGACTCCAGATTGACACCAATCTTGACTTCCTTTCTGTCTGTCTCAGTACCCAGATTTACCGCTTCCACTGGCTCTTCATGTGGTTGAATGGCCCTCTCTTCCTGGAGTAACAATCTTGCAAGCTCACCAGGCACTTCGTAATCATCTTCACCTTCGTCTTCGGCTAAGTTGATCGGATTTTCGAAGTCATAATTGGCAGTAGCAGAGTCGTTACCAGTGAGATCCAGAGTGGATTGGGACCTGTATATGTGAGTGTGTGTAAATATAGCTGTTTTGCAATATATAATAAAGAAAGACAAGGAGCGCAAGATTTGAAATGCGAAAAACGTCCAATGCTTTTATTAATGATATATGAAAATGACACACAAAAGCCCTCACAAATGAAGCCACGGTGCCCCGGGTAAGACACCGGGCCAAAAAGTTTCACAATATTGTTTGTTACAAATTCAGAACAAAGGAGTTTATTACCGAGTCACAAAAGTAATAGGGACGAAGTCTTTCACAGTCTAGTTGTTCGGTCCACCTTCGGTCGTAGGGTAGATCCAGCTGTCGAATTCAGATTCCTCCATGTCTTATTCAATGGCATTAACTCCCGAGTTGCTGATGAACACAGGAGGTCTTCCAATCCTTGCCTTACAAACAACCCTCTGAGCTTCTGCAGTGAAACCCAAACCAAACTTGTCAGTCTTCTGAGTGAAATCAGGCAGTCGGCCCCAGTTTGCACACTCACCCTTCTCGATAACAGCCCGGGCATCCTTTAAGGAAGCCATCTTCAAAGGAGGATCTTCAATCACAGCTTCAGCGGACGCCAATGTCTGAGGAACCTCTTCAAATTGCTGGAATGGAGTCTCAATGAATTCCCCATCCATCTCTATGTACCAGAACGAGTTGAGGTGATTGACCATATACTCTTCCTCCCCCTGAACTGTCACAATTTTTCCTCTGACCGGCTACTTCAGCTTCTGGTGTAGTGTGGAGGTCACAGCTCCAGCCTTGTGGATCCATGGACGACCCAGCAAATAAGAATAGGACGGTCGAATGTCCATCACATAGAATGTAGAATCAAAGACCTGCGAACCAACCCTGATTGGAATGTCAACCTCACCATGCACCATTCTTTTTGACCCGTCAAAGGCCTGGACGACAATGTTACTTGGCTTGAGTTCCAAACCTTCGCAATCCAACATGTCTAGAGCTTTCTTGGGCAAGACATTCAATGAGGACCCAGTGTCAACCAACACATGTGCAAGAGTAGTGCCCCTACATTCAATGGAGACATGCAGGGCATTGTTATGGTTCTTCCCTTTAGCAGTCAGATCAGCGTCAGAGAAACCCAGACCATTATCAGCAGTTAAGTTGGCCACACAATCGGTAAATTGATCAGCTGATTTCTCTTGTGGCACATGGGCCGTCTTCAGGAAGGTAATCAAAGCCTTGGCATGGGCCTCCGAACACAACAACAGTGATAGCATAGAAATTTTAGATGGGGTGTGCCCCAGCTGCTCAACTACATTGAAATTACTCTTCTTGATAATCTTAAGGATCTCTTCCATCTCCTGCTTGGAAGCTTCAACAGTGGTTGTCTTTGGTGCCTCCGTCTGGGCAGGCATATCAGTAGCGATCCCTTTGCCCTGAGCGTCAGATGACTCGGCAGCAGGGGTAAAAATAGGAACTTGGTCATGAAGGGAAATAGGCACACTTGCAGGTGTGCTGACAATAGGTCTCTGGATAGATGGTGGAGCAATATCTGGTGAGAAAAGTCTACCGTTGCGGGTGAATTTAGCAGGCCCGATGATGTTGCTGACGCTGGTACTAGTATCCAACTCTTGTTTAACTCCAAGCACATAAACATCTGCCCCATAGTGCCAAGGGACAGCTTTGTCGGATGTATAGGGGATGGGCCCCGGAACAGTGATGATTATGGGAGCAATCTTCTGAGCAGGCATGATTTTGACAGGCTTCCTCGGGGGAGCCTTGGGAGAGTTGTTGAAAATGGTGACAATGGACACTTCTTCAGTAGGGGTAGCAGGAACAACAATCTTCTCAAACAAGATCTCTTTGTTATCCATCAGGTTTTGGACGCCTGACTTCAACAAAGGACAACCAGCAGGTGAAACAGAACATAGATGGCAACCTTTACTACATCCCGGAAATAAACCGGCTAGCAACAAGTTCCTTTTGACGGTCAACAGCGGAGTAACAATATCATCCACAGAGGCTACATACAGGTCTTCCTCTACAACATTCACTCCATGCTTGGGCATGAGAGCAGTCACAACATTGGGCCTTTCGGGTGCCTCGAACTCTATCTCTTTAGCATCAATAAGGTCCTGAACCTTATTCTTCAGAGCCCAACAATCATCCGTAGTATACCCCGAGCTGTCAGAGTGATAAGCGCAGCGGGCGTTGGGATTGTACTTTGGAGATGTTGTGTTTACAACCTTCGGAGCTTCTTTTATAGTCACCAGATTAGTTTTCAGTAGTTGCGGAAATATCTGGGAAAAGGTCATGCTGAGCCGAGTGAACTGCCTTCTAGGTCTCTCACCCCTTTGTTGGTTATGGTGCTGAGGAGCAGCAGCAGGCTTTGAAATTACCACCGTGTTGACAGCTTGGCGGCGTTCCGGTTTATTCTGTCTCCTTGAACCATAGACAACACTAGATTCTTTCTTGAAGGGTTTCTTTTCAGTGCTCGAGGAGGCACCTTTTTGTATCTTTCCAGACTTGATACCAGCTTCTATTCTCTCACCAGTCAAGATAAGGTCTGTAAACCTGGCAGAAGAATTTCCAATCAAATGGTTGAAGAACGGACCAGACAGGGTCCCCAAGAACATATCAACGAGCTCACGGTCAGTCAAAGGTGGCTGCACCCTCCCAGCCAGGTCTCTCCACTTTTTAGCATACTCCTTAAATCCTTCACCCATCCCTAGCGACATACCCTGGAGTTGGGTATGCGTAAGAGCGAGGTCGAAATTATATTGATACTGCTTATAGAACGCAGTAGCCAAATCCTCCCAGTTATGAATACTGGCTCCATCCAGCTGATAGAACCATTCGAGTTGAGTCCCTGAAAGACTATCCTGGAAGAAATGGATCCACAAATTCTTGTCAGTTGTATAAGGTTGGATCTTCCTTACATACGACCAGAGGTGCAGCTTAGGACAGGACGCTCCATTGTACTTTGCAAAATCAGGTGCCTTGAACTTATGGGGAATCACCACCCCAGAGGATAAGCCTAGGTCTCCAAAGTCCAACCCTAGCACATTCTGTATCTCCATAGCACTTAAACGGTCCTCCAGCTGTTTGTACCTGTCCTCAGCAGGAGGGTACTATTCATTATTATAATCCGTCTCGTTGTCGGAGACCACAGGACTAGGAACCCTTCTCTCTTGGGGACTGTCTTTCCCTACAGAGGAAGTAGTCAGATCAACCTCATTTTGTAGTCCATTCCCAAATCTGCGTCCAGTATTGACCAAGACAGTCCTCTTCTTCTTCTTCTTCTTCAGAATCAGAGTCTTCAACTCCTATTGACCCTGGGCTAGGCTCATTACCAACTCTTGGAACTGGGCATTCTGGGCCTGGAGGGCCTTGATAGCTTGTTCAGTAGTTGGTTTAGAAGACATGATGATTGCTGAAATAAACAACGAAGAAGATAAGTGACCTGTAAAAAGTGTACCTGTTATGCATATGATGCATGGTATGCTATTTATGCAATGCATTCAAGGGTTCGAAAATTCAAATTCGTTGTAAACAAAAAAGGAACACACGTCATATTAAGAAGTAATTTGTTTAGTACATCTGTTCCTCATGGGCGAAATATTACAAAATACTTAATGCCAAAAGACACTGCGCATCCTCTTTGGAGCGATGTAAGTGTTGAGGGTCTTTTCCTCGTGAAGTAGGCGGGTGAGCTCCAAGACCTTCTTCTCACTGGCATGTAAACTGGCTTCAAGAGAATTTTGTTCTTCCTTGAGTTGGATCCAGCTCTTTTGCATTTCTTTCCAAGATGTTGGCATGTCAGGATGCAGGATGGTGTATGGAACCTCTCCTTCCATAACTGACTCTTTGATCATGGGGAGAATGTGAGGATATGGCATCATAAGCTTCTGGGAGCGGGCTCGTACCCACTTGAGGTAAGGCTCAAGGGGGATGGAATTCTTGTGCCCTAGTGTCTTACTATCTACCTTGTTAGGCATCCTCCAAGCTCTGATGAACCTTTGGCGAAGTCCTTGCGCATCGTTGTCGAAGTCAAAAACTATGTCAGGAATTAGCATATCATGAGGGCCATCCCTCCGAGCATATCCAAATTGTCTCAAAGCCAGACAGGGGTTGTAGGTGTTTCCTCCTCTAATTCCAAGTAAAGGAACATTAGGAAATTCTCTGCAATGGTCAATGATAGTGACATTTTCTCTGTACCGAGAACACCAATGTATATCAGAATGTGTAAGAGTCATCAATCGTTGTGACCACCTCAAACCCCGCTCGTTCTTCAAAACTGATTGTGGAAGGTGCGAAATAAACCACCTTGCCAGGAGAGGAGTGCAACACATGAGAACACCTCTCTTTCTCATTGTTCGAGTGTAAAATGAGTGGAGGATGTCCCCAAGCAATGTAGGTATGGGATTCCTGGACATAAAAATCTTGACAACATTTATATCTATAAGTTGATCCGGATTTGGGAACAACACCAATCCATAGACAAGGAGTGCCACAATCTCTTCAAAGGCTTGTAGGTCGAGAGAATTCCAACATTCTTGTGCCTTCTCAAACAGGAACTTTGCCAAGAATCCTTTTATACAACTTCTGATTTCCCAATGCCCCTTGATATCAGATGGTTGCAGACGTAATGCTTGAGCAACCTCTTCAAGTTTTGGTTCCTTTTCCATACCGTTGTAGGGTAGTTGACTAAGAATAGGAATTTTCAGAAGTTGAGAAAATTCTTCTAAAGTAGGCACCAATTGATAATCCGGGAAAGTAAAACAGTGGTGCAGGGGGTCAAAGAACTGGAAGAGAACTTTTATCATATCTTCTTCAATGTTGGTGTTGACCAAGCTGATCAGTCTACCATGTCTTTCACTGAAGGGAGAGCTCTCGGGAATCCTGGATGTAAGCTCCTTGAGTTGAGGAGGGATCCTTACAAGGTTGACCTGAATTGTTTTCCTGCGGAGAGATTCCATGTCCTACAAAACAAGAACAAAGATGAAGATTCGAACTCTTGAAGTGGTTAGCAAATGCATATGATGCGTTATGATGTTATGATGTTATGATAAAGTCACACCACAAGTATTCACAAAAGGAAAACATGGTAAAGGCACACAAGTCACACCAGACAGCCCTTAGAGTTTAGGCCAGCATGAAGTTTAGGTACTACTCTCTTGAAGTTGGTTGGCTCAAAACCTGTCCTATGAAATAGTAACCGGGTTCTAAGGAGCTCAATATCATTTGATTGCTTTCTATGTTCATTGTTTTGATTTAGCCACTTAACTGGCGACCAAAATATTCCAAGAAAACAACCCTCAATGAGTGTAGTATCGAGTATCTACCAACTTCGGACTGCACCAAAGTCGGTCATCTCACTACCCCTAAAGAGGTCAGGATGGTCAAGTAAGGTTCTAAGGTCAGTTGATGCTTCACGACACCACGCGGCGGCCCCGTACTCTCCTTGACTTGACTCAAGGGTTACTGGTACTCACCAAAGTGCCACATCAATGTAGCAACTGCTTCAACCATGTCGGTATACCCCGCACAGTTCCCTCACAGTTTGTTGCTACTTCTAAAGGGTATCCCCAGATCTGGGTTAGGATCTATAAAACTCCGATACAAGCCGACAATATTAAAGAATTCAAGGCATACAATTGAAAATATGGTGATCTAATCCTAAGTACACCTCACTTATAAATATTCCCCAGCAGAGTCACCAGTTCTGTGATCGGTGGAAATAGAACTGACTGTTTTGAAATGCTGGTTCGCGAAATGTCGCGGTAAGCAAGAGTCTCCACCGTCTTTTATTTTCTCCAACAAGGAAAGGACAAAAGCACAACAAAATTCCTTTTCGAGATGTTTCTCGGTTCGGGAGGTAGATTATAGAAAGGGAAGGTGTTAGCACCCTTTCTATCCGTGGTTATCCACGGGATCTTAGGTACTTGCTCACTATGTTTTCAAAGTGTTTTGCTTTTCTTGTGTTTGTGAGTTTTGAAAAAAGTTTGTTTGAAAACTTCGTTTTGACTCTTGTATCTGTCCTCAAGAGTGTATGAAGTGTTTGTTTGAAAACTTTTGTTTGAAAAAGTGTAAGTGCGAAAAGTATTTTTGTTTTGAAAGAGCAAGTACCTTAGAACCTCTACCTAATCAAAAGAAATTAAGCTGTGTAAATGTCCTTTAGACAATACTATCCCACTATTGAGAAGTAGGTAGCACCGTCGTTGGAGTTATTCGGGTCAATTCGATTATAGGGACATGTGGTCACCAAAGCAATAGTAGGACGCCTTAGCGGTAACCCTAATGTCCTAGATCCTTTTTATTCGAGGCAACCGATTCGAGGTAACTAGATCTTTAGACAGGAGGGCGACCTCTAAAACACCCTATACTCAATAACCACATCGAGGCAACCAAGTGAGGCGTATCCTAGGAGTGGCATGTGCGAGTTTGTCAGGATTCAGTTAAGTTATCTTTGCACATGTTATGGTGAGCTACAGGTTGATTTTAATTTCAGAGATAAGTCTTGTCATGCGTAGCCTAATTAACATACATCTAACAGTTAAATATTATGCGGAAAGTAAATCTACGCTATTACAAGGCGTCGGATATTTACATCGCCAAAAACAAACCCTTGAAAAGTAAATGCGAGAAAATAAAGAAAGCGGTAAAAAGTCCTAATTAAAGCTATTACATCCTCGGAGCAATTACATAAATATAATCAAAAAAATAATATGCGCGAATAGAAATTGAATTGGAGAAGTCCTTAGGGTTTTGACCTTTTTTGAGAAAGAAAGAAGTTTGATTATTTACGAATTAAATTAAATTAAACCTAATTAATTAATTAACAAAAGGAAATATTTTTTAATCTTTTAACGTTTTAAGGAAATAAAAAATAATCAAAAGTTAGTAAAAACCCTAATTCTAATTTATTTTATTTATTGCAAAAAGAAATATTGAAATTAACCTATTTAAAAAAAACTAAATTAATTTGTTAGTATTTATTTACAAAAATAAAGTGAAATTAATTTTAATTAAGAAAAATATTATTTTTAGTTTTTCTGAGTTTATTATGAAAATAATTAATTTGCGAGTTAATTAAATAATAATAATGATAATTAATAATTGATAAAATAAAGAAGAAAAAAGAATTAAAAGAAGAATAAACCAAGGGGGGGGGGTCCTGGCCCATTTAGGAGGTAAGTTCTGGAAATCTGAAGGCCCATTAACCTCAAGCCTGCTTTGACCTTGGTGATTGTCCAGGCGCATGGTTGACTGGGAGTATGGTGATCATCATCTCATGGCCATTGGATCTATGCCTGCAGCCACATGGCGCGTTGTTGTTTGGAGGTACATGGTAAACCTGCTTTTGCAACCTGCATGTGATCTTGTGAAGAAAAAGGACAAATAATTATTTTGGGGGACCTGGGATTCGAACCCAGGTCCCAACGCTCACATGCTAATGCCTTAACCACTCCACCATCACGCTTCATTCGTTATTAGAACAACAAGTAATCATTATATTAAATAATTAATCCATATGCTGTAAAAACAAAAACACGCGCGCCTTTTTTGAACTGACCAATGGGACATTAACATGTCCTTGTCTTCTTCGCTGTACCTGTAAAAAACACAAACAGATAGCGGGGGTTTTTAACCCCCACAATATGCAGCGACGAAAAATAGCGACTAGCATTGTGGTTGATATAAATGTTTCGCGAGGGTTGGTTTATGTTCGTCTGATTCTCACGATTTCAACCATATGCCTTGGGAATCCTAATTTTGCCTGGATTGCAAAGCCCCAAATTCACAGCTCATGAACCCTAGAAATTGATCATGGCAACTTTTGATTTATGGCGTTATAATTCAATTAACCTATACCAATAGCATCATATGATTCTTATTAACACAAAATAACCAAGAAAATATGTTAAATGTGCATGATTTGAGCAATACGATTATGGACAAAGTGTGCAAACTGTGAAACTATTTAGGGTGATTCTTTGAGCTTTAGCGTGTGAATTCAATTGCCACACGTTCCTGGGAACCCCTGCAAGGTGTTAGAATTAACAAAAAGCTTTGAATCGCCCTGGAATATAGAAATAAGTTTTGAGTTTTTTTCCAATTTTCTTGAATTGCAATGGCTTTTTCCTGCAGCTTTTTCACGTGTGTGGCATTAGGGTTAGCATGTACATATATAGGGGAATGAAACTAGGTCACAATCTTGAGCCAAAATCCTTTGAATTGATGATTGAATATTTGATTGAAAATCAAATCTTTTTGTATTTTCATGATTGGAAAAAGTTGTCAAACTTGGAGATTTTTGCATCTTTGATTTGTACACGAAATTGCCAGCATGTCTTGACCATATTTGCTTCACAAAAAGATTGAAAAACCATATCTTTGTATTTTCCTACAATTTAAATTAATTAAATGAATTAATATTGATTAAAAATCCAATTAATTAATAAAAAATAAGAAAATAAATTCAATTAAGCTTGATGGGTCGTGCATAGGCCATGGATGAAGTTTCAAGAAGAAATTTGAGGCCCATTAGCAAAAATAAGGTGTTTTGAGCAAAGTTGACTTTTGCAAATTCACAAAAATTTCCCAACTTCTCCAATGCATATCTTGCTCAATTTTGATCATATGAACATGTTCTTGGACATTTTGGAAAGGTCTTGAAGTCCTATAACCAATGCCTTTGGTCCCATGTCATTTGGATTTACCAATCTCAAGTTATGGTCTTTGACTTAAAGTGCACTTTTGTTGACTTTTGAAATTGACCTATAATGTAGAAATTGATAACTCTTTGTGAGAGCATCTCTTGGACTTGGAATGTGAAGATGGATTGTAGGTAATGTCATCCCCTTCAAAATGAGCATTGGATGGGATTTTTCTAATGAACCATGAAAAAGTTATGCCCTGGTCAAGATACTGTTGACTTTTCTACTGTCCAAAAATAGTAACTTTTGGCATCTTGATGATTTTTGAGCTATTCTTGTGGAATCATGATCAATACTTGATCAAATGATGATTGTGGACTCAAAATAAGATGTTGACCAAAAATTTTGACTTTTGACTGCAAAATGACCATTTTGCCCCTGGAGTTGATTGTGGATCAAATGAGGCTTTTGACTGTGCAAATTGACACTGTGAGTTTTGAGACTTGGCATGTAGGTGCTTGAGAATGTTTATAGGCATATGAGACTTGTTTGAACCATTGAAAACCTCTAATTCCTTGAAAGAACCAAAACCCTAATTTCAGCTGTCTTAGGAAGTAGTTTGATTGTACAACCCTTAAGCCATCTTAAGCCATTTGAAGATGATATCTTGAGGAACCTTGAAGAATATGGGAGGGAAAATTTTGGGGTACAACAGAGTGGATCTCACTTTCTTGGCGGCCTTTCGAACTTGTTATGTTGCTGTCCTCAAGGAGTTATTAACGGTTGTTGTGCCCTTGGTTGTGAGGCCACATCATTAATTTCTCCCTCCTTCCTTTTTGTGAAGTTAGGAACATGTCTTTTCGCATTGTAATGGGTATTTTATGGTCCCCCTTGTATCTTTGCATTTTTTACTCCAACTCCAATCCTTTCTCTGATAGTTACTAGATCCTAAAATCCAGAAGAGATGCTTCCTACTATCTTTTCATAGTATACCCCTTGCAAGGTTCCCATGAACATGTTGACTAGTTCTTTCTCCATAAGTGATGGTTGTACACGGGATGCCATTTCTCCCCACCTTTGGGAATATTCCTTAAAGGACTCCTCTTTCTTCTGAAACAGGTTCTGGAGTTACATGCGGGTAGGTGCCTTGTCCAAATTGTATTTATACTGTTTCAGGAAGGCATTAGAGATATTTGCCGATGTCTGGATGTGAACTCTTTCTAACTGCATGTACTAATCCAGAGATGCCCCACTTAAACTGTTTTGAAAATTATGAATCATCAGCTTCTGGTCTTGAGCATAAGCATGCATCTTCCCGCAATACATGTGCAGATGGTTCCTTGGAAAAGTGAGCCCCATTATATCTTCCAAAGTTAGGTACTTTGAATTTTGGCGAGATTACTACGTCCAGAACAAGACCCATTTCGGAAGTGTCGACATCCAAAGCATCATATCCCTCCAGAGCTTTTAATCTTTCCTCTATAGATTTATACTGATTCGACACTAGTGGATTCTTAGCAGCATGAGTATTGGTCGTTCTCTTAGGTGCTTGATTAACATCCTCTAGGTCGTTGTCTCCATATTTCATGTCCAAGTAGTTGTATGCATTGTTGATCAGAATCTGCAGGGTATGGGATTCCCCTGCCTTTGGCGGAGGTGGGACTAACCCTTCAGTATCTTGTCTTGTCTCTTGCTGAGCCATGACATATTTTTTAGGTCTTGTCTCTGGTCTTCTTCTCAGTTGGTGACGGATCGATGCACCAATGGTCAGGGTTATTTCCTCAAAGGCTACCCTAGGAATTTGCTCTTTTCTGTCAATGATATTTTTCAAGGCTAGAAGAACGTGACTCACATCTCCTCTCATTGGGCGATGTTGCTTTTGACTAGTTTTAAATCCACTTTGAAAGTTTCTTGGTTTTCTTCAATTTATTCCATTGCTCTCTGTTGGTGAGCTCTTGTTTGGTACGATGGTTGGAGAGGTTGTGGTTTTATTCTACCAATGGTTCAACTGGAGAAGATTTTGAAAACTTAGTTGTGTTGTAAATTTATGAGATGTCGATGTTTATGGATGTACGAATGTGTATGAGAAATGCCAAGAATTTCGTTTTGAATGTCTTATTCACTTGGATTCATATATTATTTTTTATACATTATTCTTTTAGGTTTTTCTTTTTTTATTGGTGAGTAGAAAACAAATACACGAACGTAATACGGAACAAAATGCATTTATTGAGAGTAACAATTGTCTTTAAAAGAGAATATAATTCAGATATTGAAAGATATTACAAATTTAAAACAATAAACTCGCTGAAATAAAATAAACAAAAGGAAGCAGTCTTCTAAGCACGCTTGCGGATGTCTGCTCTGAAACGATCGACCATTGTTCTACAAAGCTTGAGGAAGTCATCGACGTCTTTTAGGAGAGGAACCATCACACTTTCTGCGCCTCTCAAACTTCTAGGGATGTCTTCAATGAGATTGTTGGCTAAGAAAGGCGAGTTTTTCATGCTTGTCCTTGTAGTATCGGTATTCTCGGTAAAAGTTGGGAGTTATCTTGTGGTTATCCCTTCCTGCTTTGGCGATATTCACATACTGCTCTTCCCAATACATATTTTTATCCCACATCTTCGTATAGAGTCTCCGTTGTATCTGGAAATCTTTTCGGAGGCCATCTAGCTCAAGGCACACTTGCTCGTACTCTTCAGTTTTCTGGGCAAGAAGTCTTTTTTCCCTCATCCTTTCAAGGTATTCCCTTATCTCCAATTCTTAGCTATCTTAGAGTCTGGTGGTGAGATACTTTATTTCCTCTTTTTGATATAAAGAGGCTTGTGCCAAACGCTGGATTTGGGCCCTTAGATCTTCTTCCAGCACCTTCTTGGCTTGTACCGCCTTTTCATACCATTTAGTTTATTTTCAAATTTCACTAGCAGCGTCTTCCAACCTCTGGTTGTGGGAATCCAAATTAAAGGTAGCACTTAACAACCCTTCAGTCGAACATTTTGTCTTTAGACTCTCCTTTTGATTCAAGTATGCGCTACATTTGTCTTTTTTTCTTTGGTTAAGTTAAGGAGGTTGAGCTCTAGTTCTTCTTTTTTCCATTGAGCCTGTTTCAAGGCTTTCTTCAGATCATCTATTTCTTACAAGGACATAGGCAGAGCTATTGGGACCTCTGGCTTGTATTCAGGATCTATGTCAAAAGGAAGCTTAATAATTTGTATCCTATCCAGAACCCATCGAGTGTAAGGTTCTTTTTCCACATCATTCTTCTTTTCAGCTTTTTCTTTTATTAACCCTGTTCTAGGCCTAGATAATTTTGTTGAACAACTCTTGGTCGTTTTTCCCGTGTCATGAATGATCAATTGTTGGAGTTGTTCGTCTGAAGGTTTATCTTCCAAGGGATACCCTCACTATGCTAAAAATTAAAAATAACAGTGCACCATAGACAACGCTTATTTCACGAAGCGCTGTTATAAGTTAAAAAATTAAAACTATAAACTAAATTAATAAAAAGCACTGCTGAAGGGCATAGATAAGAAAGCTCTTTCTTGAAAGCGCTGTTATAAGGCATAGATAAGAAAGCACTTTCTTAAAAGCACTGCTATAGGGCATAGATAAGAAAGTGCTTCTAAAGACCATATATTAGAAAGCGCTTTCTGAAAGCGCTACTAAAGGGCATAGATTACAAAGCTCTTCTTGAAAGCGCTGCTAAAAGGTATAGATTAGAAAGCGCTTTATCATAAAAAAGCGCTGGTAATGCCTATACTTTAGAAAGCGCTTTCTGAAAGCGTTTCCTTTTCTAAATTCTAAAACTAAAACTCTTAAACCCTAAAATAATAATACACGATTATTTCTTCTACTCACCTCCGTCTCTGCAATAGTTCTCAGCGATTTCACCATTTCACATTCGTTAACCTCCATTCATTGTCGTTCACGGTCGTTCTAGCAGCTATCACTTCCGTTCACAGTGTTCTACAACTATTCACATGACACTGTATTTTCCCGACGTTTCTCGGTCGAGTTTGACGTACAATGCTCATTCCATGCGATTCCCTAAGTTCGACCTTCACCATCATCGTCTCCATCTTCTCAATAAACCACCATCTCAGATAAACCTTTAGACAACTTCTCGACGCTGCTATTAAGTAAATTTGAGGTAAATTTCTTACTAAAGTTACTGGTGTGAGTGAGCTTCTCTTTCATGAGACGGTTTAATATGTGATGAATTTGTCAGAAATTGTGTAAATTTGTTAGAAATAATGTTGTGGTTTGTGTTACCAAGTTTGAAGTGAATCAGTTTGGATTTATAAATCGTTATGCTTCCGAATTTTTGTTGGTTTGATTATGATTAGAAGTTATCCTGTCTAAATTGTGTGAAAATTGTGACGTTATATCCATTTTAAATTCATGATACGTACTCTTAATTTTATTTTCGAGTGTTGTTTTGACGCCAGTTTCATGATATGATACTCTTTATGCCGAGTGAAGTTTCATGATACGATACTCTTAATTTTAGTGTTGAAATTAATGATACGAAACTCTTAGTGTTAATGTTATTGCTATGACGATTCATAACAGCAACCGTCAGACCTTGTAAGTTCTCTCAAATTTCTCTACAACCGTCGAACCTTATAAGCTAGTTCTCTCAAATTTCTCTGCAATCGTTGGACCTTGTAATTTCTCTTTTCTTTTCCTCAAATATATTGTTTTTGAAATCGTGAGAGTCAAAACTACAAGCATTATTTCTTTACAGTTGAGTCATAACCGCTGAACCGAGATAGCATTATTTTTGTATTGTCGAGCATTATTTCTGTATTATTATTGTTAGCAATTGAATCGAGAGAGAAATAGAGGTGATATTTTTGTTGTTTGGATTAAAGAAAAACAGAGAGGGTTATTTGTTGTTTTTGTTATCATTGAACCAGAAATAGAAGAGAGAACGATTGAGTGAAAGATGAAATAAACAGAGGAAAGAAACTAGAGAAATAAGGGAAATTTTAGAAAAAAGTAGCGTGAAATCAAATGATGGAGCGACTAGTCTCACAAGTTATTAGGGTTTCCGTTTCCAATTTTCGTTATATCTATGATTTTGTTACTCGTTGTTAACTCAATCGTTGTTGTCTGTTTATATTATTCTCTTATCAGTGTATTGTTCTGCTGCATTTTGAATTCTCCTTGTCTACTAAATTCTCTAGTTTACTATATATTCTACATTTTTGCAGGTTTACTATATCGTTTGTTAATCACCATATCGATTCGTATCAATTCATTTCACAAAATTTCAAGGGATCACTTCAGGAAATAACTTCAAGGGGTCGATTGACATACTCTTTATCAAAGAATTTGATTTTAAGGTTCGAATATGTGTTTCTTCTCATATATTCAGTTCAATTTTTCATTTTGTTTTAAATCTCAGGAACTTAAATATGTATAAGTTGTTTCCATACAAGTTGTTTTTATAAACTGTTATCATTATGTGAAAGGTTCCTTTGTTTTATGAAGTTGAAAAAATATTTTCTAAGAAATGATGTTGGTTTTGTTTTTCTTTTGTTATTAGGCCAGAGATAATGTTGTGACTTGTGGTATTCAATAGCTTCACTTTATAAAAGATCAGCATCTCAGGTTAGGAGTTTACAAAGTGAGGTTCAAGAATATATTACAAGATACACTCAAAACTCATTTTGGTTTAACGTGTTTGAAATGGAATTAGTGAACCAAATTGTTTATGTGTAGTTGCTGCCCGATTTCATAGCCGCTTTCACAATTTCCGATTTCTCTTGTGAAGAGTGAAATTCTAATCGTTTCAAGAATCTTACATTGTGTGGTTCCAGAAGTTGTTGACTTCTTTATAGGTAATTAGTTTTTCTTTTGTTATAGTTGCATGATTAATTATAGTGTTTTTGTTTAACTTACTTAGTAGTAAAATCATGGATACAAAATTGATGTCTTCCAATCGATTGCCAAAGGAGAACAAGAATGGGGTATTAGAATTTGTTAAGTTTGCTGTTGAACATGCCAAAAAACCCAGTCGAATAAAATGTCCTTTCTTGGGTTGTTGTTATGGGGGTCGGGTTGGCGCAGTTGGGTTGGAATCTTATTTACTTAGTGTAGTGGTAGAAATGTTGAGACTAAGTGATTGGATTGACTTAACTCGCACAGATCAAATAAAAATTGCCACCGCGCTTTATTGTTTCAAAGAAATGGGAAAATAGTGAATAACCAAAAAAATATGGGGAGAGAATCTAAGCTCGGGGGTTGGTTATGCAAAGGGAAGGTATTAGCATCCTAAACATCTACGTTACTCCGCAGGAAACTCTTTGAAAATTTGTGTATTTTGGCTATAAGAGTTGTATAAAAAAATAGATTGTGGGGATGAGAAAAGAAGTATTTTTTACAATTTTTTTTCCACCCGCCGCAGTTGTAAACCTTGAGTGCCTACGTACCACCTTCCGTGCAATAGGGGATCAAGTTACTCGTAGTTCACCTTTAAAAATTTTAAAACACAAGTGTGTTAGTTAATTTTAAGAGACGAGACATCATCGTCTTATCCGAGTGGAAGAACATACTTACTACCGACGATTATGAGAAATGATAATTTGCATCATCTCAAAGTGGAGGATATGACTTGGGTTTTAATATCAACAAAGCCTCACTCAACATCCAAGTGGAAAATATCTCACTTTACTACATATCGTAGAAGTATAGTGGTTCGCATCACTACAAGGATTGACAAAATTCTAATCTTTTGAGAAAATTATAAAGATAAAAAGCCAAAGTGGCAAAATAATTTGAATTAGATTGATTTACTTTTAGGCTTCTCACAAAAAAAATTCAAAGCATTATTAAGTTGGTTAAAGTTTGATTAAGAAAATATTTTTGAAAATACATGGACCTAAGTCAAAGTTTATTGTGAAAGTGGTCCAAGTTTAGAAAACAAGAATAGTTTTCAAAAGGAGGGACAAGATGGGAGGTGATGAAGAGACTATCCTAAAGCATAAGGTAAGAGCTAGAGTAAAGAACCGTCTAACCAACAAGAAGCCAACCCTTAACACAATGAGTCAATGTAGAATTTCCACCCTTCGGATTGAAACCAACAAGTAAAGATGATAAACCTCTTAAGAAAACCAAGCTTCAAATACATTAAGTCTTCACAAAAATTGGGCAGAGCAACAGTTGTATACGGATGAATTATCAATCACTGACAAAGCATATAATCAGAATAACCTGCATACAAAGAAAACAAGCAACCTAATGTCTTTGGATAAACCCCAATAACTCCAGACAAAACAACAACAAAAGTCACAAGGTCCCAAGGTAGGTCAAGGTCTCTAATCTGAAGTCCAAGAAGTCCACAATCTCCATTATGCCAAAGATAGTAACTAAATAGTCCAAGTAACATTAAATTTGTTTATGGTTCAAGTTGAATATTAGGTATCTTCAAAAAGAAATTAAAAGCTCAAGTGAGTAAAATAAAATGACATAAAAGTAAATGCTCAAGTGAGCAAAGATGAAAATAACATGAAAAGTAAATGCTAGAGTAAAATGGTGCATAAAGTAAAGGCATAAAATAAAAGCATAAAATAAAGGCATCAAATAAAAAGTGAAATATTAATGAATTAGTAATTAGAGGTTAGTTGAATGACCATCTTGAAGCTTACATTTGAAAACTCATTAGAAGATTGATACAATCAAAGCCTCTCAATAACAAGTTTCATTTTCTTTTTGTCACGTATATCATTAATTTCAAAATCTTAAGGCAACAATGATCAATGATGTTTAAGTGATTCACTTTGACCAAGACTTATGAAGATTCATTAGAGGATTGATAAGACCAAAGCCTCCTAACAATGAATCACAAGATTATTGGATCAAAGGTTTCAAATTAACATACTTGGGCTTGCAAACATAGGTTTGGGCCATGAATGATCATTTCTCAAATCGGGACAAAATTTAGCGCTATGTGAAGCAATTGTAAGTAAACTTATGTAGAAGTCGCACCTATTTTGAGGTCGGTCAATAGAAATCTATGTACCATATGTTTAGAGAAATGATATGAAAATTATTCTCGAACAACATGTAGAACAAGTAAGAAGGGGATAATATGAAGAGGGAGGGAATAAGAATTAAACCATATTTGAACCAAAAATTTAATCAAGCAATCATTAAAATCATTCTTCCATTTTGGTAGAGTTGAACTCAGAACCCAAGATCCAATGATGTTAATGAAGCTCATGATCAAAATCTCGTAGTTCAAAATCATCTAGAATATACACAAAAATAAAATTGTATTTAAAAATAAAGAAAAAAAGATTTTTTAAAATGGTTTTAAATGAAAATAAAAGGGGAAAATAACAACTATATTCTAAACATCCAAAAAAAATTCAATGAGACTATAGAAAAATCAGAAATGAGCTCAAATATTCATATAAAATTTTTGGTGAATTTTTTAAAGTCAGAAACTATTTTTAAAATTAAAAGAAATAGGCAAAATAAACCAAAATTGTAAAAATAGTAAAGTCGGAAATAAAAATAAAATGAGGTCACCAATATTTGTCAAGAGGTCATTGGATCCTTCCATATTTTTTTCAGAATTTAAAAATTAAACAAAGTATTTTTAAACATTTAAAACAACTCAAATAAAGTGAAAAAATATAAAAAATCAAAACACAAAATAAAATTGTGAAACAATAATAATCCAAAAGAGAAAAATCAAAAGTATTTTTAAGAATTTTTTAGATTTTTTGAAGTTAAAATAATTTTTTTATGAATTTTTGAAATTTAAAACAAATAAAATTTAAAATCAGAAAATAAAATAAAAACCAAAAAGGTGTAGACCATTGGATGAGAGTCAAAACGCGTTAGTAAGCTAATCCAATGGATCATACGTGTTGTGCATTTCATGGTCCTCAAGAAATAACACATCTGATCAATTATTAAAAAAATTTGAAAAAAGTGCGTGGAAATTTGTCATTGGTTCAAGACAGACACGTAGGTCGTCTTCAACTTTCATCCAAGCAATTTAAAGGTTCATGAAATGGAAAAATTAGAGCTCGAGACCAGTACCATTCGCTTCGTGTCTTCAAGACGATTCCAATGGTACCCTCGTGAAAAATTTATAGAAGGTGCAACTCAGTTGTTTTGGAAGGAACGATTTGAAAAGGGATTTGAAAATTCATGGCCAAAACTCACTTCCAGTTGAAAAAAATGTTGCGACGAATCATAATGATGAGAGATTCATTACAGTATCAAAGTTTGAGATAATTGGTGAAGGAATCTACCTATTGAAGTTCAAATTCAGAGCTCTGAATCTTGACTTGTCTAGCACGATTTAGGAAGTCTTAGAGCTTGGTTCTTCTTCTGTTAGCTTCAATGAAGTTCAAGGATGAAGAATTGACAAAAAAAAAATGGATTGAGGATTGTTGTAAAACCAAATTCCAAGTTGCAGAAAAATGGGTTTAAGAGAAAGTTTGGCAGGGTGATTCTGGCTATTTAAGCTTACGAAAAATGAGTGGGATAGAGCCTGTATTTATAGGAGAAGTAAATGGAATCAAGAGGAGGGGTGAATGATTCAATTTGAATGGAAATCATGCACACCTGTTTTCATGAAATAAGTGTGATCACATGAGCATCAAAACTCATCCAAATGATGCATTTTGACACTTTAAATCATCCACACGCTTATGCTAATCATGTTTAAGTAGAAAACACTGACAAATTTGGTGATTAGAAGTCAAATTTTGGAAATTTTATTATGATTGTTTTAGAAACTTGAGTTCCAAGGTACCAACTTTAAAATCATGGTGTGCACAATTCAGGAAGCTTTATGACTTGATTCTTGATGTATTGGAAATATGAGATCACAAAATTTACAATGTTCAAAGAATGGAATCAAATGGATGTTTGAGCTGAGAGTTGTGATGAGTCAAAGTTGAGAAAAAGATGCTGACTTTTTGTACTTAGAAAAATTCTAAGTTTTTCTTCAAATATGACCTATAATGTCTTGCATCCAAACATGGTCTTCCATTTAAAATTTTCTCTTGACCAAAAAAGATGGCATGAAGTAGATCCCTTGAATGACTATTTGAGACTTGAACCATTTAAAATCTCTAAAAAATGAGAAAGTCATGACTTCGTGAAGTTGGTGAAAATTCATGAGATGGCCTATAATCCTTTGAGTGCTTAAGACATCTTCCATCCATTTTCAAGCTTTGCACATAATAGAAGCATTGAATTTCACAACTTTAAGATTATTTTTGAAAAGGAATAGGATAAAGGAGATAAAGATTGACCAAGTTATGATATTTTGAAGTCTCATAAGCGAATTTGATAGCCTATCTAGAGGACTTGTAATCTTTCTCAATCATTAGCCATCTTTCACATGAAATTTTCTTGAAACTTTTAAAGTGATTTGTTAATAACCCTTTAAAGAGGATAATGTCTTTGGAATCACTCAAAAATACCAAAAGATGAGCAATATATAGCCCTTAGAAGTTCAAAACCCTAGCTCCTCGAGCAACAAAATGCCTCGGAAAACCTTTTCAATTTTGACAAATTTTCTTGCAAAAATAATTGTGTCATGTAAACAGAAGTTGTTAAGGATGATAATAAGAAACCATAGCAACCATAAACACTTCAAAATATTATGAATTGAGGTAATTATGCACTTGTGATCAAAAAATCAAGAACTTGTCCAATTAGGTCAAACTTATTCAATCAACCCTTACATCTTTGAACTATTTTTGACAACTTAAGGCATGATGAATCACAATAGACTTTGTCATGAAGCTTGAATCTCAATGAAGCTTTTATGAAGAAGGCATGGAAGTAGGCTCATGAACTTTTAGATCAACTTGGTGGAATGTGTTGTGCTTTCACCTATAATATCATCAATTAGGGCAAACATTCATTGTATTTATTAATTAAGAGTTAATCAATACAAAACATAGATGATCACAATATACAAGTCAAGGTGCTTGGTGATTCCCCATGAGAAAAGCTAAAGATAAGGAGAAGAACCAAACCCTAGTGTGATCTTGTTGTGATTTAGTTAATATGAGATGATAAAGGGATCTTAGGTGGGGGGGGGAATTGGGGTACAACAACTGCCTTTATTTAAGTGTCTTCTATCCGGAGATACGAAGGTTAAAATCTTCGTGTCGACGCGATTTAAGATACTTAAATATAAAACAAACCCTATTTTTGGCCCTAAGATGTCATGCAATGTTTATGATTGTGCATGCAAATGAACAAATCCAAGGGTGATACAATACACCACTGAGGATACAGAGAATAAAAGATCAAAATAAGATTACACCAGGAAAATAAATCACTGGTAAACAAAAGACGCGATTCTATTGGGGTAAATTCCAAAGAGAAGACAAACATAACATAAACTCGGACATTGGGGAGATAAAAAGGATAACAGTGATCAACAGATAACCGTAAACTATCCACTCTCAGAGAAGATAGCAAAAAAGGTAATATCGATCCACTAGGGGGAAAAGGTGGTAGGATAATACCAGCAAACATCAATATTAAAGGTGGTAACAATTGATTGGCGTCAGTACGTACAACCGGAAATAAACAAACTTCTTCAGAGTAATGTGAGTCTCAATGATGAAATATCTCCCATAATGAAGAGACTACCATCCATCGGAAAAAGATCTCAACAACAAACTATCTCCCATAATGATGAGACTACCATTCATTGGAGTAACAAACATCAACAAAGAACTATCTCCCATAATGACGAGACTACCATTCATTGGAGTAACAAACCTTAACAAAAAACTATCTCCCATAATGACGAGACTACCATTCATTGGAGTAAAAAACCTCAACAACGAACTATCTCCCATAATGACGAGACTACCATTCATTGGAGTAATAAATCTCAACAACAAACTATCTCCCATAATGACGATACTACCATTCATTAGAGTAACAAACCTCAACAATGAACTATCTCCCATAAGGACGAGACTACCATTCATTGGAGTAACAAATCTCAATAATGAACTATCTCCCATAATGACGAGACTACAATTCATTGGAGTAACAAACCTCAACAACGAACTATCTCCCATAATGATGAGACTACCACTCATTGGAGTAACAAATCTCAATAATGAACTATGTCCCATAATGACGAGACTACCATTCATTGGAGTAGAAAATCTAAAGAACAAACTATCTCCCATAATGACGAGACTACCATTCATTGGAGTACCAAATTCAACAACGAACTATCTCCTATAATGACGAGACTACCATTCATTGGAGTAACAAATATCAACAACGAATTATCTCCCATAATGACGAGACTACCATTCATTGAAGTAACAAATCATGAATCCTCTGCAGGAACTAACAGACCTACTGGGGAAGTACAAGTTGCTCAAATAAAGAGACTGCCACTTGTTTTTATGGAAAGGATTTGTAATGATGACCTCTTGGGGGAAGAAACAGGGCTTCCAAGGGGGAATGCCAATATATTCCTGCTGAGGAACTAAAGTATTCACGTGCAAAATAAATGGATATTCTTGAACTAGGGCTCAAAGCTCGCAGAAATCAAAATAATAATGTTGCTGGGGACCATAGATTCAAACTAGGAACAAACCGAAATGAAACAGTCAACCGAGATAGCACCTGATGAGAAATAAAATCAAAAGGGGGTCACATTCCACTCAGATAAAGAACTGAATAGGAAAAAAACTTCCACGAGGGATAACTCAATGGGGAAATCGAAAGAATATACACTTTCTACTTAAAGTTGATAATCTATTGAAGAGAGGGTAACATAACACTGCAAATAGGGTAATATTCCAATAAAAAATCAATGGATGCAAATGAGTAACAAATTTATTTTCGGCTATGCATGATGCATGTATGAATGCTATCATGTATATGCTGACAAAACTATTACACCATATTGTTGATAAATAGATAAAACCAAATTAGGTAGAGTTAATACTCAGGTAAATCACTTCCAGGAGGAAAATATTTAAGAAAGTAAACACTAACAAAGTCTTGTTCCATGGCTTAACTTCACTGGGAAGAAATACAATCCGAAAATAATCAAATCAAGACAAAAGAATCAGTGCAAATACTATAATCTAACATCCTCCTCCAAGCTTCATCGAGGAACGTCGCACAAGCTTCAATGAGGGAAAACAAATGCTTCAACGTTTGTACTTCTACTGAGGATTGCAATACCGACCTCAATTGGAAAACAAAACCAAGTTGTTGAGATATCACTTGGGGATCTCCTGCTGACTTTATTAGGGCGTACAACACCAAATCATTGAGAGAAGCCCAAAATACCTTCTCCAATACCAAGATTGATAATTACATAAACTTCCATGTGGAGAAATTATGAAATTGCATGGGGATGACAACTCTTAGAGAGAAACAGTATTTCATCTTCACTTGGGGATCTAAGAAATAAAACAATACAACAATAAATCAAAATTATGGGGATTTTAAATCAAACCCAGCACTTGGCGGGAGAAAACCCAAAATATGACAACTGTTTCAACACTTCTTAGAAAAGATATTGCCCTCGTTTAGTTGGCTGGGAAATAAACAACAACAATAATACCAACAATGCAAAGGGTGACGTTTTGCAAATGATTCCATGTCAACACACAAAGAGGAAGGGACTTTAGTCATATGAGCGAAGACCTTACTGGGGAATTCGATATAGAGACTTCATACCATGCAAACCCGAAATCAAAATGAACCAATGCTTGACTGGGGAAAGTGGGATCACAAACCTAACACCACACCATACATCAATTGGTATCATCTTCAACTATCTGAGAAACACAAGAAGATCATATGCATACCAATAAAAGTGACTTGGGAGAACCTTCCT
Organism: Vicia faba; assembly: GCA_948472305.1. NCBI lineage: Eukaryota > Viridiplantae > Streptophyta > Magnoliopsida > Fabales > Fabaceae > Vicia > Vicia faba. The sequence continues at coordinate 612,506,818 of OX451735.1, forward strand.
GGGGAATATATACTTCCACAATTTTAGAGTTCCTCCAACCTTGAAATCACTATTTTTGTTCTCCTTGAGTCACAAAATCTAAAGTAAGAAGTAATCTGTAAATTCTTTTCAAAAAATAATTTTGTCATTTTATCTTTTTGTTTTGAAAATTACTATCAATAATAAATGGAGTCTTTGTAAGCATAATAAAATAAGAATTGCAAAGAATTGGATAAAATCTCAAAATTTATTAATATAATGGTAGCATACAAATAGAGAGACTTCATAGATGATTACAAAGTTTGGAAATTGGAAAAGATAAATTAAAATATAATGACCACTATTCTCCCTAAAAACTTTGAATTCCTGAGTAGTGACTTCCGTTGAAGAGTGGCAAGGATCCAAGAAGATTGTTGCTTTAATGATCAAGTATTGTCTGATTCAGTTACTTGCCAAGAAATCCCTAACTTTTCCTAGGTTGCCCTTGCGGGTTTTTAACATAGTGGGAAGAAACTATTTTGTTTATGTCTCTAATTTTTTCCTAGACCGCCCTTTCGGGTTTTCAGTCTATCGAGACGTTATTTTTTTCCTAAGCCACCTTTTCAGGTTTTAAACTTAGCGAGTTGTTCTTTTATTTCTTTAGGCAAAATATTTCTTGACCGCGTTAGCATTCATAGGACGTGGGACTCCTCACTATCCATAGTTTCAATAATTAATGCACCGCCAGAGAAGGCTTTCTTGACAACATATGGGCATTCAAAATTGGGAGTCCACTTGCCCCTAGAATCAACGTTAAAAGACATGATCTTCCTGAGCACGAGGTCACCTTCTCTGAATTCACGAGGCTTGACCTTCTTATCAAAAGCTTTCTTCATCCTCTTCTGGTACAACTGACCATGACATAAAGTTTTCATTCTCTTTTCTTCAATCAAATTCAATGGGTCAAACCTATTATGGACCCATTCAACCTCTGACACCTGGGTTTCCATTATCACACGTAAATAGGGAATCTCAACCTCAATAGGGAGCAATGCTTCCATGCCACACATAAGAGAGAATGGGGTAGCCCTTATTGATTTGCGGACAGATGTTCGATACCCATGTAAAGAAAAAGGAAGCATCTCATGCCAATCTTTATAAATAACAACCATTTTTTGGATGATTTTCTTGATGTTTTTATTATCAGCTTCAACAGCCCCATTCATCTTTGGCCTGTAGGGAGATGAACTGTGGTGGACAATCTTGAATTCTTCATAAATTTTTGTCATTATCTTATTATTCAGATTCAAGCTGTAACCAGTGATAATCCTGTTTGGCACACCATACCGAAATATAAGATTGTTCTTGATAAAGTGCACTACCACTTTCTTAGTGACTTTAGTATACAAAGCTTATTCCACCCATTTGGTGAAGTAGTCAATTTCCACTAAGATAAAACGATGTCCATTTGACTCCTTTGGTTCAATCATTCCAATCATGTCAATATCTGTTGTACCCCAAATTTTGACCTAAGATACCATCTCCCATCTGCATCATTACATTGCAAGCGTTTTGATATATTTTTATCAATTTTCAAAGCAGATTTAAAATTCATAACTTTTTTAAGTCTAGAGCTGTTTATTTGTTGAGCGCTAAATTTATTAATCGATCAATGCTAAAACAATGTTTATTAATTATTTATTATCTTAAATTTAAATAATTGGAATTTATTTTCAGTTATTATATAATTTAAAGATTTATGAATAATAAAGTAAATATTTGAAAAGAAGTTTATTAATTGATCAAACAATGTTTATTAATTATTTATTATCTTAAATTTAAATAATTGGAATTTATTTTCAGTTATTATATAATTTAAAGATTTATAAATAATAAAATAAATATTCGAAAAGAGTTTATTAATTGATCAACAATGTTTGTCTAATTATTTATTATTCTAAGTTTAAATAGTTGAAATTTTATTTTCAGTTATTACAATTTAGAGAATTATAAATAACGAAGTAAATAATTGAAGAGAAGTTAATTGGTCAATGATGTTTATTTTATTATTTATCATTCTAAATTTAAATGATTGGAATTGATTTTCAGTTATTATATAATTTAAAGAATTATAAATGATAAAATAAATAATTGGAAAGAAAAAAAATTAATTGGCAAAATATTGGAGTTTTATTCATTTTATTCTAATTGTTACAATTGTTGTTTAAATACCGTATTTATTTACAACGTATTTACAATAATAATTTTTACAATGTTTAAAATGAAATAAAAGCTATCCTAATTTTTTCCTAAGTTCTAAATCTTCATCTTCTATCCAATATTTCTTTGACTGCTCATTTGATTTTACCTGCAAAGAATTAAAAGAAAAAAGTCAGAAGTGAATATATAATTAAAAGCAAAAAAAAATTAATTAGCGTTCATCATTAAAAGCAAACGGCTGGAATCAGTTTTTACCCTTTTTGCAAATCACGGGATTTCTCCCGGTTCACAAAAAGGGATGAATTTTTATTGATAAAAATGAATGCACAAATTTAAGTATGCACAAATTCATTTTTTGTCAAAATTGCATTTTATTGAAAACTGCATAATTAAAAATAAACTGCATAATTAAAAGCCAAATGCATATTTCAAAAAAAAACAAAACAGCATATGCAATGTTCAAAGGCAAAGTGCAACTTAAACTACTTCAAGAATATAGGAAGAGGCCAAAATCAAAGGCTCCCATGCTGTACCATGCAAAGACAAAGAGATGTGCAGTTTAAACCAAATATGCAAGCATAATATATTTTCTATTTCTCATCATTTTCCAGTTTGCTTTTTCAGAACAAATAAAGTACATACATCATTTTAATGTCATTTGTACTTAAGAGAGAGAAGAGAGGAAGAGTGTGGTTTACAGATTTTTGGCTTAGGCAGGAAATAGATAGCAAACAGAACAACAACAATGCAGTAAGAAAAGGGAAAGCATGAAAAAGAATAGAGACAAACTGATGGAGCAGTAAGAAGTGCAGAGTATCAAGAAAATATAGTAAAAGTATCCCAAACCTGTAGCATAATCTCAAGCCAACTAACGGATATAACACAACAAACCCCCTTCAAAAGAGAGAGTCCAACCTGTTTGAGAAGCCTAGAAACAAAACTGTCAAACAAAAACCATATAACCATAACCTGCAGAAAACCAAAAAAAGCCAAAAACAAATATGGCCTAAACCATACAACCTGCATTCAAAACACCATCAAACACTTAACCACTGTCCACCCATACTCAAGCCTTATGGTCTAAAACCATAAAACCTGTTAAACTCAACCTAATGCAAAAACCAGCATACCCTGTCAAACTTATTGCCCAGCCATGAACATCATCAACCTCAAACCTGTTGAAACCAAAATCAGGCCAAACCTGAAGCAAACCCTCATACCTGCCTAAACACCCAGGGCCAAATTTATACCAGCCATACACAACCAAAGTCAACAAAAACCAGAATGCCAAATAACGCAACTAAGCCAAATATGTACATAACAACATAAAGCCTCAGAAATAATCATCATAGCCAGTAAAAAAGGGCAACAGAAGTGAGAAGAAGAAGAGAGGAAAAAGCATACAAACGAAGGCAGCGTTCAAGCATCAACATCATCAAGCTAATCAAAACAAAAATTCTCCAACAATAGCATGTTCAAGGCGACACAAAAGTCTCAGAAGTATATCATCATAGGCCATTAAGAAAGCAATCGTTCAAGGCAACACAATCGTTCAAGGCAACACAATCGTTCAAGGCAACACAATCGTTCAAGGCAACATAGACGTTCAAGGCAACAGGCAAGAAGAAGAACAAGAAAAAGGCATCACAAGGTATACATTCAAAGAGAAGTAGGCAAAGCCAAGGTCAACGGTAAGCAAGAAGAAGAGAAATTGCACAAAGGTTTTCAACTTCATTCATCATCAAACCAAAAAATAAGAACGAAATACCAGTAGTCAGAAGCAAAGCTCACAGCGTCACTGTCTTCCTCGCCCCGACCTCCTACGCGTTTCCCTCAACCATTCCTCCTCCGTCTCCAGGTAACCTTTCTCCCTCTCTTCCTTTCAAGCACCTCAAACAACCATTAATAACAAGAAGTCAGAATCAAATAGATAAAAAATCATAACATGCCGTAATGAAAACCCCAACGAAATAAAGTGAACATTGTTACCGTGAATCCATCGCCGTGGCTTTTCGTTGGAGGGAAGAGGAAGGTTGAGAAGCTGGTGGCCACAGGCGAAGAACTCAGAAGCGAGCATGAAAGGCGAAGAAGACGAACACGCATGAACAAGCGGCGCCGCTCTGTACTTTTGTTAACCTTAACCCTTTTTTTTCCCTAGACTAAAACATAATGCTTAACCCTAAAACAAATTATGAAGTGTGTTTGGACTCAACCTGTTTCCCTCAGCCAAAGCCCATGCGAATTCCCTATACACCCCCACCCATTTCTATTTGTTTCTGATTTGTTTCCTTAAAACTTTTAAGCCCATACAATTGCTTACTTACGCCCCTTTATTCTTTGGCCACTCCCCTTTCTATTTTGCTTTCTTTTAGTTTTTTTAGAATTGTTATTAATTTAGTTAATTAGAAAGATCTAAAAAAAAAGAGATGTAATTTAATTAACAATTTTAAATAATTTGATCATTTTATTAGTTTAACTTTAGGTTTAATTTAGTAATTTTTGTATCTCTTTTATTAGGTTTAATTATTAGCTTTTAAGTTTTAATTTAGTTTAGAGTTATTTAATAGCTCTTAAAATAATACTTTATATTAATATTAAAAAACATAAAAAACTTAAAAATTAAAAACATGTTATTTTATTTAATTAATTCCCTCGCTTTAATTAATATTAAACAAAAATATAAAAAATGCATGTTCACATCCTTTAATTTGTTGTTATGGTTGTATATCATTATTTGCATAATTTTCTGTTAATTATTTTGTCTTTATTTGTTTATTCTGTTTACGTCTAAATCCAAGGGGAAAATGATTAAATTTGTCGACTTCATGTCTTCAAGTCCAATCACGCGAACATTCGCATTTCATTAAAACTTAGGATAATTTTTCCCCAAATATCCAATCTTTTCAAAACTTATACCTTTTAAGTCAAAACTTCGACCTTAGGTCGTCGTATCTTCAAAAAACCCGTCCGTATAACCAACCCCCGAACCATAGATCTCTTTTCAAAAATGCCTTGTATTTTTATTACTTTTAGAAAGTATTATTTTATATTGTATATTTTAGGGTTTTATTTCGCTCTTTCCCCTTTTCCCTTGGAAATAATAAAGCGCGGTGGCGACTCTTGCTTTTGTGAGACGAATTAATCAATAATTCGATCTCCGATTTACCTCGCTACATTTTTTATCGCTACAGAATTGGCGACTCTGCTGGGGAAAGACTGACCTCTTACTGGTCCATCCCTAAGTGGGTTAAGCCTAGTTTGTTTTATCTGTTTTATTATTATTTGTTTTGTTTGATTATGTGTTTAAATTGGGGTTGTTTGGGTTTTTTGCAAAGGACGAATCCTATACCCGGATTAAGTTACACTTAAGAGTAGGACGGGTGGTACAGTCATGTTAACTTTGAGGGAGTAATCCCGAAGAAGGAGGCATGAGATCCCCCACTCAATGGAAGGCCCTCTTGAACTTAATATTTGTTTACCGAGTAATCGGGAAGACATTATTATCTTCGACCTAGGAGCCAGAGAAATTGAGGATCGTAGAACCCTAACCCATCTTGGCCTTTTAGGTGTAGCGCGGAGACTATAACGGAGTAATTCAGAAGTAGTTGTTATGCGATGCTACGCTCGGATGAGTTTCTCTTGAGAATATTGCTAAGTATTGAGTAATCAAGATGTTGGTAATATCCGAAGGAGGAATGTAGACTCTGGGAACTCTTAGAACCTTGTCTTACAGGTGTGATTGAACCGTTAGTACATACCTTTGGGTGGGCTTTACCCTCGACTCCACGCCGAAACATTGAACCTTTAAACCCCATGTTTGTGAACTTGTGTGTAACTGTTGCATTATCATTCATTCATGCATTCATCAACATTTTTGTAAAAAAAAAAACTTGTTTTTCAAGGAACTTAAGAATGATTTTTGCAGATATCTCCGGTACTATGGAGTTTGGAAGAAGAAACACTCGAAGTTGATTCTGAGTGATCTTTAGTTCTTAGTTTTATTTTACTGATGTCATTTTGTAAAACTCTGTAAAAGGGCTTCATGTTCCAAAGTTGTAATTTACTACTTTATTATTGGGCTTCATGTTCCAAAGTTGTAATTTACTGTTTTTATTATGGGCTTCATGTTCCAAAGTTGTAGTTTACTGCTTTTATTATTGGGTTGTTATCCCAAAGTTGTAATTTCTTTTTTTGATTGTTCTAAAGTTGTAAGTTGTAATTTACCGCTTTTGATTAATGGATTGAGTTTTTGTTGTTCCAAATTCCTGTACTATTGATGTGTGCAAAATTAATGAAGTTCCTTGAAAAACTATTAAAATGAATTATCATTTGCATCACACATCATGCATCATTCAACATTCCACTTCACATGTTTTCTAGAGTCTCATCCTTGTTTCTTTTTCCACTCTAAAGGGTTATCAAGCTGTCTCATCGATACGATACTCGAGCCAATCGTCAGAGAAAGATGGAAGATCTAGAACAGGAAAACCATGAGCTTCGTGAGGAGGTCGCTACCCTTCGTGTCGGTATGGAAAAGTTAACTGCGCTAGTGGAAAGTTTGATGGCTGCTCAGAATCAGCCATCGACTACAGCTGCTGAGATTCAGACTTCAACTACTGTGGTTTCCGAGATTGTCACTGTTCTAACATCTGTGACTCAAATCAACTCTCCGCTTCAGCATCAGATGCCGAAAGGTTTTCCGTGGGGAATGCCTTACAACTTTGTGCCAGAGGGGTATCATCCTGCCGTACAACCTTTGTTTCAACCTACTTTGTCTCTTCCTCAACCAGAGACAACTGCCATGCCGCCGGTAATCCCGTCTGTAACACCTTTTCCACAACCGGTAATGACAACTGTCGCTCCTGTGATTCACTCCGTGCCATACTTGAATGAACCTACTTATCCTGCCGAGCCTGCTGAATGTTTGGGTCTTTTTGATAGAATGGAAGAATTTCAGGACCAATTCCAAGAAATGCAGAGAGAGCTCAGAGCGTTAAAGGGGGAGGATTTGTTTGGAAATAACACGCATGACCTTTGTTTAGTTCCGAATGTCAAGATTCCAGCAAAATTCAAAGTGCCAGACTTTGAAAGATATAAGGGTGATTCGTGTCCTCGAAGTCACTTGACTATGTACGTGAGAAAGATGTCTACGTATTCCGATGATCATGACTTGTTGATTCACTATTTTCAAGACAGTTTGACGGGTGCTGCTCTAAAGTGGTATATGGGTTTAGACAGCATTCGGATCCGCAACTTCAACGACCTTAGTGAAGCTTTTGTCCACCAGTATAAGTATAACGTTGACATGGCGCCAGACAGGGATCAACTTCGGGCGATGTCCCAGAGAGACAGAGAATCTTTTAAGGAATACGCCTAGAGATGGCGTGAAATTGCTGCTCAAATCTACCCTCCTCTTGAGGAGAAAGAGATGACGAAGATATTCTTGAAGACTTTAGGTTCCTTTTACTATGAAAGAATGATCGCCAGCGCACCCAGTGACTTCACCGAAATGGTAAGCATGGGCATGCGGTTGGAGGAAGGGATTCGTGAAGGGCGTTTGGTTAAAGAAGGAAGTCCGTCTAGCAGTACTAAGAAGTTTGGAAGTGTTTTCCCGAAAAGAAAAGAACAGGATGTCAGCGTGATCTTCCCAGGTAGACCGAGGAGAGGTTACTCACACGTTGCGGCAGTCACTCCGGCTGTCCGCCCATCTTTGATGACCCCAGCTCATCAAACCCCACCAACTCAACAACAGCCATTTCAGCAGCAGCCTCGACAACAGGCTTATCCATTCAACAATCAGAACCGTTCACCAAGAAAGCCGCAATTCGATGCCATTCCTATGACTTATACTGAATTGTTCCCTGCTCTTATCAGAAAGAACCTCATAACGACCAAACCTCCTCCTGTCGCACCAAATAGTACTTCTCCGTGGTACAAGGCGGATCAGTTTTGTGAATATCATCAAGGGTCGCCGGGGCACAACCTTGAAAATTGTTTTTCTCTAAAGGCGGACGTGCAGAGGTTGATTAAGAATGGTGTCTTGTCTTTCAAGGATGTTAACCCGAATGTTAGAGATAATCCTTTGCCTCGACATGGGGTAGCATCAGTGAATATGGTGGAAGGTTGTCCAGGAAAGTTTCGAGTTTTTCAAGTTGAACACATAAGAGAGTCGTTGATCAGGTTACATCAGAGTTTAAGAAGACTCGCCTTTGTTAGGCATCAGCATGTTTATGATGTTTGTGAATTTTGTTCAAGAGAGGTTGATTTCCCTATTGTGAAGGAGGATATTCAAAAGTTGTTAGACCAGAGAGTTATCACTATTACATATGACAGAGATCCGGGGATGAAGTGAATGTTATAATACCACAATTCAATTTGCCCGAATCAGTAGAGATCGTTTACGACAGTCAGACTGCACCTGTTGCTCCTTTGACCATTTACCCACCTGGTCCTGTGCCTTACAACTCAGACCAAGCTGCATCGTATAAGTATAATGCCACAATGATTGAGAATGGGGTAGAAGTCCCTATACCAACAAGGCCGTCTTTTGTTAATATCGCTGATGTGAGTAGAGTTATGAGAAGTGGATGTGTCTTTGCAGCAGTACCTTTGAAGAGACCAGAAGTTCAAGTCAGGAGACCCATACCTGCATAAATTCCAGCGAGAAATGTTGAACCAAGGGTTGAGATAGGCGGATCCAATGAACCTATCCCACATCCTGAGGATGATGAGATTCTGAAGCTTATCAAGAGAAGTGAATATAAGATTGTGGACCAACTTTTGCAAACTCCTTCCAAGATTTCTTTGCTTGCTTTACTGAGAGATTCTGGTGCCCATAGAGAAGCTTTGATGAAGGTTTTGGACCAGGCGTTCGTGGATCATGATGTGACGGTTGACCAATTTGATGGAATTGTGGGAAATATTACTTCGTGTAACAATCTTGGTTTCAGTGATGAAGAACTCCCGGAGGAGGGAAGAAACCATAATATGGCTTTGCATATCTCAATAAGTTGTGGAAATGATACTTTATCAAGTGTGTTGGTAGATACAGGTTCGTCGTTAAATGTAATGCCCAAAACTACATTATCTCGACTCTCATATCAAGGTGCTCCCATGAGACCCAGTGGAGTAATTATCAAAGCGTTTGATGGTTCTAGGAAGACTGTCATTGGTGAAGTGGATCTTCCTATAGTGATTGGTCCTCATACTTTTCAGATCACTTTTCAAGTAATGGATATTCGTGCCGCCTACAGTTGCTTATTGGGTCGTCCATGGATCCATGATGCAGGGGCAGTCACCTCCACGCTCCATCAGAGATTGAAGTTTGTAAGGCATGGAAAGCTGGTAATGATTGGTGGAGAGCAGGCTATGGTGGTAAGACATTTGTCATCTTTCTCTTTTATTGATGTTGATGAGGATGTTGGAACCCAATTCCAAGCTCTATCTGTTGCTAATAATGAAGTGAAGAAGCAAGGGACGTCTATTTCTTCTTTTGAGGATGCGCGACGTGTGGTTGAAAGTGGTTCGGCTGAAGGTTGGGGCCAGGTGTTGACTTTGCCTAAGAAAAAGTCTGGAGAAGGTCTTGGTTTTCATCCCGTGTCTGCAAGAGTCAAGCAGGAAGTAGTTACTCGTCCGATTCAAGAGGTTTTCTGAAGCGCGGGTTTTATCCATCCGACTCCTCCTGAAGTTGATGCTGTAATAGGAGACGATTCTGAAGAGGATTTACCCGATTTTGTGACGCATGGAGTGGCTTGCCAGAACTGGATTGCTGTTGATGTTCCTGTTGTGATGCACATTTCTGAGTAATGTTTTGCTTTGTTTTTGAAAAAATTTTCGCTCTGCCCAAGGCGAAAAGTATTTGTGTCGGGCTATGATGAAAATAAATCCTTTTGCTCTGCCCAAGGCAAAAGAGAAAATGTCTGGGCTCTTTGTTTCAAGTATTTTCCCTCATGAATAAAAATGTTATTTTGTCCACTACTGTTTTATTTTTCACTTTTTCTGGGAAATAGTAATGAAAATTAATTGGTAGTAATAAGAAAATATAATAATATTTTGTTTCATTTGTACAACATTCATATTAATCGATTTCTAAAATAAAGCATAATCATATGTGCAGATTAATCCATGACTTAACCATTGAAAACAATGATCCTATGCCCTCTCCCAACTTTGAATTCCCTGTGTTCAGAGCCGAAGAAGAGGATAGTGAAGAGATTCCTGTTGAAATTTCCCGTTTGCTTGAGCACGATGAAAAGACTATTCAGCCGTTTGAAGAACCTGTAGAGTTGGTCAATTTGGGTGATGAAGAAGATAAGAAGGAAGTCAAGGTCGGAGCATTGCTTATCCCAGAGGTCAAAGAGAAAATGTTGGAGCTTCTCAAAGAGTATGTGGATGTGTTTGCTTGGTCCTACCAAGATATGCCAGGTTTGGACAACAATATTGTGGAGCATCGTTTACTGTTGAGACCTGAATGTCCGCCGATTATGCAGAAGTTGAGAAGGACTCGTCCCGATATGGCTGACATGATCAAAGAAGAAGTTCAAAAACAAATTAATGCAGGTTTCTTTGTTACATCGGTCTATCCTCAATGGTTAGCCAATATAGTGCCTGTTGCTAAGAAAGATGGAAAAGTTCGGATGTGTGTAGACTATAGGGATCTGAACAGAGCTGGCCCAAAGGATGACTTTCCATTACCGCACATTGACGTATTGGTCGACAGTACCGCAAAGTTCAAAGTCTTTTCTTTCATGGATGGTTTCTCTGGTTACAATAAAATCAAGATGGCACCAGAAGATATGGAGAAGACAGCTTTCATTACACCTTGGGGAACATTTTGTTATCGGGTTATGCCGTTTGGTTTGAGGAATGCTGGTGCAACATACCAAAGGGCCATGACTGCTTTGTTCCATGACATGATGCATAAAGAGATAGAAGTGTATGTAGATGATATGATTGCCAAATCACAAACTGAGGAAGATCATTTGGAACATTTATTGAAGTTATTCCAGCGTTTGAGAAAGTATAAACTCCATCTGAATCCCAACAAGTGCACTTTTGGTGTTCGTTCTGGAAGACTTCTGGGTTTCATTGTCTGTCAGAAAGGTATTGAGGTAGATCCTGATAAAGTCAAAGCTATTCGAGAAATGCCCGCACCCAAGACGGAAAAGCAAGTAAGAGGATTCCTTGGGAGACTGAATTATATTTCTAGATTTATATCTCATATGACTACTACCTGTGGACCGATTTTCAAGCTTCTCCGAAAGAACCAAGGATGTGTGTGGACAGAAGATTGTCAGAGAGCTTTTGATAACATCAAAAAATATTTGCTTGAACCTCCCATTTTGATTCCTCCGGTGGAAGGAAGACCTTTGATTATGTACCTGACTATATTGGAAGATTCCATGGGATGTGTGCTTGGTCAACAAGATGAGACTAGAAGAAAGGAACATGCCGTATATTATCTGAGTAAGAAATTCACAGACTGTGAGTCTCGATACTCATTGCTTGAGAAAACCTATTGTGCTTTAGCTTGGGTTGCTCGCCGTCTGCGCCAGTATATGATTAACCACACCACTTGGTTAATCTCCAAAATGGATCCGATCAAGTATATCTTTGAGAAGCCCGCCTTATCTGGAAGAATAGCCCGTTGGCAGATGCTGTTATCCGAATATGACATTGAGTATCACACTCAGAGAGCAATCAAAGGGAGTATTTTAGCCGACCACTTGGCTCACCAACCAATTGACGATTATCAATCCATCAAGTTTGATTTCCCAGATGAAGATGTTATGTACTTGAAAGCTAAAGATTGTGAAGAGCCATTACCTGAAGAAGGACCTGATCCCGAATCGCATTGGGGTTTGATATTTGACGGAGCTGTGAATTCTTACGGAAATGGAATTGGGGCAATCATCGTCACTCCCCGAGGTACTCATATCCCGTTCACCGCGAGATTGAAGTTTGACTGCACGAACAACATGGCTGAATATGAGGCATGTATTATGGGTCTCGAAGAAGCAGTGGATCTAAGGATTAAGATCCTTGATATTTACGGAGATTCAGCATTGGTAATTAATCAAATCAAAGGAGAATGGGAGACTCGTCATCCTGGTTTGATCCCTTACAGAGACTATGCTAGAAGATTGTTAACTTTCTTCAACAAAGTGGAATTACATCATATCCCTAGAGATGAGAACCAAATGGCTGATGCTTTAGCTACTCTGTCTTCAATGTTTCAAGTGAATGGTTGGAACGATGTGCCTACAATCCGGGTTATGTCCCTCGATAGACCTGCTCATGTGTTCTCAGTAGAAGAGGTTACCGACGACAAACCGTGGTTCTTTGACATTAAACGTGTTCTTCAAACTCAAGAGTACCCGCCTGGGGCATCCAATAAAGATAGGAAGACATTGAGAAGATTAGTAAGCAGTTTCTTCCTCAATGAAGAAGTATTGTATAAGAGGAATTACGACATGGTCTTGCTCAGATGTGTAGACAGACGTGAAGCGGACATGCTGATGCAAGAAGTACATGAAGGATCTTTTGGCACTCATGCCAACGGACATGCAATGGCTAAAAAGATGTTGAGAGTTGGTTACTATTGGATGACAATGGAATCTGATTGCTGCAAATATGTGAAGAAATGTCATAAATGCCAGATTTATGCGGACAAGATGCACGTGCCACCGACCCTCCTCAACGTCATATCTTCACCTTGGCCTTTCTCTATGTGGGGCATTGATATGATTGGAATGATTGAACCCAAAGCTTCAAATGGTCATCGTTTCATCTTGGTGGCGATTGATTATTTTACTAAATGGGTGGAAGCAGCATCTTATGCTAATGTAACCAGACAGGTGGTAGTCCGATTTATCAAGAATCGGATCATTTGTCGATACGGCATCCCGAGCAAGATCATCACGGATAATGGTTCAAATTTGAATAACAAGATGATGAGAGAGCTTTGTGAGGAGTTCAAGATCGAACATCATAATTCTTCTCCTTACAGACCGAAGATGAATGGGGCTGTTGAAGCTGCTAACAAGAACATCAAGAAGATTGTCCAGAAGATGGTGGTAACTTATAAAGATTGGCATGAAATGCTTCCGTTTGCTCTGCATGGATACCGTACTTCAGTTCGAACTTCAACAGGCGCAACCCCATTTTCCCTAGTTTATGGTATGGAAGCCGTACTCCCCGTGGAGGTTGAGATTCCGTCTATGAGAGTGTTGATGGAAGCTAAACTTTCTGAGGCTGAATGGTGTCAAAGTAGATATGATCAGTTGAATTTAATTGAAGAAAAGAGATTGACAGCTTTGTGTCACGGTCAATTGTATCAGCAGAGAATGAAGAAGGCTTTTGATAAGAAGGTTCGACCACGCGAGTTCAGAGAAGGTGACCTTGTGCTCAAGAAGATATTATCTTTCCAACCTGATTCTAGGGGCAAGTGGGCTCCGAATTCTGAAGGAACGTATGTCGTTAAGAAAGTTTTCTCTAGAGGTGCCTTGATTCTCACCAATATGGACGGTGAAGAGCTCCCGCGTCCCTTGAACGCCGATGCAGTCAAGAAGTATTTCGCTTAGGTTTGAGTTGACAGTTTGCTAAGTTGAAAACCCGAAGGGGCGGCTTAGGCAAGCTTTTGGTCAGACCAGTCTTGGCATTTGAACACATTTCGGAATTCGAAGTTGTTAGGGAGAATAATGATCATTGTTTTTTGTGTAACCCTTTCTTTCATGTACTATTTCCCAAACTTTTGTAAACCGTTGGAGTCGCGTTGTTAGCGGACTACCATCTTATTAATGAAATTTGAGCCTTTACCGTTTGTGGACAAAATTTTAATTTTTACGGAAATATTTGAAACAAAGTTATTTAAAGTATTCTTATTTTAAAAATGTGTCGTAAGGAATATTAACAGTTGTTCCGAGGATGGTCAAGCCATAAAATGCAAAACAGTACAGTATTTATCCTTGCATGATGAACAAATTTTATTTCAAAATCGTCATGAGGTGTTGGTTGTGTACACTCTTGGTTCTAGTGGTACTAAGTTTGGTGACTCCCCAGTTTTTCCAGTTAAGCGTTGTTTTGGTTATCTTTATTTGAGCAGATTTCTGAAGTGTGGTACGCTTTGCCTCTTGCCAGTGGTCTATTGGTATTAGAAGATCGGATTTGAATACTTTTCTACTCAGAAGACTTGAGCCTTGTAGCGCGATACACTCTGACGTTGCTTTGTGGTTCCAGTTCTAGTTATTTTCCGTCTTTTTAAGATTGGCCGAGTATCTATTATGTCGTGACATCTTATTGTCTTTGAATTATTCCATCTGTTCGTTTTGTCAGCATAACATTCATTTACTCATTTACACTTACATCAGTATGCATATTCACATTTGCCGTTGATTTTGGTTGTACTCTGTTTATTCAAACAACGTACATGTTTATTTCCAAGTAGAAGGTTAGCTTAGGAAGAAAATGTGCTTCCCTTCTAAAATTCCCCAACTGAGCTAATCCTCGTGGATGATTTTTGATCTAGCCTACCTTGTCCATTGCTGGATAGGATGAATCCCCAATCAAGTTACTTCCTCATTGGGTGGAGTCTTGTTTGACTGTTTTCTCTCTAGTTATTCTTGGATGAAGTTGTTGTCTCTTGCATAGGCTATCTCATGATTTTCCCCAGTGAAATCGCGACCTAGACGAATGGTGCATTTATTTTGCACATTTAAGTATGTGATCTCCTAGGGAAGGATGGATTCATGATTCTCTTTAACGAAGATTTTATTCTCTTCCAGTGTCATCGCAATTTCCCTCTGAGTTATTTTTGGAAAACGACAAGCGGCAGCTCTTCACGAGCAACTTGTGCGTTATTATTATTTTGGAAAACGACAAGCGGCAGCTCTTCACGAGCAACTTGTGTGTTATTATTATTTTGGAAAACGACAAGTGGCGGTCTCTTCATGAGCAACTTGTACGTTATTATTATTTTGGAAAACGACAAGCGGCAGCTCTTCACGAGCAACTTGTGCGTTATTATTATTTTGGAAAACGACAAGCGGCGGTCTCTTCATGAGCAACTTGTACGTTATAGACATCGTTGGAAAACGACAAGCGACAGCTCTTCACGAGCAACTTGTGCGCTATTATTATTTTCGGAAAACGACAAGCGGCGGTCTCTTCATGAGCAACTTGTACGTTATTATTATTTTGGAAAACGACAAGCGGCAGCTCTTCACGAGCAACTTGTGCGTTATTATTTTGGAAAACGACAAGCGGCGGTCTCTTCATGAGCAACTTGTACGTTATAGACATCGTTGGAAAACGACAAGCGGCAACTCTTCATGAGCAACTTGTGCGATATTATTATTTTTGGAAAACGACAAGCGGCAGCTTTTCACGAGCAACTTGTGCGTTATTATTTTGGAAAACGGCAAGTGGCGGTCTCTTTATTTGAGCAACTTGTACGTTATTATTTTTCTGGAATACAGCAAGCGGCAGCTTCTTTATTTGAGCAGCTTATATGTTATTGGTATTTTTTGGAAAACAGCAAGTGGCGACTTCTTTATTTGAGCAACTTGTATGTTATCGACATCCCTGGACGACAGCAAGTGGCAGCCTCTTTATTTGAGCAGCTTGTATGTCATAATATTTTTTGGAAGACAGCAAGTGACAGCTTCTTTATTTGAGCAGCTTGTGTATCTACAACCATATTATATCTCAGCATTAATCGGTATATCTCGGAAATCTCGCAGAGAAGTTTGTCATGAATCTTTACCTTCAGAAGTTGGTAGTCCATCATCAGCAAAATTTGATACTCTTTGTCTATCTTTGACCTTGAGTTGTGAGCTCGCCGATGTTTTTGGGTCAATAATCTGTTTTATGGCCTATGCAAGATGCTTTCTTTGTTAGGGTCAGAGGTCGTATTCCCTCAATTTTATTCGCCGTCAAGAGTCTGTCATTTGAAGTCGATGGCTTGTTTCCCCAATAGTGTATAATCCACGTCTCTGTGTTTTATTGGTGTTTGATTTCTCCAGCATTGTCTTGATTCATACGAAATCTTTCTCAGTGAATTCAATCACTACATTCATATCAAACATAATGGCGGTATCTTAGGGCAAAAATTTGCGTATTATGTATTTAAGTACCTTCAATCTCGTCGAAACGAAGATTTTAATCTTCATATCTCCGGATAGAAGAAACTTAAATAGGGGCAGCTGTTGTACCCCAAATTTTGACCTAAGATACCATCTCCCATCTGCATCATTACATTGCAAGCGTTTTGATCTATTTTTATCAATTTTCAAAGCAGATTTAAAATTCATAACTTTTTTAAGTCGAGAGCTATTTATTTGTTGAGCGCTAAATTTATTAATCGATCAATGCTAAAACAATGTTTATTAATTATTTATTATCTTAAATTTAAATAATTGGAATTTATTTTCAGTTATTATATAATTTAAAGATTTATGAATAATAAAGTAAATATTTGAAAAGAAGTTTATTAATTGATCAGACAATGTTTATTAATTATTTATTATCTTAAATTTAAATAATTGGAATTTATTTTCAGTTATTATATAATTTAAAGATTTATAAATAATAAAATAAATATTCGAAAAGAGTTTATTAATTGATCAACAATGTTTATCTAATTATTTATTATTCTAAGTTTAAATAGTTGAAATTTTATTTTCAGTTTTTACAATTTAGAGAATTATAAATAACGAAGTAAATAATTGAAGAGAAGTTAATTGGTCAATGATGTTTATTTTATTATTTATCATTCTAAATTTAAATAATTGGAATTGATTTTCAGTTATTATATAATTTAAAGAATTATAAATGATAAAATAAATAATTGGAAAGAAAAAGAATTAATTGGCAAAATATTGGAGTTTTATTCATTTTATTCTAATTGTTACAATTGTTGTTTAAATACCATATTTATTTACAACGTATTTACAATAATAATTTTTACAATGTTTAAAATGAAATAAAAGCTATCCTAATTTTTTCCTAAGTTCTAAATCTTCATCTTCTATCCAATATTTCTTTGACTGCTCATTTGATTTTACCTGCAAAGAATTAAAAGAAAAAAGTCAGAAGTGAATATATAATTAAAAGAAAAAAAAATTAATTAGCGTTCATCATTAAAAGCAAACGGCTGGAATCAGTTTTTACCCTTTTTGCAAATCACGGGATTTCTCCCGGTTCACAAAAAGGGATGAATTTTTATTGATAAAAATGAATGCACAAATTTAAGTATGCACAAATTCATTTTTTGTCAAAATTGCATTATATTGAAAACTGCATAATTAAAAATAAACTGCATAATTAAAAGCCAAATGCATATTTCAAAAAAAACAAAACAGCATATGCAATGTTCAAAGGCAAAGTGCAACGTAAACTACTCCAAGAATATAGGAAGAGGCTAAAATCAAAGGCTCCCATGTTGTACCATGCAAAGACAAAGAGATGTGCAGTTTAAACCAAATATGCAAGCATAATATATTTTCCATTTCTCATCATTTTCCAGTTTGCTTTTTCAGAACAAATAAAGTACATACATCATTTTAATGTCATTTGTACTTAAGAGAGAGAAGAGAGGAAGAGTGTGGTTTACAGATTTTTGGCTTAGGCAGGAAATAGATAGCAAACAGAACAGCAGCAATGCAGTAAGAAAAGGGAAAGCATGAAAAAGAATAGAGACAAACTGATGGAGCAGTAAGAAGTGCAGAGTATCAAGAAAATATAGTAAAAGTATCCCAAACCTGTAGCATAATCTCAAGCCAACTAACGGATATAACACAACAAACCCCCTTCAAAAGAGAGAGTCCAACCTGTTTGAGAAGCCTAGAAACAAAACTGTCAAACAAAAACCATATAACCATAACCTGCAGAAAACCAAAAAAAGCCAAAAACAAATATGGCCTAAACCATACAACCTGCATTCAAAACACCATCAAACCTTTAACCACTTTCCACCCATACTCAAGCCTTATGGTCTAAAACCATAAAACCTGTTAAACTCAACCTAATGCAAAAACCAGCATACCCTGTCAAACTTATTGCCCAGCCATGAACATCATCAACCTCAAACCTGTTGAAACCAAAATCAGGCCAAACCTGAAGCAAACCCTCATACCTGCCTAAACACCCAGGGCCAAATTTATACCAGCCATACACAACCAGAGTCAACAAAAACCAGAATGCCAAATAACGCAACTAAGCCAAATATGTCCATAACAACAAAAAGCCTCAGAAATAATCATCATAGGCCAGTAAAAAAGGGCAACAGAATTGAGAAGAAGAAGAGAGGAAAAAGCATACAAACGAAGGCAGCGTTCAAGCATCAACATCATCAAGCTAATCAAAACAAAAATGCTCCAACAATAGCATGTTCAAGGCGACACAAAAGTCTCAAAAGTATATCATCATAGGCCATTAAGAAAGCAATCGTTCAAGGCAACACAATCGTTCAAGGCAACACAATCGTTCAAGGCAACATAGACGTTCAAGGAAACAGGCAAGAAGAAGAAGAAGAAAAAGGCATCACAAGGTATACAGTCAAAGAGAAGTAGGCAAAGCCAAGGTCAACGGTAAGCAAGAAGAAGAGAAATTGCACAAAGGTTTTCAACTTCATTCATCATGAAACCAAAAAATAAGAACGAAATACCAGTAGTCAGAAGCAAAGCTCACAGCGTCACTGTCTTCCTCGCCCCGGCCTCCTACACGTTTCCCTCAACCATTCCTCCTCCGTCTCCAGGTAACCTTTCTCCCTCTCTTCCTTTCAAGCACCTCAAACAACCATTAATAACAAGAAGTCAGAATCAAATAGATAAAAAATTATAACATGCCGTAATGAAAACCCCAACGAAATAAAGTGAACATTGTTACCGTGAATCCATCGCCGTAGCTTTTCGTTGGAGGGAAGAGGAAGGTTGAGAAGCTGGTGGCCACAGGCGAAGAACTTAGAAGCGAGCATGAAAGGCGAAGAAGACGAACAGGCGTGAACAAGCGGCGCCGCTCTGTACTTTTGTTAACCTTAACCCTTTTTTTCCCTAGACTAAAACACAATGCTTAACCCTAAAACAAATTATGAAGTGTGTTTGGACTCAACCTGTTTCCCTCAGCCAAAGCCCATGCGAATTCCTTATACACCCCCACCTATTTCTATTTGTTTCTGATTTGTTTCCTTAAAACTTTTAAGCCCATACAATTGCTTACTTACCCCCCTTTATTCTTTGGCCACTCCCCTTTCTATTTTGCTTTCTTTTAGTTTTTTTAGAATTGTTATTAATTTAGTTAATTAGAAAGATCTAAAAAAAAGAGATGTAATTTAATTAACAATTTTAAATAATTTGATCATTTTATTAGTTTAACTTTAGGTTTAATTTAGTAATTTTTGTATCTCTTTTATTAGGTTTAATTATTAGCTTTTAAGTTTTAATTTAGTTTAGAGTTATTTAATAGCTCTTAAAATAATACTTTATATTAATATTAAAAAACATAAAAAACTTAAAAATTAAAAACATGTTATTTTATTTAATTAATTCCCTCGCTTTAATTAATATTAAACAAAAATATAAAAAATGCATGTTCACATCCTTTAATTTGTTGTTATGGTTGTATATCATTATTTGCATAATTTTCTGTTAATTATTTTGTCTTTATTTGTTTATTCCGTTTACGTCTAAATCCAAGGGAAAATGATTAAATTTGTCGACTTCATGTCTTCAAGTCCAATCACGCGAACATTCGCATTTCATTAAAACTTAGGATAATTTTTCCCCAAATATCCAATCTTTTCAAAACTTATACCTTTTAAGTCAAAACTTCGACCTTAGGTCGTCGTATCTTCAAAAAACCCGTCCGTACCCCTTTTCGGCCAAAACAATTTATTTTTAATCAAACGAACATTTTAATAAACAGATATTTCGAAAGGTTCCTATAGAGTACTATAGATACATTTGGTGCTAATACCTTCCCATTGTATAACCAACCCCCGAACCATAGATCTCTTTTCAAAAATGCCTTGTATTTTTATTACTTTTAGAAAGTATTATTTTACATTGCATATTTTAGGGTTTTATTTCGCTCTTTCCCCTTTTCCCTTGGAAATAATAAAGCGCGGTGGCGACTCTTGCTTTTGTGAGACGAATTAATCAATAATTCGATCTCCGATTTACCCCGCTACATTTTTTATCGCTACAATATCCCACATATAGAAAGGCCACAGGGAAGAAATATCATTGAGAAGTGTCGGAGGCACATGAATTTTGTCAACATGAATCTGGCACTTATGGCATTTCTTTGCAAATTTGTAATAGTCAGATTCCATTGTCAGCCAATAGTAACCTGCCCTAAGCATCTTCTTTGCCATTGAATGTCCATTGGCATGGGTACCAAAGGAACCTTCATAGATATCATGCATCAACATGTCTGCTTGGTGTCTATCCACGCATTTGAGCCAGACTATGTCATAATTTATTTTGTATAACATATCTTCATTGAGGAAAAACCTACCTTCCAACCTTCTCAATGTCTTTCTATCTTTATTTGATGCACCAGTCGAGTATTCCTGAGTCTGTAGAAAATTCTTGATATCATAATACCAAGATTTCTCATCTGACATTTCCTCTGTTGCAAACACATGAGCCGGTCTATACAAGCATCACACTGTGATACAAGGTACATCATTCCAAGTATTTACTTGATACATAGAAGCCAGAGTTTCCAAACCATCCGCTACCTGATTTTTCATCTCTGGGAATATGATGGAACTCAACTTTATTAAAGAAGGGTAATAATATTCTAGCATAGTCTTTGTAAGGAATCAAGTCAGGGTGACGAGTATCCCAATCTCCTTTAATCTGATTTATTGCCAAACCTGAGTCGCCATACATATCTAGAACTTTGATTCTGAGTTTAATGGCCTCCTCAAGACCCATGATACAAGCTTCATACTCTGCCATATTATTGGTATAATTAAATGTCAGTCTTGCGGTAAAAGGGATATGCGATCCATGAGGAGTGATAATTACAGCACCAATTCCTTTCCTATAAGCACTCACAGCTCCATGAAATACCAAACCCCATCGGGATTCAAGATCAGGACCTTCCCCATGCGAAGGTCATCACAATCTTTTACCTTCAAAAACATCACATCCTCATCAGGGAAATCATATTTAATCGACTAATAATCGTCAACCGGTTGGTGAGCAAGATAACAGCACTTGCCAATGGGAAATTCACCCAGTGAGAGCAGGATTCTCAAAAATATACTTAATTAGATCCATTTTGGAAATCAACCATGCAGTATGATTCAACATATACTGTCGTAACCGCTTTGCTGCCTAGGCCATAGCCCAACATGTCTTTTCCAACATAGAATACCGTGACTCGTAATCAGTAAACTTGTTGCTGAGATGATAAATGGCATATTCCTTCTTCCATGTTTCGTCTTGTTGTCCCCAAATACAACCCGTAGAATTATCTAACACTGTCAGATACATAATCAATGGTCTTCCTTCAACAAGAGAGAGTAAGATAGGAGGTTCAACCAAATACTCTTTAATACTTTCAATTGCCCTCTGGAAATCATTTATTCACACACAACCCTGATCTTTCTTTAATAACTTAAAGATCGATTCACACATTGCAGTCATATGGGGCATAAATCTGGAAATGTAATTCAACCGCCCAAGGAAGCCTCTAACTCGTTTTTCAGTTCTTGGTGCAGGAATTTCTTGAATTGCTTTGACTTTATCAGGATCAACTTCATTTCCTTTTTGGCTGACAATGAAACCTAACAATTTCCCTGATCGGACATCGAAGGTGCATTTATTTGGATTCAAGCGGAGACGATACTTCCTCAAACGCTGAAATAAGTTCAACAAATCTTCTATATGCCCTTCTTCAGTCTGGGATTTGGCAATCATATCATCAACATATACCTCAACTTCCTTGTGCATCAGATCATGGAATATGGTTTTCATAGCCCTCTGGTACGTTGCACCAGCGTTCTTGAATCCAAAGGGCATCACTCTATAACAGAATGTTCCCCAGGGTGTGATAAACATTGTTTTTTCCATGTCCTTAGGAGCCATTCTAATTTGATTATATCTGGAAAATACGTCCATGAAAGAGAATACTTTTAATATTGTTGTACTATAAATCAACATGTCAACATGTGGTAATAGAAAATCATCTTTTGGACTAGCTTTGTTTAAATCTCTATAATCAATGTACATGCGAACTTTTTCGTCTTTCTTCGGTACTCGGACAATATTGGAAATCCACTGAGGGTACACTAATGTCACAAGAAAACCTGTATTAATCTGCTTTAACACTTCTTCTTTAATTTTCACCACCATATTAGGGTGAGTTCTTTTCAATTTCTGCTTGATTGGCGGGCATTCTGGCTTTAGCGACAAATGATGTTCCACAATATCTGTATCCAAACCAAGCATGTCTTGGTATGATCAAGAAAAGATATCCACATATTCTTTCAAAAATTCAATCATCCTGCTATTTACATTGGGATGCAACATTTCTCCAATCTTGACTTCCTTTGGATCTTCCTCTAAATCCAAATTGATCGTCTCCAACGACTCTTTATATGGCGGAATGGCACTTTCCTCGCACTTAAGCAACTGTGAAACCTCCTTTAGAATCTCATCATATTCTTCTTCTTTGGCCCCATACACATGATATTCAAAGTTTGGAGAGGGTCCAGGGTCATTGTATTCAATGAGTTTTTGAATTAATCTGCACATATGATTTATGATTGGATTTAGAAACTGACACATATAGCAAGTGATTATGCAGATTACAACTATTATTTATTTTGAAAGGTTTTTGTTTCTGATTACCATTTTCCAAGAAAAAGCAGAAAATAAAGACACAAATTGGGAATCAAAGACAACTTTTATTTTTGATTTTAAAGATCAAAGCAAATAGATAAGCCCATATAATATCAACTTTCACCTTGGACAGAGTGAAAGATTTTTGAAAAGATTAACAAAAAACAAATTACTTTGAGTCATGAATGCAAGAGGGAACATCAATGATGATCTAATTTTGGACTCTAACTCCATGCGTCACATAGTTCGGCATCTCCTGCTCTGCTCCGTCTTCCACAATTTGATCCCAGGAACAATTAGATGAATATAACCTCTACTACGAAAGATATCTTGGCATTTACTCAAAGCAGACCTTGGCTTGATATTCTCACTTTTACCATTCTTCACAGAAAATTCTAGACCAGCTTTATTCTTATTTACAGGTGGATCAACAATCTGACCCCATACTTTACTTGGGCCATTACACACAACCTGCAGAGCATCTTTAAATGAAGCTATAGAATTATCATTTCCTCTTATATTATCAATGGATAAAGCTTGGATCCGGTTTCCAACAGCAACTTCATCCGCTTCCACAACACTAAAAGAGGATAAATGAGATATTAACAATGCTTGTTCTCCATTTATGATGACCACCTTTCCTTCACGCACAAACATCAGCTTCTGGTGTAAAGTTGAAGTGACAACCCCTGCCTCATGTATCCATGGTCGTCCTAGTAAACAATTGTAAGCGGGCACAATATCCATAAATTTGAAACAAGTGCGGGACTATGTGAATAGGCATATATATTTCCCCAATAACAGACTTCATTGATCCATCGAAAGATTTTATAATTATGCCCCTCGAGCACATGGGGACTCCCTGATACTTCAGCTTCAACTGCGTGCTCCTCGGTATAACATTTAAGGCGGACCTATTATCAATCAGCACATTTCATAATGAATCATTCTTATAGTTCATGGAGATATCGAAATCCAAATTACGATTCCTTCCTTCGTCGGGAAATTCGTCATCACAAAAACTTAGGTTATTACATCATGTAATATTCCCTACCACACTGCTTAATTGGTCCAACGACATATCACTTTCCATGAAAGCTTGATCCAATACTCTCATCAAAGATTCTCTGTGGGCAGAAGAGTTCATTAGCAAGGCTATAATAGATATCTTTGATGGTGTCTGCAATAATTGATCCACAATCCTGTAGTCGCTCATCTTGATAATATTTAATATATCATCCACATCTTTTTCAAGAGTAGTACCACTAGATTCCCCCGTTGCTTTCTTGGGTTCATCACTTTTAACAACCTTTTTATCAGCATTAACACTCCCTCGAATGACAGGTGCAAAAGCACGGCCACTACGGGTCACTCGACTGGCCTCAACAATATCTTGACATCAGACAATGACTGGATGGGAACTTCCACACCATCCTCTCGAATTGTAGCATTGTATTTGTATGGCACGACCTTGTCTAACTCATAAGGAACAGGACCCGACAAACAAATCACCACTGGAGAAAAAGCTAGCTTTCTATGATATTCAATCTCAAAAGGAGCGGGAACACAGAAACAGGGCACAATAACATTCACTCCCTCTTCAGAATATTTAGACATCACAGGATCGTCGCTGGAAAACACATTCATCTGAGGAAAAGAATTCATCTGCAGAAGCATACTCGTCATCTGATACAATCTCAACTGAACAATCTTCCATCAAATTAATCTCATTGTAATAATCTCTATGGCCTGAAACCTTGATAGTATCGTTGTCCAACAACAACTGAATACCCCTTCTCTCAATGGAACAACCACGAGAATCTCTGCAGCAGATTCAACAAGACCCATAATGGTGTTCTACTTGACCATTCATGTGACGGAAAGTAGCGTGCAACTGCACCAAATCGCCATTCATATGGTTCACGTAAAAGATCCAGAATTCTCAGAGACATCCAAGGACCATATTCACATCTTCCTCATATTCTGCCCTAGGCCTGATTATATAAATGAGACCTTTGTCCATCATTTCCTGAAGATCAACCTTTATCTTATCACACCCTTGTATATCTGTGCTACAAATACCATAACCAGCATGGTCATGCGTATAATACCTAAACTTATAGAGGTCAACATGCATCTTTACCAAACCTCCTCTAACCTGGTTAACATAAAAAATCTGGAAGTCTCCTGGACAACCAACAACCATGTTTACCGCATTTGCTCCTCCATGTTTTAGCAAAGGGTTATCTTTCACGTTAGGGCCAACATCTTTGAAGAATAAAAGGCCAGATCTCACCATCTTTTGTACCTCATATTTTAGAGGATAATAGTTTTCCACATTGTTCCCTGGTGCTCCCTGATGGAAAGCGCACGTCTGATCTGCCTTATAATACCAAGGCAAAGGCGAGGGTATAACAGGGGGTGGCCTGGTCTGAACCAACTTTTTTTGAATCAATGTTGGGAGTAACTCTTCATAGCTCATGGAGATAGAGTCAAAAGCCTTTCTCTTTTGATTCTTCCCTTGATTTCCTTGAGGGGATGGTCTTTGATAAGAAACTGTGGTCGGAGCCACATTGACAACTGGAGTTACCGAAGCAACCTGTTGGTGGTGTTGATGATTCCTTCTAGGAGGAGTAACCCTTCTCTCTTGAATAATAGAATTTGTATCTCCTTCTTTCTTATTAGCAAACCTGTATGATGGTTTCTTTGTACTACCGGAATTTTCACCTCTTGTCAACGACCCTCTCTCACAGCTTCTTCCAAACGAACACCCATGCTCACCATTTTGGTAAAATCACTTGGTGCACTCGCCACCATTGTTTCATATTAGAATGCACCTAGAGTCTTTAAAAAAATATTTGTCATCTCTTTTTCTTCCATTGGAGAGATCACCTAGGCGACTACTTCACGCCATTTTTGTGCATATTCTTTAAACGAATCTTTGTCCTTCTGGACCATTGCCTTGAGTTGATCATGGTCAAGTTCCATGTCCATGTTATACTTGTACTGTCTAATAAACGCTTCACCCAAGTCATTGAAAGTATGAATGTTGGCACTATCCAAGCTCATATAACACTTCAACGCAGCACCAATCAAACTATCTTGAAAAAAGTGAATTAACAGGCGTTGATCATTGATGTGAGTAGACATCCTTCTCATATACATCACAAGGTGAGCACGAGGACAAGTATTACCCTTGTATTTCTCGAATTCCGGTACTTTGAACTTTACAGTTATTTTCACGTTTGGAACCAAACACAGATCATTCACATTCTGCCCAAACAATTCTTTTCCCCTGAGGGCCTTCATCTCTTTCTGCATGTTGTCAAACTGATCCTGAAAATCATCCATTCGATCATAGAATCCCAAGCTTTCACTTGGAGGAGGAATAGGACGATAAACTTCATCATTAACAAACGACACAACATTCATTGAAGGAGGTGCAACATAGTGAATCTCATTTCTAGCAGCAGGAGTAATATGCATCATATGAGGTGCATGAGTACCAGCAGCTTGAACAACTGGAGCAACTTGAGTATTAAGATTAAAACCCTCTGGCATGAAGTTTTCTGTCATTTCCCATGGATAACCTTGAGGCATACGATTCTGAGCAACAATAACTAGGACAACAGAAACAGGTATTGATGGACCTTTAGAAGAAAATGTTGTTTGTTGAGGCTGAGCAAATGGTGGCTGATTCTGAGCAGCCACCAGGAATTCCATCAAAGCAATTAAATCATCCATACTGACCTTTAGAGCAGTGACCTCGTCGTGCAACTCACGATTCTCTTGTTCAAGATTCTCCATTTTCTTCTTGGAATTAGCTCGAGTATTATACCGGTGAGACAACTTGTTGAACGAAGCAGAGAAATTTAGTAAGACACATGTGTATGAAAATTAATACAAGAAATATGTACAATATGATGCATGATATGTAATTCACATGATTTATTGGTAATTCAAGGGACTCAAATAATTATAGAAAATTTTGCAAATATTAAAGTACTACCGCATTTGAAATACTGAAAATCTCTTTATAATAACTTCAAAACAGATTACAACTTTTTCAGTACAATTTTCAACAATCCCAAGTACAAAAAGAAGAAAGAATCTAAAAAGCCTAAGAAAGCAAAGCTGATGAAGATCATTCCACACACTGACGCTTTCCTGTGAGTCTAGCAATTTGAGCCTTTAGTGGCCTGTTTTCTTCTGCATATATGTCGGGAAACTCTTTCCAATCGTCGGAGTCAGGAAGTGAATCACTAAGTCATGACTGAGCGCTAGAGGAAAAAAACTCTTGATTCTCCATCATCTCTATATCACAACTCTCAAGAATCTCAATTAGGTCATCCTTCTCCTTCAAGTCTTCCTGGTAGGATATCTCTAAAGTCTGACACTTATTCTTCCAAACTTCTTTCTCCTGCTGCATCTTGACTAGGGGCAACTGAAGCTCTTCCACATCATCCAAAAGGGGAGGAGTGGTCTTCAAAAAAATATTAGGCATAGGTGCTTCACGGGAATATGGCATCTTCAACTGGATGGCTCTTGCTTGTACCCACTAAAGATAAGGCTCCAAAGAAACAACTCCTCTAGGTCTGAAGTCATTCCTACTTTTCTTGTGAATATGACGCCAAGCCTTTGCAATCTTCTCCTTAGCTTCCTTATGATTCTCTCTCTCTTTAATAAAGAAACTACTCAGATGAATATTATTTGTCTTATCCCTCATCGGATATGCAAGTTGTCGTCGTGCAAGAACAAGATTGTAGTTGATTCCTCCCTTTGTACCAAGAAGAGGTACATTGGGGAAACTACCACTACTATCGACAATCTTTATATCATGGTAAGCATGATGATACCAAATAAAATTTGAATGAGTGAGGGCCATAATCTTCGGAGCCCAACGAGGTTCTTTCTGATATCCCAGAAAGCATCAGACCGAGGCAAGTGAGAAATAAACAAATGATACAACAAAGGTGTGCATCATATGATCATCCCTCCATGATAAGAATCCCGAAGATGAATGGAGTAATAAGAATCTCCTAATAATGTAGGGATTGGATTCCCTATCAAAAAGATCCTGATGGCATTGACATCCACAAAGTTTTTGATGTTCAGAAATAAGAACAACCCATAGGCAAGTAGAGCAAAGATGGCCTCAAAAGCAACTATACTCTTTATCCTAGCAAAGTAATGGGATTTCTCCAATAAGAACTGAGAGGGTAATCCTCTAATCCCTCCTTTGGTAGTCTTGTCGGCTTCAACCTCAGACTTTCCTAAATAAACCAAAGCAGCAATCTTATGAGATTTTGGCTCCCCCTCCAAACCGGTAAAAGGAACATAATCAGTAATAGGTAAACCTAGTAGATAAGAATACTCCTCTAATATAGGCATTAACTAATAATCGGGGAAGGTGAAACATCAATACATCAAATCATATAACTGGACCAAATTTTAGAGAATACCCTCCTTCATCCCGAGCTTCATGAGAGGCACGATGGATCCATACTTCTTCTGAAAAATTGTAGAACTCTCAATCTCGGGAATTAGACTCATCAAATCATCTATCTTGGGATTCTTGAAACTATACTTCCAATTCTTTATTTTTCCAGAATCCATGACCAAAGTACATGAGATATTCACAAAGAATCAACTTTAATTCCCTTGAACCATAATGTCTTAAAAGATGCTCATGGGTGCATGAATGCATGATGCAACAATCACACACAATATCACAAACATGGGGGGGGGGGGATCATAGGTTCGATGTCATGAGCATGAGGTCAAAGGTACTATCCACAAGGTATGTTCTAATAGTTTATCACCTACTGAACAAGGTTCTAAGAGGTTCCCAGAGTCTACATCCTTCGTTCGGATTTTACCAACGACTCGATTGACTCGGTAATTATTAATATTCTCAAGAAAAACTCGTTTGAGCGAAGTATCGTGTGACAACCACTTCCAGATTACTATATCATAGCTTCCGTACTACACCTTAAATGCAATATGGGCTAAAGGTTCTAAAGTCCTCAGTTTCAGCAGGCTCCCAGGTCGAAAGCAACACGTCTTCCCGATTACTCGATAAACAACACTACAGTCAAAGGGGCCTCCACTGAGTGGGGGATCTCATGTCTCCTTTTTTGGGATTACTCCCTCAAAGTTAACATGACTATACCGCCCGTCCTATCTTAAGTTTTCAAAAGTCCGGGTAGAGGACTTATGAGAAATCACCAAGCACCCTGAAAACCAGAAAAGTCTAGACAAGCATGTATACAACACATGATATACAATAAATAATATCACATACACAAATATAAACAAATATAGGCTCAACACACTTAAGGATGGACCAGCAATAGTTCAATATGTCCCCAGTGAAGTTGCCATTTTTTTCTGTAGTGTTAAAAATGTTGAGACTAAGCCATTGGATTGACTTAACTTGCACAGATTAAATAAAAATTGTTACCGCGCTTTATTGTTTACAAAGGAATGGGAATAGAGTGAATAACCCAAAAAAGAGGGGGAGAGAATCTAAGCTCGGGGGTTGGTTATGCAAAGGGAAGGTATTAGCACCCTAAACATCTACGGTACTCCGTAGGAACCTCTTTGAAAATTTGTGTATTTTAGCTATAAGAGTTGTATACAAATAAATAGATTATGGGAATGAGAAAAGAGGTATTTTTTGCACCCTCCGAGGTTGCGAATCTTTAGTTCCTACGTACCACCTTCCGTGTAATAGGGGATCAGGGTACTCGTAGTTCACCTTTAAAAATTTTAAAACCCAAGTGTGTTGGTTAATTTTAAGAGACGAGACATCATCGCCTTATCCAGGTGGAAGAACATACTTACTACCCACGAATATGAGAAAGGAGAATTTGCATCATCTCAAAGTGGAGGATATGGCTTGGATTTTTAAATCAAAAAAAGTCTAATATTTTGAGTCTAATATGGCTTGGATTTGCATCATCTTAAAGTGGAGGATATGGCTTGGATTTTTTACTACATATCATAGAAGTATAGTGGTTCGCATCACCACAAGGATTGATAAGAGTCTAATATTTTGAGAAAATTTTAAAGATAAAAAGCAAAAGTGGCAAAATAATTTGAATGAGATTGATTGAATTTTAGTCTTCTCACAAAAAAAATGTCAAAGCATTATTAAGTTGGTTAAAGTTTGATTAAGAAAATATTTTTGAAAATGCATGGACCTAAGTCCAAGTTTATTGTGAAAACGGTTCAAGTTTAGAAAACAAGAATAATTTCCAAAAGGAGGGAGAAGATTTTTGAAATTAAATAAGATGGGAGGGGATGAAGGGACTATCCTGAAGCATAAGGTAAGAGCTAGATAAAAGAACCGTCTAACCAACTAGACGCCAACACTTGACACAATGAGTCAATGTAGAATTCCCATCCTTTGGATTGAAACCAATAAGTAAAGATAATAAACCTCTTAATTAAACCAAGCTTCAAATGAATTAAGTCTTCACAAAAATTGGCCAGAGTAACGACTGTATACGGATGAATTCCATATCACTGACAAACATATAATCAGAATAACCTGCATACAAAGAAAACAAGCAACCCAATATCTTGGGATAAACCCCAAGAACTCCAGACAAAACAACAATAGAAGTCACAAGGTCCCAAGGTAGGTCAAGGTCTCTAATCCTAAGTCCAAGAAGTTCACAATCTCCATTATGCCAAGGATAGTAACCAAATAGTCCAAGTAACATTAAAGTTTTTTATGGTTCAAGTTGATTATTAGGTATCTTCAAAAAGAAATGAAAAGCTCTAGTGACCAAAATAAAATGACATAAAAGTAAATACTCAAGTGAGCAAAAATTAAAGTAGCATGAAATGTAAATGCTAGAGTAAAATGGTGCATAAAATAAAGGCATAAAATAAAAGCATAAAATAAAGGCATAAGACAAAATGTCAAATGTTAATGAATTAGTAATTAGAGGTTAGTTAAATGACCATCTTGAAGCTTGCATTTGAAAACTCATTAGAAGGTTGATAAAATCAAAGCCTCTTAATAACAAGTTTCATTTGCTTTTTGTCAAGTATATCATTCATTTCAAAATATCAAGGCAACAATGATCAATGATGTTTAAGTGATTCACTTTGACCAAAACTTATGATGATTCATTAGAGGATTGACAAAACCAAAGCCTCCTAACAATCAATCAAAATATTATTGAATCAAAGGTTTCAAATTAACACACTTGGGCTTGCAAACATATTTTTGAGCCAAAAATGATCATTTCTCGAATCGGGACAAAATTTAGCGCTATGTTAAGCAACAATAAGTGGACTTATGAAGAAGTTGCACATATTTTGAGGCCGGTCAATAGCAATCTATGTACCATATATTTAGAGAAATGATATGTAAATCATTCTCCAACAACATGTAGTACAAGTAAGAAGGGGATAAGATAAAGAGGGAGGGAATAAGAATTAAACCACATTTGAACCAAAAATTTAATCAAGCTATCATTAAAATCATTCATCCATTTTGGTGGAGTTGAACGGAACACCCAAGATCCAATGATGTTAATGAAGCTCATGATCAAAATCTCATAGTTCAAGATCAACCAGAATATATACAAAAATAGAATTATATATAAAAATAAAGAGTTTCTTTTTAAAATGGTTTTAAATGAAAATAAAAGGGGAAAATAAAAGGGGAAAATAAACCATTAAATGAAAAGAAAAATCATAAATGAGCTCAAATATTTTTATAAAATTTTTGGTGATTTTTTAAATTAAGAAAATATTTTTAAAATTAAAATAATTAGGCAAAATAAACCAAAAATTATGAAAAATAGTAAAGTCAGAAATGAAAATAAAATGAGGTCACCAATATTTGTCAAAGGTCAATGGATCCTTCCATTTTTTTTTCAAGATTTAAAAATTAAGAAAAGTATTTTTAAACATTTAAAACAACTCAAATAAAGTGAAAAAATATAAAAAATATCAAAACACAAAATAAAATTGTGAAAAAAAATCAGAAAGAGAACAATCAAAAGTATTTCTAAGAGTTTTTTTAAAGATTTTTTGAAGTTAAAATGAATTTTTTATGAATTTTTGAAGTTTAAAACAAATAAAATATAAAATCAGAAAATAAAATAAAAATCAGAAAATAAAATAAAAACCAAAAAGATGTAGACCATTGGATGAGAGTCAAAACACGTTAGTAAGCTAATCCAATGGATCAAACACGTTGTACATATCATGGTCCTTAGGAAATAACACACGTGATCAATTATTAAACGAATTTGAAAAAAAAGCGTGGCAATTTGTCATTGGTTGAAGACAGATACGTAGGTCATCTTCAACCTCCGTCCGAGCAATTTACAGGTTCATGAAATGGAAAAATTAGAGCTCGAGACCGATACCAGTCGCTTCGTCTCTTCAAGAAAATTCCAATGGTACCCTCGCGAAAAATTTATATAAGGTGCAACTCAGTCGTTTTGTAAGAAAAGGTTTGAAAAGAGATTTGAAAATTCATGGCCAAAACTCATTTCCAATTGAAAACAAATATTGCGACTAGAATCAGAATGATGAGAGCTTCATTATAGTACCAAAGTTTGAGAGAATTGGTGAAGGAATCTACCTATTGAAGTTCAAATTCAGAGCTCCAAAACTTGACTTAGCTAGTACGATTTAGGAAGTCTTAGAGCTTGAATCTTCTTCTATTAGCTTCAGTGAAGTTCAAGGTTGAAGAATTGACAAAGAAAATTGATTGACGAAAGTTGTAAGACCAAACTCGAAGTTGCAGAAAAGTGGGTTCAAGAGAAAGTTTGGTAGGGTGATTCTGGCTATCTAAGCTTTCCGAAATGAGTGAGATAGAGCCTGTATTAATAGGAGAAGTGAATGGAATCAAGAGGAGGTTTGAATGATGCAATTTAAATGGAAATCGTGCACACTTGTTTTCATGAAATAAGTGTGATCACATGTGCATCAAAACTCATTCAAATGATGTGTTTTGACACTCTAAATCATCCACACGCTTATGCTAATCCTTTTTAAGTAGAAAGTACGGATAAAATTGGTGATTAAAAGTAAAATTATGGAAATTGCATTCTGACTATTTGAGAAACTTTAGTTCCAAGGTACCAACTTTGAAATCATGGTGTGCACAATTCAAGAAGCTTTATGACTTGATTCTTGAAGTATTGGAAAGATGAGATCACAAAATTTACAATGTGAAAAGAATGGAATCAAATGGATGTTTCAGCTAAGAGTTATGATGAGTCAAAGTTGAGAAAAAGATGCTGACTTTTTGTACTTAGAAAAATTCTTTTTCTTCAAAAATGACCTATAATGTCTTGCATCCAAACATGGTGTTCCATTTAAAATTTGCTCTTGACCAAAAAATATGGAATGAAGTAGATTCCTTGAATGAAATTTTGATACTTGAACCATTTAAGATCTCCAAAAAATGAGAAAGTTGTGATTTGGTGAAGTTTGTGAAAATTCATGAGATGACCTATAATCGTTTGAGTCCTTAAGACATCTTCTATCCATTTTAAAGCTTTGCACATAAAATAAGGGTTGAATTTCACATCTTTAAGATCATTGTGGAAATATAATTGGCTTAAGGATATAAAAATTGACCAAGTTACGATCTTTTGAAGTCTCATAAGGGAATTTGATGGCCTATCCAAAGGACTTGTAATCTTTCTCAATCATTATGGATCTTCCACATAAAATTTTATTGAAACTTTTGAAGTGATTTGTTTATAACCCTTTAAAGAGGAGCATGTCTTTGGAATGCCCTTAGAAGTTCAAAACATAGCTCCTAGAGAAACAAAATGCCTTGGAAAACCCTATCAATTTTTACAAAATTTCTTGCATAAATACTTGTGTCATATAAATAGAAGTTTTTGAGGATGATAATAAGAAACCATAGAAACCATAACCACTTTCAAATATTAAGAATTGAGGGAATTATGCACTTGTAATCAAGAAATCAAGAACTTGTCCAATTCGGTCAAACTTCTGCAATCAACCCTTACATCTTTGAACTAGTTTTGACAACTTGAGGCATGATGAATCATAATAGACTTTGTCATGATATTACTTTAAAGCATCTATGTTAATTTCTGGACCTAAACAACTAGGGAATGACATAGACGTATAGTTGCCACCTTTAATAGAAGATTTAAATATTTTGTGGGAGAATGGTGTGGATGTTTATGATGGATATAGGAAAGAAGGTTTCAATTTTATGGAGATGTTATTTGGCACAATTAATGATTTTCTGGCATACGAAAATCTATCAGGGTGTAGCATTAAAGGACAAAAAGTGTGTCCTATTTGTGAAGAACACACAAATTGGAAGCGATTGGAATATTGTTAAAATAATGTATTTCTCGGTCATCGTAGATTCTTAAATTCTAATCATCACTACTGTGGATGGAGAAAGGCATTCAATGGAAATCCAGAACATGATAGAGCTCCACCTATGTTGACAGGTGACCAAATTTTTGAAAAGGTGAAGGATATGAGAACTCAGTTTGGTAATCCTTTTGCACATACGCTTGTCAAAGGTGGGTGGAAGAAGATGTCAATTTTTTTGAATTTCCATATTGGAAGTCGTTGTATGTAAGACATTTTCTTGATGTTATGCATATTGAAAAAAATGTATTTGAAAGTGTTATTGGTACGTTACTCAATATATAAGGAAAGTCTAAGGATGGCCTTAAAGCAAGAAAGGACTTGATACATATGGGAATAATAACTGAATTCGGATCCATGAAGAAAGGAACACAAACATATATGCCTCCTGCTGCTTATACTTTATCTAGAAAGAAGAATAAAATGTTGTGTAAGTTTCTAAGTGAAGTTAAAGTTCCAGAAGGTTACTTTCAAATATTATAAGACTTGTGTCTATGAAAGACCTCAAGTTAAAGAGTTTAAAGACACATGATTTCCACATTATAATGGAGAATTTTCTACCAATAGGTATACATTCTATTTTTCCAGAAAAGTAAGAAGCGCCATAACTAAACTGTGTTTTTTCCTCAAGTCAATTTGTAGCAAGATGATCGATCCTGAGATCTTACCAATATTGCAAAAATAAATAGTTATTACTTTGTGTAAGCTTGAAATGTATTTTCCTCCCTCATTTTTTGACATTATGGTACATCTTGTTGTTCATCTTGTGAAAGAGACACAATTGTGTGGACCAGCTTATATGAGATGGATGTACCCTGTTGAGCGTTATATAAAAATATTAAAAGGGTACGTGAAAAACTGAAGTCGTCCAGAGGGTTGTATGGTTGAACGATACATTTTTGAAGAAGCGGTTGATTTTTGTACTGAATATTTGACCAATGTTCAATCCATTAGACTATCCAAATCTCAAATTTTCAAAAGGAAGGAAGAAAAAAATTTAATCGGAAATATAATTGTGACAATATCAAGGTTTGAACGGGATCAAGTGCATTCATATGTTCTCCACAATGAC
Organism: Vicia faba; assembly: GCA_948472305.1. Taxonomy (NCBI): domain Eukaryota; kingdom Viridiplantae; phylum Streptophyta; class Magnoliopsida; order Fabales; family Fabaceae; genus Vicia; species Vicia faba. The sequence goes on from OX451735.1 coordinate 612,542,320, forward strand.
AATGAGGTTGAGTCGTATGTTGAAATGCATAAGGATGTACTCCGAGGTTTAAATCCAAATAGAAATGAAAATTGGATAGTATGAGAGCACAATTAAAGTTTTATACAATGGTTCAAGGATCATATTTATTCAGATTTTGATTTAGATCCCGCTTCATTAACAGAAAGGTTGATATGTTTAGCATATGTTCTGCGTTTGCTCGTGTTTTCTTATAGCGCATACGCAATTAATGGATACACATTTTATACCAAAGAACAAGATGAAAAAAGTATTATGCAAAATAGTGGTGTCACAGTTGTAGCTGAAGCAACGCACATTTCAAGTATGAATGACTTAAAACCCAAATATACAAATATGTCATATTTTAAGGTCATCGAGAACATTTGGGTGTTTGATTATAAGAAGTTTTAGATTCCTATCATTGGTTGCAAGTGGGTACATAATAGTGGCATGTGAATGGATAAGTCAGGATTTTTACAAGTGGATCTTAATAGGGTGGGGGTACAAAGATGAGCCTTTTATTCTAGCCTCTCAAGCTAAACAAGTATTCTATGTCACTGATCCGATAAGTATGAAATGGTCTATAGTGATTTTATCAAACAAAGTGATTGATGATAACAATGTAAATCAAAGTGATATTTATGTTGAGAATGAGTCATATGTTAGAGGGAATGATTCGTATATACAAAATGATCAAGATGAGAATATTGTAGCGGATGATTCATATATTAGAAATGATCATAATGAGGGAATTTGGATCAATCCATTCGTCTGAGTTGTTAAGAGCTAAGTAATTCATATTCCAACCAAGAAAAGAAAGAGATGTTAATGAAAAAGATATTAGTAAAATGTTATATGTTATGTCCTTCAATAAAACTATCATATTGTGTTTATGTTTTTAAATTGTATTTATGGTTTTATATTGTGTTTATGTTTTTATATTATGTTTATTAATTCAATGCTACTTGATTTTTATATGGTGTTTATGTTTTTCTTTAATATTACAGGTCAAATGGCTAGTAATGAGGAAAAATTAAATCCCCCTTCTAATAATGATGGAAATGAATCATCTCATGACGTGGAGAATGATATTAGACGATGAATAACAATTATGAAGTCAAACATTCGTGCAAGAGATAAAGGTATCAAATTTGACATACATTGGAATGAAGACAAACAACTAATTAAGCCTAACGGTTCAATGTTGACAAGTTACATTGGTTCCCTTTTGAGGAGAGAAGTTTCAATCACTTGTGATGATTGGAGAAAGCGTGGGTTAAAACCCGTTAAAGAAAAAATATGGACTGATATACAGGTGCCATATGTGATGTCATTTGTTTTTGTTGATGATCATGTCTTTAAATTACTAATTCATACTATGTATGTTTTTTTATAGAGGTCTTTTAACATTGATGATGATCTAAAAATATATTGTCTTCAATTGGCCGGAAAAAGACTAAGAGAGTTTTAATTTTTTTGACAAACAAGTTTCTTAGGGATGTCGATAACAATTTTATCGATGCAGAACGTCCAAAGGCATATGCAGGCTTGATTTTGACTGAAGAATGGGAAACCTTTAAATACAAACTAAGATCCTCAGATTTTCAGGATGTGAGTGTCGTAAATCGCCAATGAGCATCAAGTCCCCCATATCTATACAGAAAAGGGCGTATGGGTTATGCACGCTTACAATAAAGATTGGTAAGTATATATAAATGATACGATATACTTGTTCATTATGTGTTACAATTGATTTTATTATTTCTCTTAATGTGTAGTTAGATGAGGAGAAAAGTCAAGAAACATCTCTTCCATAACATGTTCTGTGGAAAGTTGCCCGGGTGGGTAAGGATGGAGTTGTTAAGGAAGATGTGCTTCAAATTTATGAGAAATATATAAGTATATTAATATTCCTTTAATTAAATAAAAAATGTATTAACATAAAGAACTTATGAGTTTTGATCACCACTAATTTATTTCGATATGCATATGAATTTCAGGAGAATCTATCTCAATCTTTAACTCAAGCTAAAGCCCATGATTGCAGGAGCATACTTAGTCGAGTATTAAATGTTCCTGAGTATACCGGTCGTTTGAGGGGTAAGGGATTTAGGGTGACTCAAACATCTTTGGGTAACCATCAAAAGAGGAAAGGTCATAGCAATAAAGAAGTGATGGAAGAGTTAGAAAAATTAAAATCTAAAGTTGGTGATTTGGAAAAGGATAAAGAAATACATCAGTCAGAAAGGCAAGGTTTAGGGTTCAAGGATACTAGTGGCAGATATAGTATCAATTGTGATTTCCAATAGAAAATTCTTGAGGTAATATATATTATTAAGAATTAGCACAATTTTTTTAATTGACATATATACACATTAACAATTTCATATTTATTATTGGTTTAGGGCATTTCACCTTGCCAGCTCTATTTATCGTCACCGACTTATCGCATAGTTAACAAAGGAAAAATGCATAACAATTTGGGAGAAGTACTTCACCATAAACCGCTCCCTGCTGGATTTTTGAAAGTATCAATTGATATTGATTTAGAGAGGGATGCGCCATTACCTTTATCTGACGATATTTCAAACACAACATTGGTGCGAGAGGTAATATGATCGTATATTGCATGGCCATCAAACCTCATTTTCATAGATGATAAGATATGTGTAAAACCATTATGAACCTTTGAGTATTAATTTTTTTTACAACCATTTAGCATACAATTTTTTTCATGGTAATGTTAGACTCCTACAAAATCCAAATCAAAAGATAAGGGGATTACGCGGCAAACCGAGTCAGTTGCATCCAAAAAAAGAGGTGAATTAATATATATTATACATAGAAAAGGTTAATTTACGATCTTATACTTAATCTAACTTATATGCATCTGGTCTTTATATTCATGCTAAAGAGATGCAACAAGTCAATATGAGTAAAAAGCCTGAAATTGGCAACATGTCCACACAAAAAAGGATGATGCAAAGTCTGCGGCTAGGAAAAAGCCTACTTCTCGATATAGGTTATTCCTTCATACATTAATGGGAATATCATATTTGGCTGACGGAGGTGCTCGTAATATACCTATGGATGAAAGTATTTTTGGTTTTTCCTATTACGAAACAATATGTAAAGAGTATGTGGATCAAGTTCTTAGACATTGGGAATTAGGCCTCGGTGTTATCAATATATACATCAGGTATACTCCGATCAACTTTATTTAATTAATTGAATAATTTATCTACTCATTTCACTTAATGGTCTTAATATTAATGATGTTTTTATTTAAGTTTCACATATGCCAACTTGATGCGCCCACATCAATTGGACCAAAGATTATGTTTCTTATCTCCAAACAATATCAACTCACTATTAATCAAACAAAGATCAGATGAAGTCAAAGAGTACTTTGTCTGTACATTTATAACCAACAAAGATACAAAAAAAATTGTTTTTTTTTCATTTAATACTGGCAATGGGTAAGATTTTCATTCAAACTTGATCTATTATAATTTTTCCTGTTTTGACATTGTGTAGAAAGTTTCCATCTAATCTTTGTTAATCTTACAGTGGACACTGGTTGTTGGTTGTGATTAATCCAATAAGAGAAATTGTATATTATTTGGATTCGTTAGAAGGTGATTGGACAAGATACCCAAATATGAAGGAGATGGTTGATACGTAAGTTAGATTGTTCTAAATCTTCGTTTGTATACTTATTTATTTATTTATGTTATATTGTTCTAAGTATTCATTCATATTTTGTTAGAGTTATACAAAATTTTCAATCACAAAGAGATACTCAAGTACCAAAGAGTAAAGCAAACAACATTACATAGACCATATTGCAGGTATATTTTCACAATTTTGATTATATTAGTGATGCTACTTGATAAAACAAGTTAAACTATATATCGTGATATATATATATATATATATATATATATATATATATATATATATATATATATATATATATATATATATATATATATATATTCGTATTTTTTTCCACGTGTACTATCCTCGCCAGCGTAATAGTATATATTGCAGTTATTTCATATTGAGGTTTATGAAAGAAATTATTCTTTTGAATCAAATAGAAATTCTAACCATGGTGTTGTACCCCAAAATTTTCCCTCCCATTTCCTCAACATTTTCTCATCACAAGACCCTTGGAGCTCAAGATCAAGTTAGGGTTTGCTCTGCTCAAGACTTCTCCTTGCACTGTTGACCCAAATTAGGGTTTGAGTTTGCACAAAGATGTTTTGACCTAAAAGGCCCAAGATGACTTTCATGCTTCATGTTGGACTCACAAGTTTATCCATACCAAGTTTCAAGCCTTGATTCCAATCTTTGCCCAGTCAATTGGACAGTTGACCTAGAAATCAGCTGTATTGGGGAAAAAGTCAACTGTGGTCAATTGACAGTCAAACCTCATGAAATTTGACCCACATCAACATTATGAACTCATTTGGACCATTTGATCAAGTTTGGATCACAATTCCACAAGAAATTTGATCAGATCACCAAAAGGGCAAAATGGTCATTTTTAGGGTTTTGACTGCACAAAGGCAATTTTTGACTGTTTGACCTAGCCAATGGCAAACCAAGCTCACATATGGACTCAAGGACCCCATGGCATTGTCTTGACATGTTCAACAAATTCAAAAGATCCCAAATGCACAAGATTGACAAATGAATTTTCCAGTCAACTGAGCCAAATTTGACTGTATACTGAAAAGTCAAACTTTGACTTTTTGGTCCAAACAAGTGTCAAGATTCATTTTTCATCAAGACATGTCAAATTATGAAACTTTTTCATCAAGAAATCAAAAATCACAAATTAGGGTTTGAAGTGAAGCATTTTCATAACATAGAATTTTTCTAAGTTATGAAAATCCCTAATTTTTTCCTAACTTTGTCCCATTTTTTCATCAAGATGCATTTGGATTCAAACAAAAATCAAAACATGAAGGTTGTATTCCATTGAAAAATCTACAACTTTGATTCACAAAGTTTCCTCAAAAGAAGCTTGTAGCTCAAGTTATGAATTTTAGAACAGGGGTGCAAAACATTCTTAACTTAGAAAAATTTTGACCTATTCTAGGCAGGATTTTTGCCCAACTTCATGGCCACTTTTCACATGCTTCCACTTGGAATTTCAACTTTCATTACAAAGATGGATTGTAGTACACATTCCAAGCTTTCCAAAATGTTCAAGAACTTCTCAAACACTCTTGTGGTTATGGAGAATCGAATTTGGCAATATGGGCAAAAGTCACTTTGTTCATGAGCCATTTCCATGTTCATAACATTGCATTTTTAAACTCAGCATGTGCAAGCTACATTACAGGCCTTTTATCTCATCCACACTCAATAATTTAATGCAAATCCTTTGTGTTCAAGCCTTATCTTATGTGTTTAACCATTACATGCCAATTTAATCCATAATTAGAAAAAGTAACTTAGCCATTTTTGAAAAGGTGAACTTTATGTCAAGTTTACAATCTATGAGGTACAATGCAGATCTTTGAGGCACAAGTTCATGAGCAAAGTCCACTGATCAAGGGTGATTGGTGCAGCATACTTGAGGGGCCTGTGTTAGCCTAGAAACCAACTTGTCATTTTTTGCTTAAGATAGAAGAAACATTGCATAACTGATCACATCTCACATTGCTGCAAGAACAAGCTTAAGCAAACTTTCTCCACACATTCCATACTCCTCAACTGACCTGAAACACGAGCCAACTACCTTCAATACCTCCCTAAACATCAAAACACCATTTTGCTGCACAAAACAGGGCATCCCTGCAGTTTGAGTGGCACAGCTCATTTCCATCGTGCATTTTCATCCAAACCACTTCATACACCTTCCATAACATCCATACAAACTATTCCAAGCATTGAACTGGAACTGTAACAGCCATATCATAGTTTGCCATTTTCATTTTTCTCTCTTGCAGATTGACTTCTATGGAGTGATTCAACAAGATTCAAAGCACACCAAGCATTGGAGAAGCATCCCTGAACTTCAAGCAAGTTGTACAAGTCCTCACATTGCCTTGAAAGTGCCTCCATTGTCATACACGATCCAAGCTGAACAGGTAAGTTCATGGACTTCTATCTCTCAATCTAGGAAGAGTTAGGTTTAGGTTTATGAATGAAAAGTGTCATACTCATGTCCCTGAAGCCACCCATATCCTCACTTTCCATTTATATTTCATATGCTGAGAGAATTTAAGACCTGAACATTGACAAAAGCTTAGGTCAGAAATTGGGGGAGAAGAAATTCTCTCTCATTTCTGAGAGTTAGATCAAGTTTTTTATATGTATGAACTCGTGACATGATGCTCTGTAATGTTTGTGTTGTAAGTTTTTGTTAAAAGTCAAGAAATCAAGAGATAACAGGGATGGAAGGAAGCGCGCGTTTTTTCATTTGAAACTGTCTGGAGGTTGAAGACAAGCTTGCTTTGGGTTGGGGTTGTTTCTTTTTTCTATTTGCACCATCTTTTTTACACATGCACCCCCTTGGTCCATTGTGTTTTATTTTCATTATTTTTGACTTTTGATTTTTGTTTCTGACTTGTTTATTTTTGTCAAAGCATAAAAAATATTAAAAATATTTTTCTCACATTTTTTTGCATTTTATTTGATATTTATTTTGTTTCATTTAGTTTTATATGTAAATAAACATAAATATACTCTTATTTAAAATACCAAAATAAATACAAAATACATTCTATTTTCTGATTTTATTTTATTTTATCTTTTGAAAACATTTTATAAAAAATATACTTTTTTTTGTAAAATAATAAATATTTTTATTTTTGTATATATTTAATATATTTAGTAAATAATATAAATACTTATCTATACTTATTAGAATATTTAGGATAAAAACATAAAAATAATACATTTTTATTTTTTAATATTTAACTTCAAAAATCACTTTTTTACAATATACTTCCTTTTTATTTATTTTTTGTATATAATTAATAAACATTGTATATATTAAATAATTAATACATTTTATTTAGCAAATTAGGGTTTTGCCCTAAAAACATAAAAATACCAAAAATTAATCCTTTTTATTTTTGTTTATTTGTCATATAAAAATACCTTTTTACATACATATAAAAATCATTTTTTTCATCTTGCATATTTATTGTATTTTATTTAATTATTGTGCAATTAAATACCTTGTAAATTCCATTTGGATTGTAATAGTTTAGATTTATTTTTCTTGCTAAAATATCCCCATTTGAACATTTGTACCCCCCATCCCATAACTTGTGTTGTAATAATTTAGGACCTTTAAATTCTGCATTTTAAAAGCTTTCTAAATATGCCATGATAGACTTAGGGTTTTGTATGCAAAAATCAACCAAATAGTTTGACCTAATTCCAAGATAAAAGCATGAAAATGGACAACACCAATCACACTTGCACCCCTAGGATTACTCCACTTGTTGCCTTCAATAATGGGCCATGTTGCATGTTAAGTTTCTTTTGCAAAAACAAAACAATTCAAATGATCATAGTCCCTCGATGACGCTTTCAAAGGTTGCCTAAAAATGATCAAGTCCCTCAAAGGAAAAAATTGCCCAAAGACACTTGGCACCATTGCAATCATGGTCTAAACGATGACCCGCGCCCGTCCCGTTCACATCCTAACACAATATTGTCCACCAAATACAATGGTGGAACAAAATTGTTAAAAGGGTTAAAACATAGCAAAGATCTTTGAGTAAATTTAGGAGTAGACAACTCTTGGTTACTTGCCAACTTGCAAAACAAAAACACTTGCCTATTTTTCAAAACCACACATCACAACACACCTTCAAAACCACTTTCAAAAAACATTGAAAACTTTTCAAAAGACATACACCTTTGTATACATCCCAACATGGATCATTACAAAGGTTGCCACCACATTGGCCTCTTTTCAAAACATTTTCAAACCCACACACAAAGCACCATTTCAAACAATTGAAAGCACCATTTCAAACAATTGAAAATCAAGGCAAGTTGATCTAATCAAGTAACTAAGAGCCCATGGATAACCATGGATAGAAAGGGTGCTAATACCTTCCCTTTCTATAATCTACTCCCCGAACCCAAGAAAACATCTCAAAGGTTTTTGCTGTGCTTTTTAACCTTTCCTTAGGATAAAATAAAAAGTCGGTGGCGACTCTTGCTCAACCGAAACATTTGCGAAAACAAACGCAAAACCTCAAGTCAGTTCTCCCACCGTATCACAGAACTGGCGACTCTGCTGGGGAATTATTAAAGTGGAGTAACCTTAGGGCTTAGATCACCCATTTGCATGACTAAATTGTTTGCTTTGATTGCTTTACATCTTGTCTCTATTGTTTGGGCTTGAAATCCTACACCCGGATTTGGGGAAACATTCATAGATAGCAATACGTTGTGGAAACTGTGCGGGGTATACCGACACGGTTGAAGCAATAGCTATATTAGTGCGAGATATTTGTGAGTACCGGTAACCCTTGAGTTCAATCAAGGAGAGTACGGGGCCGCTGAGTGATGTCACTAAGCACTAATGACCTAGAACCTTACTTGACCATCTTGGCCTTTCATTAGGTGTAGTGAGATGACTGGCTTTGGTGCAGTACGAAGTTGGTAGATACTCGATACTACACTCATTGAGGGTTGTTTTCTTGGAATATTTTGGTCGCTAGTTAAGTGGCTAAACCAAAACAATGAACATAGAAAACAATCCAGTGATATTGAGCTCCTTAGAACCCGGTTACTATTTATAGGACATGTTTTTAAGCCAACTACACTCAAGAGGGTACTTACCTATGAAACCCCATGCAAGCCTGAAACTAGGGTTTTGTGTGAATTGCTTGTACATATGTTTGTGCATACATCATGATCATCATAAGCATCATATGCATTCACTAACCATTTCAAGGGTTTGGATCTTCATCTTTGTTCTTGTTTTGTAGGTCATAGAAATTCTTCGCATGAAAACTATCCAAGTCAACCTTGTGAGAATCCCTCCTCAACTCAAGGAGCTCACATCAAGAATTCCGGAAAGCTCTCCCTTCAGTGAAAGACATGGTAGACTGCTCAGCCTAGTCAACACCAGCATTGAAGAGGACATGGTAAAGGTGTTGTTCCAGCTCTTTGACCCCCTTCACCACTGTTTCACTTTCCCCGACTACCAGTTGGTGCCCACTTTGGAGGAATTTTCTCAACTCCTGAGAATTCCTATTCTTAATCAACTACCCTACAACGGTACGGAAAAAGAACCAAAGCCTGAAGATGTTGCTCAAGCACTACACTTGCAACCATCTGACATCAAGGGGCATTGGGAAACTAGAAGCGGTGTCAAAGGCTTCTTGGCAAAATTCTTGTTTGAGAAGGCACAAGAGTGTTGGAATTCATTGGACCTACAAGCCTTTGAAGAAATTGTGGCACTCCTCATTTATGGGTTGGTCTTGTTCCCAAATCCTGACCAGCTTGTAGATGTCAACGCCGTCAAAATCTTCTTATCCAGGAATCCCATACCAACATTGCTTGGGGACATTCTTCACTCATTTTACACACGAACAATGAGAAAGAGGGGTGTTCTCATGTGCTGTACTCCTCTCCTTGCAAGGTGGTTTATTTCGCACCTTCCACAATCTGTTTTGAAGAATGACCAAGGCTTAAGGTGGTCACAACGATTGATGACCCTCACTCACTTTAATGTACATTGGTGTTTTCGGTCCAGAGAAAATGTCATCATCATCGATCGTTGTGGAGAGTTCCCTAATGTTCCATTGCTTGGCATTAGAGGAGGCATTACCTACAACCCTTGTCTAGCCTTGAGACAATTTGGATATGCAAGGAGGGATGGCCCTCACGACATGTTGATTCCTGACCTAGTTTTTGACTTCGACAACGATGCGCAAGGACTTCGCAAAAGATTCATCATAGCTTGGAGGATGCCTAACAAGGTAGACAGCAAGACACTAGGACACAAGAACTCCATTCCCCTTGAGCCTTATCTCAAGTGGGTACGAACCCGAGCCCAGAGTCTAATGATGCCTTATCCTCATGTTCTCCCTGTGATTAAAGAGCCCGTTAAGGAAGGTGAGGTTCCCTATACCATCCTATATCCTGACATGCCTACATCGTGGGAGGAGATGCAGAAGAGTTGGATCCAACTCAAGGAGGAACGGAACACTTTTGAAGCCAGCTTCTACGCCAGTGAGAAGAAGGTTTTGGAGCTTACCCGCCGACTCCATGAGGAAGAAACCCTCGACACCTACATCGCACCAAAGAGGATGCGCAACGTCTTTTTACCTTGAGAAGTTTTTGTAATATTTGGCCCATGGGGCATTTATGTACTAACAAATTTCTTCTTATTAATATGACATGCGTTCTTTTTTGTTTGCAACAATTTTGAATTTGCTAAATCCTTGAATGCATTGCATACATAAGCATATAATTCATCATACGCATAAGCAGGTCTCCACACCAGGCTTCCTTATCTTTCTGCTGTTTATTTTAGTAAGATGGATCTCGAACAGACGGTCAAGGATTTGCAGTCTCAGAACTCACAGTTTCAACATCTCCTGATGACCTTGGCAAAGGGTCAGGATGATCTAAAAGCCCTTCTTGGGAACAAAGAGCAAGTGAAAAAGAAGAAGAAAAGAATCGGGGTGGCTACCATAGGAAGAAGGTTTAAGAGTGAAGCCATAAGAGTGCTTGAATTTCCACCTACATCTGAAGAAGGAACCAGTAAAGGGAATGCGGCTGCGGTACCTTCCGAATCTGAGGTTCAAGAAGAGGAGGCTGAAGAAGACGAAGACTACTCTGATCAACAATACCCGCCCGCCGATGATAAGTACAAAGTCTTGGAAGACAGGTTGGCAGCTATGGAGCTGCAGAGAGTTCTCGGCTTAGATTTCGAAGATTTGGGATTAGTTGCTGGAATTGTGATCCCCCCGAAGTTCAAAGTGCCAGTTTTTGCAAGACATGACGGGCTATCCTGCCCGAAGATGCATCTCAGATCATATGTAAGGAAGATCCAACCTTACACTGCAAACAAGAACCTTTGGATCCATTTCTTTCAGGATAGCCTTTCGGGGGCTCAACTCGAATGGTTCTATCAGCTGGATGGAGCCAGTATCCGAAACTGGGAGGACTTGGCTACTGCATTTTATAAACAGTATCAGTACAATTCTGACCTTGCTCCCACGCGTACCCAACTTCAGGGTATGTCACTGGGAACGGGCGAAGGATTCAAGGAATATGCGCAAAAGTGGAGAGACTTGGCTGGCAGGGTGCAGCCACCTTTGACTGACCGTGAACTTGTTGACATGTTCCTAGGGACCCTGTCTGGTCTGTTCTTCAACCACCTGATTGGTAATTCTTCTGCTGGGTTTACAGACCTGATCTTAACCGGTGAGAGAATAGAAGCTGGTATCAAGTCGAGGAAGATACAAAAAGGTGCCTCCGCGAGTACTGAAAAGAAGCCCTTCAAGAAGGAAGCCAGTGATGTTTATGGTCCCAGAAGACAGATTAAACCTGAGCGTCGCCAAGCTATCAATGCATTGGTAATTTCAAAGCCTGTTGCTGCTCCTCAGCAGTTTAATCAACAAAGGGGTGAGAGACCCAAGAGGCAGTACACTCGGCTCAGTATAACCCTGTATCAAATTTTGCCGCAACTACTGTCAACCAATCTGGTAACTGTCAAAGAAGCTCCGAAGGTAGTGAACACAGCTTCTCCGAAGTACAACCCCAACGCCCGTTGTGCTTATCATTCTGATATCCCGGGGCATACTACTGACGATTGCTGGGCTCTGAGGAATAAGGTTCAGGACCTTATTGACGCTAAAGAAATACAGTTTGAGGCGCCCGAAAGGCCCAATGTTGTAACTGCTCCCATGCCCCAGCATGGAGTGAATGTTGTGGAAGAAGACCGGTATGTAGCCTCTGTGGAAGATATTGTTACTCCGTTGTTGACTGTCAAAAGGAACCTGTTGCTAGCCGGTTTATTTCCGGGATGTGGTAAAGGTTGCCTTCTATGTGCTATTTCACCTGTTGGTTGTCCCTTGCTGAAATCAGGTATCCAAAGCCTGATGGATAGCAAAGAGATCTTGTTCGAGAATATTGTTGTTCCTGCTACCCCTACTGAAGAAGTTTCTATTGTCACTATTTTCAACAAACCTCCCAAGGCTCCTTCAAAGAAGCCTGCCGAAATCATGCCCACTCAGAAGATTGCTCCTATCATCATCACTGTTCTGGGGCCCCTCCCCTATACATCCGACAAAGCTGTCCCATGGCACTATGGGGCAGATGTTTATGTTCTTGGAATAAAACAAGAGTTTGATACAAGTACCGGCGTCAGTAACATCACCGGGCCTGCCAAAATTACTCGCAGTGGTAGGCTGTTCTCGCCAGATATTGCGCCACCAGCTATTCAGAAACGTCTTATCATCACACCTGCAAGTGTGCCTGTTCCCCTTCCTAATCAAGTTCCTGTTTCTACCCCTGCTGCCGAGTCATCTGACGCTCGGGGCAAAGGGATTGCTACTGATTTGCCTGCCCTGATGGAGGCGTCGAAGAGAACCACTGGGGAAGCTTCCCAGCAAGAGATGGAAGAAATTCTCAAGATTATCAAGAAAAGTGATTTCAACGTAGTTGCGCAGTTGGGACACACCCCATCAAAGATTTCTATGCTATCACTGTTGTTGTGTTCAGAGGCCCATGCCAAGGCCCTGATCCCCTTCCTGAAGACGGCCCATGTGCCACAAGAAACGTCTGCTGATCAATTTACCGATTGTGTGGCCAACTTGGCTGCCGATAATGGGTTGGGCTTCTCTGACGCTGGTCTGACTGCCAAAGGAAAGAACCATAACGACGCCCTGTATGTCTCCATTGAATGCAGGGGAACTACTCTTTCCCATGTGTTGGTGGACACCGGTTCTTCGTTGAACTTATTGCCCAAGAAGGCCCTAGACAGGTTGGATTGTGAGGGTTTGGAGCTCAAGCCTAGTAATATTGTTGTCCGAGCCTTTGACGGTTCAAAAAGGATGGTACACGGTGAAGTTGACATTCCAATCAGGGTTGGTTCTCAAGTTTTTGATTCTACTTTCTATGTGATGGACATCCGTCCATCCTACTCTTGTTTGTTGGGTCGTCCATGGATCCACAAGGCTGGAGCGGTGACCTCCACACTACATCAGAAGCTTAAGTACCCGGTCAGAGGGAAAATTGTGACAGTGCAAGGGGAAGAAGAATATATGGTCAGCCACCTTAACTCGTTCCGGTACATAGATATGGATGGGGAATTCATTGAGACCCCCTTTCAACACTTTGAAGAAGTGCCTCAGACACTGGAATCAGCTGAAACTGTGATTGAAGACCCTCCTTTGAAGATGGCTTCCTTAAAGGATGCTCGGGCTGTGATTGAGAAGGGTGAGTGCGTAAACTGGGGCCGACTTCCTGACTTCACTCCAAAGACTGACAAGTTTGGTTTAGGCTTCACTGCAGAAGCTCAGAGGGCTGTTCGCAAAGCAAGAATTGGAAGACCTCCTGTGTTCATCACCAACCCGGGAGTGAATGCCATTGAAGACGATGTGGAGGAATCTGAATTCGACAGCTAGATCTACCCAACAACCGACAGTGGACCAAGCAACTGGACTGCCAAAGACTTCACACCTATTACTTTTGTCACTCAGTAATGAACTCTTTTTTTTTCAATTTGTAACAAACAATATGTTGAAATTTTTATGGCTCGGTGTCCTACCTGGGGCACCGCGGCTTCATTTGTGAGGGCTTTTGTGTGTCATTTTCATATATCATCAATAAAAACATTGGACATTTGTTGCATTTCAAAATCTTGCGCTCCTTTTCTTTCTTTATTATATATTGAAAAACAGCTATATTTACACACACTCACTTATACAGGTTTCAATCCACTCTGGATCTCACTGGTAACGACTCTGCTACTTCCAGTTATGACTTCGAAAATCCGATCAACTTAGCCGAAGACGAAGGTGAAGATGATTGCGAAGTGCCTGGTGAACTTGCAAGACTGCTACTCCAGGAAGAGAGGGCCATTCAGCCGCATGAAGAGCCAGTGGAAACGGTAAATCTGGGTACTGAGACGGACAGAAAGGAAGTCAAGATTGGTGCCAATCTAGAGCTCAGTGTGAAACAACGGTTGATTCAGATGCTACATGACTATGTGGAAATCTTTGCCTGGTCTTACGAAGACATGCCTGGGTTGGATACCGACATTGTGGTTCATCACCTACCTACCAAGGAAGATTTCCCTCCGGTAAAACAGAAGGTCATCCGTATGCGTCAAGAAATGTCCGAGAAAATCAAAGCCGAGGTTATGAAACAATTTGATGCCGGGTTTCTAGCAGTGACTTCTTACCCTCAGTGGATTGCCAACGTGGTTCCAGTACCGAAAAAGGATGGCAAGGTCCGAATGTGTGTTGATTACAGGGATTTGAACAGGGCGAGCCCTAAGGATGATTTCCCTCTGCCTCATATCGACGTTTTGGTTGACAACACCGCTCAGCATAAAGTATTCTCCTTCATGGACGGCTTCTCCGGTTATAATCAAATCAAGATGGCTCCTGAAGACATGGAGAAGACCACCTTTGTCACTCAGTGGGGCACTTTTTGCTACAAGGTCATGCCTTTTGGGTTGAAAAATGCTGGGGCAACCTACCAACGTGCCATGGTTGCTTTATTTCATGATATGATCCATCACGAGATAGAAGTATACGTCGACGATATGATTGCAAGGTCCCAAACTGAGGAGGAACACCTTGACCATCTACGGAAGCTGTTTGACCGTCTGAAGTTGTACAAGCTAAGGTTGAACCCAAACAAATGCACCTTTGGGGTGAGATCTGGAAAATTGCTAGGCTTCATCGTAAGCGACAAAGGTATTCAAGTGGACCCTGCCAAAGTGAAAGCCGTACAAGAGATGCCAACTCCCAAGACAGAGAAAGAAGTCAGAGGCTTTCTAGGACGGTTGAATTACATTGCCCGATTCATCTCGCATCTAACTGCTACCTGTGAGCCAATCTTCAAGCTACTGAAGAAAGATCAAGTAGTACGGTGGAATGATGAATGTCAGGCCGCTTTCGAAAAGATCAAAGAGTATCTCCAAGAACCACCCATTCTTATGCCACCGGTTGAAGGGAGACCTCTAATCTTATACTTGACAGTACTTGACAACTCAATGGGGTGTGTGCTAGGACAGCATGACGAGTCTGGCCGAAAAGAGCACGTTATTTATTACCTGAGCAAAAAGTTTACCGACTGTGAGACCCGGTACTCACTGCTCGAGAAAACTTGCTGCGCTCTGGTATGGGCTGCTCGCCGGCTGAGACAATATATGTTGACTCACACTACTCTGTTGATTTCAAAAATGGATCCAATCAAGTACATATTTGAAAAGCCCGCCTTGTCCGGAAGAATAGCAAGATGGCAAATGATCTTGACGGAATACGAAATCTAGTACACGACTCAAAAAGCAATCAAGGGAAGTGTATTGGCATACCATTTGGCACATCAGGCAGTGGACGACTACCAGTCGATGAACTTTGAATTTCCAGACGAGGATATCATGGTTGTGACTGATTGTGAAGTACCTAGACCGGATGAAGGACCTGAGGAAGAATCCTGATGGTCTATGCACTTTGACGGAGCCTCAAACGCTTTGGGCAATGGTATCGGCGCTGTGATCATATCCCCTAAAGGCACTCATACTCCACTCACCGCCTGATTATGTTTCAACTGCACCAACAACATGGTGGAGTATGAGGCATGTATCATGGGTCTTCAAGCTGCAATTGACTTAAGGATCAAGTTTCTGAGTGTCTTTGGAGATTCCGCTCTCGTGATCAATCAGGTCAAAGGCGAGTGGGATACGAAACACTCAAATCTTATTCCTTACAAGGAGTATGTGTTGACATTGCTTCCCCACTTCGAGGAGATAACTTTTGAACACTTCCCAAGAGAGGAGAATCAGTTAGAGGACGCGTTGGCTACGATGTCTTCTATGTTCAAAGTCAAATGGGATAACGAAGCTCCCCGGATCATTATCTGGAAATTGGACGAACCTGCATATTGCTGCGATCTCGAAACCGAAGAGGTAACAGAAAAACCCTGGTATCATGAAGTGAAGAGTTATCTTTAAGCTCAAGAATACCCCGAAGGCGCATCTGTTAATGACAAGAAGTTCCTGAGAAGGTTTGCGGCAAAGTTCTTCCTCAGCAATGACATTCTCTACAAGTGAAACCATGATTCAACCTTACTGCGTTGTGTGGATAAGACTGAAGAAGAAAAGATCATGGCGGAACTACATGAAGGTACATTCGGAACACATTCCAGTGGACACACCATGGAAAAGAAAATCCTTCGGGCAGGATATTTCTGGTCCACAATGGAAGCCGGCTGTTACCAGCATTCTCGAACTTGTCATAAATGCTAGATTTATGCTGATAAGGTGCACATTCCTCCGGTTCCTCTGAACGTCTAGACAGCACCTTGGCCTTTTGCAATGTGGGGCATTGATATGATCGGCGAAATCAGACCTACGGCATCCAACGGGCATCGCTTCATCCTGGTAGCAATTGATTACTTCACGAAATGGGTTGAAGCAGCTTCCTACGCTACGGTAACCAAGAGCGTTGTGGCACGGTTCATTCGGCACAACCTGATCTGTGGATACGGTGTACCTGAGAGGATCATTACGGACAATGGTACCAATCTTAACAACAAGATGATCACTGAGCTCTGCGAGCAATTCAAGATACATCACCACAACTCTTCTCCATACCGGCCGAAGATGAATGGGGCTGTAGAAGCAGCGAATAAGAATATCAAGAAGATTGTGCAGAAGATGACAGTGACCTACAAAGATTAGCACGAAATGTTGTCGTTTGCTCTTCATGGGTACCGTACCTCAGCACGGACGTCAACAGGGGCAACTCCCTTTTCCTTGGTCTATGGCATGGAGGCAGTCTTGCCTATTGAAGTCCAGATACCCTCTCTCCGGATAATGAAAGATGCAGACTTGAGCGAAGATGACTGGATCCAGACTCGGCTTGATCAGTTAAATCTAATTGAAGAAAAGAGACTCACTGCTATTTGTCATGGTCAGACGTACCAAAAACGGATGATCAGGGCATTTAACAAGAAGGTCAGACGACAAGAGTATCAAGTCGGAGACCTGGTAATCAAGCGCATCATTCTTCCCCAAAGTGATCCTAGGGGCAAATGGACCCCCACGTACGAAGGGCCATTTGTGGTTAAACATATCTTCTCAGGAGGAGCTATGATTCTAACCACCATGGATGGTGACGACCTTCATCACCCCGCCAATGCAGACATAGTAAAAAGATACTACACATGAATTAAAGACCCGCTAGGTTGACACACCTAGGAAAAAATAAGGGCTTCCCGGCGAACCAAAAGGGTTCGGGCAAAAATAAGGGATGAAATGAAAAAATCTGTACACCCGGCAAGTCGAAAACTTGAAAAGGCGGCTTAGGCAAAAATGGGTATCCCGGTGGACTGAAAACCCGAAAGGGCGGCCCAGGCAAAAGTTAGGGATAAAGCGTAATACTATGTCTCGTTGGATCACCTTGCATCCAGAATTCGGCATCAATTATCGGGCTCAGACGACATCGGTCAATCAACTTCATATTCAACTAAGCAACAAAGTGATGATACGCTTGAAAACATAAAGGCGATAGCAGAGTTGGAACCCAGTGGGATTATTTTCACATAGCTGTTTTGTTTCCTTTTCAAAATTTGTATAAACTTTATACTGTTCAGCGGCGTTCTCTTACTAGGACGTCAACCTCCTGTACACAAAACGCCTATTTACAGGAAAATTTCAAAATCAATACAAGTCCAATTTTTCAGACAAATTATCCATTTGTTTTTCCTTTTTTCTGTTTTGTTTTGCGAAGAACGTCCAATGTTCATTTTTGATATATGCATTTGACACTAATTGCTAATCATAAATATTTGCATGCAAAACAAAGGACTAATTACAAATGACATCAGGAATAGGGGCAATTTAGAATCGTCTAAGCGATCTAGTTGCTTTGTCCATCAAGGTTACCAAGGTAGGTTCAGCTGAAGAATGTAACCAAGTCACCTCAACTCCCCACAGAGTAAGACCAGATTTCAGCAATACTCTCTCCAGGAAGAGTTGGTCTCCCATCAGCCCTAAAAAGGCACATTATTCCCCTAGCAAGTCAGCAATACTCTCCCCAAGCAGAGTTAGTCTACGACCAGCCTTAGGAAATTGGGTATCCCCAGAAGATCTCAACACTTACCAGCAGAGTATAGGCATTCCTCGGCAAGCATCCCCGGCAGTCTTAATATAAGATTGTTCCCCAGCGGAATACAAACATCCAGTGTAGCCATTCCCCAGTATAGTCCAAAGTTTCCCCAGGAAAGTGGAATCCATATCTCCAGCAGATTCTGAAGCTTATCCCCAGTAGATTCTGGAAGCTTATCACCTGCAGAGTACGTACGTATCTCCCCGGCTTTATTCAAAGGTTATTTCCCTACCAGGATATAACTGGTTTATCCTCAGCTAATTACCATGGAAAGATCGTCCTCGACGAAGTTCTTCCTATTCCCCAGCGGAGTTCATCAAATTCCCCAACATAACTTATCAGCGGAATCCCCAGCGGAGCTCTCATCAAAACCCCAGCGGAGCTCTCATCAAAACCCCAGCGAAGTATCTCTTCCCACAGAGTAATTCCCCGCAGAGTAATCTCTCCAACAAGTTTATTCCCCAACATAGTCTTCTTCTCCTATCGGTTTATTCTTGCGACCATCATCCCCAGCGGAAACGAAGAACTCCACTCTTCAACATCAGCCCAGGATTCCACAAACTCCCGGCACTCGTCAAGGATTTATTTTCCTAGATGAAAATACATTCATAGACATTTCACATTTCATACATCCTGTTTACATACATGATAAAGTGCATACACCACTATCTCATTTTAAGCATCATGACATCATGCATCTCATACAACATTACATTGCATACAACTAATGTTTTGCCTTTTCAGGAAAAAGTCAATCCAAAGATGATTACTATCAACTATCGCAATTCCAGATTCGATTCCTGTATCTAGCCAGGGCACATCTGTGAGTGATTGATTGTAGATTCGATACCTGTATCCAGCCAGGGCACGTCTGCATGAAGAGTTTCCAGATTCGACACCTGTATCCAGCCAGGGCACGTCTGTAAACAACCTTTTGAATTTCTAGATTCGATTCCTGTATCTAGCCAGGGAACATCTGTGAGCAACTAATTGTGGATTCGACTCCTGTATCTAGCCAGGGCATATCTGCATGAAGAGATTGAAGATCAACACCTGTAACAGGCCAGGAAACATCTTCCTTTCTCAAAGTACGCAAGTTCTCACTAAGGAATCTCTTACGCGATCAACACTTCCAAATGGCATCTATAAGCCCATTCCCGACAAGGCTCTGTCACACCCCCGATGGCATCTATAAGCACATCCATCCTATCTCCAAATGGCATCTATAAGCCCATTCCCACCATCACATTGCTGATACTCCAGCATGGGAGTGCAAATTTCAGAGCACTCTAGTGTCCAATCTCCTTTTACCTTCGAGTCGCGAAAGGCAAGCTTGCCAATCTAACTCTTCAGGTTCAAGAAGATTGAACAGGGGCAACTGTTGTACCCCAAAATTTGCCCTCCCATTTCCTCAACATTTTCTCATCACAAGACCCTTGGAGCTCAAGATCAAGTTAGGGTTTGCTCTGCTCAAGACTTCTCCTTGCACTGTTGACCCAAATTAGGGTTTGAGTTTGCACAAATATGTTTTGACCTAAAAGGCCCAAGATGACTTTCATGCTTCATGTTGGACTCACAAGTTTATCCATACCAAGTTTCAAGCCTTGATTCCAATCTTTGCCTAGTCAATTGGACAGTTGACCTAGAAATCAGCTTCATTAGGGGAAAAGTCAACTGTGGTCATTTGACAGTCAAACCTCATGAAATTTGACCCACATCAACATTATGAACTCATATGGACCATTTGATCAAGTTTGGATCACAATTCCACAAGAAATTTGATCAGATCACCAAAAGGGCAAAATGGTCATTTTTAGGGTTTTGACTGCACAAAGGCAATTTTTGACTGTTTGACCTATCCAATGGCAAACCAAGCTCACATATGGACTCAAGGACCCCATGGCATTTTCTTGACATGTTCAACAAATTCAAAAGATCCCAAATGCACAAGATTGACAGATGAATTTTCCAGTCAACTGAGCCAAATTTGACTGTATACTGAAAAGTCAAACTTTGACTTTTTGGTCCAAATCAAGTGTCAAGATTCATTTTTCATCAAGACATGTCAAATTATGAAACTTGTTCATCAAGAAATCAAAAATCACAAATTAGGGTTTGAAATGAAGAATTTTCATAACTTAGAATTTTTCTAAGTTATGAAAATCCCTAATTTTTTCCTAACTTTGTCCCATTTTTTCATCAAGATGCATTTGGATTCAAACAAAACTCAAAACATGAAAGTTGTAGTCCATTGCAAAATCTAAAACTTTTATTCACAAAGTTTCCTCAAAAGAAGCTTGTAGCTCAAGTTATGATTTTTGGAACAAGGGTGCAAAACATTCTTAACTTAGAAAAATTTCGACCTATTCTAGGCAGGATTTTTGCCCAGCTTCATAGCCACTTTTCACAAGCTTCCACTTGGAATTTCAACTTACATTAAAAGATGGATTGTAGTACACATTCCAAGCTTTCCAAAATGTCCAAGAACTTCTCAAACACCCTTGTGGTTAGGGAGAATCGAATTTGGCAATATGGGCAAAAGTCACTTTGTTCATGAGCCATTTCCATGTTCATAACTTTGCATTTTTGAACTAAGCATGTGCAAGCTACACTACAGGCCTTTTATCTCTTCCACACTCAATAATTTAATGAAAATCCTTTGTGTTCAAGCCTTATCTTATGTGTTTAACCATTACATGCCAATTTAATCCATAATTAGAAAAAGTAACTTAGCCATTTTTGAAAAGGTGAACTTTATGTCAAGTTTACAATCTATGAGGTACAATGCAGATCTTTGAGGCACAAGTTCATGAGCAAAGTCCACTGATCAAGGGTGATTGGTGCATCATACTTGAGGGGCCTGTGTTAGCATAGAAACCAACTTGTCATTTTTTGCTTATGATAGAAGAAACATTGCATAACTGATCACATCTCACATTGCTGCAAGAACAAGCTTAAGCAAACTTTCTCCACACATTCCATACTCCTCAACTGACCTGAAACACGAGCCAACTACCTTCAATACCTCCCTAAACATCAAAACACCATTTTGCTGCACAAAACAGGGCATCCCTGCAGTTTGAGTGGCACAGCTCATTTCCATCGTGCATTTTCATCCAAACCACTTCATACACCTTCCATAACATCCATACAAACTATTCCAAGCATTGAACTGGAACTGTAACAGCCATAGCATAGTTTGCCATTTTCATTTTTCTCTCTTGCATGATGACTTCCATGGAGTGATTCAGCAAGATTCAAAGCACACCAAGCATTAGAGAAGCATCCCTGAACTTCAAGCAAGCTGTACAAGTCCTCACATTGCCTTGAAAGTGCCTCCATTGTCATACACGATACAAGCTGAACAGGTAAGTTCATAGACTTCTATCTCTCAATCTAGTAAGAGTTAGGTTTAGGTTTATGAATGAAAAGTGTCATACTCATGTCCCTGAAGCCACCCATATCCTCACTTTCCATTTATATTGCATATGCTGAGAGAGTTTAAGACCTGAACATTGACAAAAACTTAGGTCAGAAATTGGGGGAGAAGAAATTCTCTCTCATTTCTGAGAGTTAGATCAAGTTTTTTATATGTATGAACTCGTGACATGATGCTCTATAATGTTTGTGTTGTAAGTTTTTGTTAAAAGTCAAGAAATCAAGAGATAACAGGGATGGAAGGAAGCGCGAGTTTTTTCATTTGAAACTGTCTAGAGGTGAATGACAAGCTTGCTTTGGGCTGGGCTTGTTTCTTTTTTCTATTTGCACCATCTTTTTTACACATGCACCCCCTTGGCCCATTGTGTTTTATTTTCATTATTTTTGACTTTTGATTTTTGTTTCTGACTTGTTTATTTTTGTCAAAGCATAAAAAATATTGAAAATATTTTTCTCACATTTTTTTGCATTTTATTTGATATTTATTTTGTTTCATTTAGTTTTATATGTAAATAAACATAAATATACTCTTATTTAAAATACCAAAATAAATACAAAATACATTCTATTTTCTGATTTTATTTTATTTTATCTTTTGAAAACATTTTATAAAAAATATACTTTTTTTTGTAAAATAATAAATATTTTTATTTTTGTATATATTTAATATATTTAGTAAATAATATAAATACTTATCTATACTTATTAGAATATTTAGGATAAAAACATAAAAATAATACATTTTTATTTTTTTATATTTAACTTCAAAAATCACTTTTTTACAATATACTTCCTTTTTATTTATTTTTTGTATATAATTAATAAACATTGTATATATTAAATAATTAATACATTTTATTTAGCAAATTAGGGTTTTGCCCTAAAAACATAAAAATACCAAAAAATAATCCTTTTTATTTTTGTTTATTTGTCATATAAAAATACCTTTTTACATACATATAAAAATCATTTTTTGCATCTTGCATATTTATTGTATTTTATTTAATTATTTTGTAATTAAATACCTTGTAAATTCCATTTGGATTGTAATAGTTTAGATTTATTTTTCTTGCTAAAATATCCCCATTTGAACATTTGTACCCCCCATCCCATAACTTGTGTTGTAATAATTTAGGACCTTTAAATTCCGCATTTTAAAAGCTTTCTAAATATGCCATGATAGACTTAGGGTTTTGCATGCAAAAATCAACCAAATAGTTTGACCTAATTCCAAGATAAAAGCATGAAAATGGACAACACCAATCACACTTGCACCCCTAGGGTTACTCCACTTGTTGCCTTCAATAATGGGCCATGTTGCAAGTTAAGTTTCTTTGGCAAAAACAAAACAATTCAAATGATCATAGTCCCTCGATGACGCTTTCAAAGGTTGCCTAAAAATTATCAAGTCCCTCAAAGGAAAAAATTGCCCAAAGACACTTGGCACCATTGCAATCATGGTCTAAACGATGACCCGCACCCGTCCCGTTCACATCCTAACACAAGATTGTCCACCAAATACAATGGTGGAACAAAATTGTTAAAAGGGTTAAAACATAGCAAAGATCTTTGAGTAAATTTAGGAGTAGACAACTCTTGGTTACTTGCCAACTTGCAAAACAAAAACACTTGCCTATTTTTCAAAACAACACATCACAACACACCTTCAAAACCACTTTCAAAAAACATTGAAAACTTTTCAAAAGACATACACCTTTGTATACATCCCAACATGGATCATTACAAAGGTTGCCACCACATTGGCCTCTTTTCAAAATATTTTCAAACCCACACACAAAGCACCATTTTAAACAATTGAAAGCACCATTTCAAACAATTGAAAATCAAGGCAAGTTGATCTAAGCAAGTAACTAAGAGCCCATGGATAACCATGGATAGAAAGGATGCTAATACCTTCCCTTTCTATAATCTACTCCCCGAACCCAAGAAAATATCTCAAAGGTTTTTGCTGTGCTTTTTAACCTTTCCTTAGGATAAAATAAAAAGTCGGTGGCGACTCTTGCTCAACCGAAACATTTGCGAAAACAAACGCAAAACCTCAAGTCAGTTCTCCCACCGTATCACACATGGTATGGGTTTCTAACTTATGATTTATTTTAATATATTTAACACATTTCATCTACTTAATTAGTTTTAACTAAATCATATTATGTTATATTATGTAGTACTTTGATGAACACAACTCTTCTACTTACTCGAAAGATCAATTGGACGAAATTAAGGAGGATTGGTGTGAATACATTATTGAGATGAGAATTTTATAAGGTATTGTGACACTTTCATTGATGAGAATTTTGAGTATATATAAGTTTGAGTTTTTATGAGATACTATGTCGTCATTAGTGTGGTAAATTGTATTGCAATGTTGTTGTTGTTATGTAGAAGGTTAGTTTGGATGATATTGGATTTAAATTCAAATAAAGTTGTGTTTGTATCATGGTATAAATAGGGGAATTTTTAATGGTGGGTTATAATGGATTCTTGATTTGTTTTTGTTATATTAATTTGTGTTAAATTATAATAGTTATAAGATTTAAGTGTTATATAGCTTGGTTCTGATATGCCTTTGTTGGTTTTGTTTCAGGTAGGTGCATACGTACAGAAGATATAGAGATAACAAGTTCATTTAGGATTCTTCATTGTTGTTATTTATGGACAAAATAGTAGAGAAGATAGCAGCTCTAGAAGATAGTAATATGTACATTTGGTGCATAATTATTAGATTATAAAGTTGTATCTATAAATATATAAATTTATATATATATATATATATATATATATATATATATATATATATATATATATATATATATATATATATATATATAAATTATTGGATTGAAGGTGTATATATAAATATGTAAATTTGGTGCATACTTATTGGATTGAAGCTGCAAATTAATGAAATCTGGTGCAAATTTGAAAAACAACGCTTAAATTTTAAGTGATTATTTGTACAGGGCGCTTAAAATATAAGCTGAATATATTAAAAAATATGTGAACATTAGACAACGCTTTAATCAAAAAAGCGCTGCCTATATTGTGGAATAGAAAGCACATTTAAAGGAAGAGCTGCCTAAAGGGGTGCATACAAAAGTGCTTATGAAGTACAAAGCGCTGCCTAAAAGGGACTTTAGAAAGAGCTTTTAAAGAAAGCGATGCCTAAAACATAAAAAAGTGAACAAAAAAAATACATTACACAGTGCTTTTAAAAGCGTTGTCTAAAGTGAAAGCGCTGCTATAGGCACACTTTAGAAAGCGCTTCTAATGTAAAAAGCGCTGCCTATAGGGGTCTTAAAAAGTGCTTACTGAATAAAGAGTTGTTTAAAGGCTACATTAAGTAGCGCTTTCACAAAGACAAAAAGCGATATCTTTACTTACATCAACGCAGGAATAGGCAGCACTTTTAAGTGTTGTTTATGGCAAAAAAAAGCATTGTCTATTCCCTTATATGGCGTAGTGCCTAGTTGTTGTAGTGCCAAGGTAGGGTTGTAATTAATGCAACCTTGTGATCCAATCAATGGAACATTAGGAAAGTCTCCACAACTATAAAAAATATCACCAATGTCCAGCTTCCCTGCATACTATAATACATAATTAGCAGTAAGAGACCTTAATTTTTGAGTCCATTCGTACCTTGTCAAGTTCAGAATCATGAAATTTTCCTTGTAAAGATGAGTCCTAAACTACGAATACAATAGTGAAATATAACTATTTAGAGTACCTCTTCTTTTTTCGTACCATGTATAAATTGTATAATAGATTGCAGCAAGTAGAGCGGGAGTTAGATCTGTATTGAAATTTTTTTCACCCCAAAACACGCTAATACCCGCAGGGTCAATATAGTCTAAAGTTCGTGGGAATAAGATAACACCGAATACAAGGAGTCCCATACAATCAACACAAGACTCCCATTCCTTTTTATTATTAAGATAAAGAGCCTTAGTTTCTAAGTAGCATCTCTTAATCCCTCGTATGTCTCCTTCTTTCTTATAATTAAGAGACAATTTGGGATAAGGGACTTGTAAGCCTTCTGCAAAGATTTTGAAAAGTGAAGCATCTCAGCGGAGGGTCGTAAAACTGAATTAGAGAAGAAACATCATCCAATTTTATTTCTACTTTGGTCAAGTCAAGGATATATCCATAGCGACGAGTGAATCTTTTCAGAGCCCTTTCAGATAATCTTTCTTTTATAGCCTTGATTTTCGTCACGTTTGGCTTGATAGCATTGATGCAGACGAGTTTTTTCCCTTTGGTATTCATTTTCAGGCACTCACCAAAACCTTTGACTGTTATATATATTTTTAAAAACCCTGTGAATAAGACAAACAAAAGAAAATAGAGAATAATGAATATATGAAAAGCAAAGATGCTTGAATGCAAGAATATAGGGCTTAGTGGCCGGATTTTATGGATGGTACCCTTAAAAGGTAGGCTCTTAGTTTGGGCCTATGGATATCCTAACCTCCCTATAAGGTGGTTTCCTTAAGGGTATCATGAATAACACTAGAAAAGGCACAAGGGCCTCCCTTATGCGGAGCCTCATTACAGACCGAAACTTTCGTCTCTAAGTCATGAAAGGTCTCATCATGAGATTTTGGTTTAAAGATTGTACAAAGAGCCATAGGTTTCATTCCAAATTCCTAATTCCCAAGAGGGTGTCTCTTGAGAGGTATTCCACCGACCCTTCCTTTTGTGGAATTCCTATTAATCGTATGCCTACGTATCCTCTTAGGAGGAATCAAAGTTCCAATTCGTAGTTCTCAGTTGGTTTTTATTTTTTATGGATTATGAAGATATTTGAATTTTCCGCATACTTAGTTTAGATTTGTGAATAACAGAGATATTTAGACAAATTGCGCAATTGATTTAAATATACTCGTAATCTTTTTTGAAAATTAATTTTTAGTTTAATTTGATTTATGAAAATAATTTTATTGTTGGTTGAGTATTTTTTTAATGAATTTAATTGTAAAAAATAACATCTTTTTAAATGCATGATTAAAAATAGTTTAATGCAATAGATAAATAATATTTTTTATGAATTAGAAAATAATATATGATTTATATGATAATAATAAAAAATGTAAAAAATAAAATATATGAAATATAAAACAAAATTATAAAAATAATTAAAGAAATAAATTAAAAACGCGGGGGGGGGGGGGGGGGGGGGTTGCATATAAAGTCAAGGTAGTAAAATAGGAGGGTGTAAATAGTAGGGCCTTAAATTAAGATATTGAATTCAAGCCCAGCGCAAAGGGGGGTGTAGGTTTGAACTATCAAGTAAAATAGGGGGTGCAAGCAGTAGGGGCCAAAGTCCAGATTATGGACTTGGCCCGTTAGGCAAGGGGGTGCATTTTTTTAATGATTAGTAGAAACAAAAAAAAAGGGTGGCTTTAGTATGGGCCAGGCCCAAAGAGAGTTGAAAGTCTGTTTGGACTCCGTGTAGGGGAGCGTATGGCAATATGATGGACATGCGCATGCAGGGACGTATAATTGAAATCATATGGTTGAGATTGAGGAAGCACAGTTATTATGGTGGGCTACGCGTATGGGATTACTAAACACAATATATTTTCATTTTACACAAATCTGTTCATTATTTATCCTTCTTCCCTCTTATGAACCCTATTCCTCTTCTTCTTTCTTACAAACTGAAACCCCAACCCTTGTTTAACACCAACACGTGGCGGCGTATCCCTTTCTATATCCAACGCCACAACAAAACACTATGACCCACAAGCCCCAACCCCACAACTCATATAACAACAGAAAAAACCTTGTGCTAAGCAATAGTTACCTTGTCGTGTTCTTTTCGTTTCTCTGTTCCGATTCCCGATCCATTCGCTAATCTCGCCCTATCCGTTTGTTTTACAGGTGGGGAGGTGGCGATGAAGGTGATGATGATCAGGAGGCGGCACGTTTGAGATTGGAGCAACGACGGCTCAGTTAGGGTTTCAGATATTGAAACCCTAGGCGGCGGTGAATAAGAATTGGCAAGGCCCTCTTCTACTTTGTAAATTTTTTTGTTGTAAATTCATCTTCCCAATTTCTCTGTAATAGTTTTTTTTTGTAAATTTTTTCCTTCCCAATTTATGTTTGTCCTCTCTCTACTATTAACCTAGGTTTTTTTAGATTAATAGGGATTTTATTATATTAGGAATTAAATTAGTTTGTCTATGAGTTTTGTATGATTTCTAATTATGGTTTGAATTCAAAAATGGTTATGTCTGTAATTCTATGTTAGCTTTTAATTTGTATATATTTGTACTAACTTTGTTTCTGTTTTAGTTTAAGACTTGTTTCTGTATTTGTATTGATTCCATTTTTGTGTTGATTCGGTTATATAAGATTTTTTGAACGATTGAATGCATGAAGATTTGGTTTGAATCAGACTTGGATCCGACTAGTAACTGTAAAAACTTTAAAACATGCATTTTTTTCTTTTAATCCAAACAGTGTATGTTTCTCCTTTTTGGGCTTGAAATGCGTTACTTAATTTGGACTCGGCCGAAAATATGGGTCACATATTTTTTTAGAAAGCCTTTTTTACTCATTAGTCAATGTTTTTTTTCAAATACATTTAATTTTAATTAGGTTTATAGTATAGTGCCTCTAATTAGTAGCAACAATATGATAATCATCTTTAATATAAAAAAATTCAAAACCTATAATGGGCCAACTTGATTTGTTTTATTGGGCCTTAATGAAACTGACTTATATATACCCCCTTTCAAACTTATATAAAACTTAAATGGGCCATATTGTTTTAATTATTGGCCTTCTAACAATAACGTGACCCTAAATGAGCCTCTTGATTGGGCTTCTATGTTAACGTTTTTTTCTTAAACAAACACCACTTTTTTTTTAATTTAAAATGTTTAATAAAAAAATAATCAGTAATAATAATAATTTTAATAAGACAAAACATTTTTGAAATAAAGACTTGAAATGGGCCAAATATTTAACTATTGGGCCAAAAACTCGTCCCCTACCCATAAATCTCAAAGCCTCCTCGTTAGAGGAGCACTCGAGAAGAACTTCTGTGTTAATCAGTCTGGGAATAAAGAGATGCTCCCCTTTATCCTTAAAGAGGAAGTTATTGTCCACATCCACACACTTTGCAGGGGAGAAGCTCTTGACATAAGTCGACAGCTTGTTGTAAGAGAGCCGATCCTGGGCATCTAAGTCCATGGGCTTCACCGCGTAATAATCGGGGTTCAGCTCAAAGTGTTTCCATTGCCACTCGAGAGGAAACCTCGCCATCAGTCGAGCCATTATCCGACCGCCCTCGACCTCTTCTGATCGATAGTACAAAGAATCTACGATCGCATCAGTAAGAGGTTTCATGACAAAATACCTCTCTTTTAAGTTGCGCACAAATTCAAGGTATGGCCGAAAGAGTTTACTGAACTGTTTGAACGACACCCAGGCTTTTCACACTCCAGTGGTCTGCCGTTGTAGGTGGAAGATACGAAAGAAGAGGGTCAAAGTGGCACCGATCTGAAGATATTGGAATACTAGCTCGAATGCTCGCATATAGGCGAAGACATTTGGATGAAGCTTGGAAAGTGTCAGTTACAACCATTGGAAGACCCTCACTGGGAAATAGTTGAAGGGCAAACACATCCCCGCTTATTTAAAAGAAAAATCGTACATATGGAATCATTTTCCCGAGAATGCTGTGCATATCCTCTGACTTCGATGAGGGATTTGAAGCACCCAATTGGCAGGGGCACCCTCTACTAAGTCCTCGGGGACGTTGAATGCATCAGAAGTATCCTGTGAAAAACAGAACTTTTACTTCGGGGCTCGGGCGTGACCTAAGCCAAAGGATCGTCTGCGACCATATTGTCACCCTCGTTGGTATCGGGCACAATGTCTTCATCAACTTGTTGTGCCATCGTACCTAAAAAGCAGGGGAAAATAGTGAATTCGACATCATCGAATTCACCATTCCACCGCAAATCAAGTGAAAAGGTGATGAATGCGTCAAGGAATGGACCTCGACCCAAGCCCTCGACAGCCGACACCAAAGTGGTCGACACCCTACGCGGGGACATCTCATTGAACGAGCAAGTTTTCCGAATCCTTCCCAGTATTTGGGGGGACGACCCCGATGCAAGTCAGAACGAAACTCTGGACTTATGAATCTTCATCCATATCCATGAACTTTGGTGAACTTCCATGGAGATTCAATTCAGAACCCATGAATCTTCATCCAGAGATTCATCCGTTCGTGGAAAAACCCAAGTGTTTAATCTAAAAAACTAAGAAAAATCACGATCAAGAAGAAATCACTTACTTGGAGAAAATTATCGTTGAAGACTTATGCAGTGGCATTGGAGCAGCGGATATACAGGCAAACATAGGAGAGAGGATAAGAGAGAGCTTGAAAATGACAAATGAACCTCCTGATCCTCTTTTATATATAACTCACACCTCACGAAGAAACATGCAAAAAGTCATCATTGCTTGGGCTCTTGGACTGCCCTGTATAATGATGGCACCCGAAACAGTAGCCACGTGGGGCTCGCAAGAGAACACGTCACCCACAACAGCCTCACGCAAAACCATGCATGGGGACATCGATACCATTCCACTCTCGATAGTGAGTAAACGCTTGATATTATTACAACGCCTTACATGTGGGCACATTGAAGACATGCACTCGAGGAAACTCCTTGCATTTCCATGAATCTAGGTCCCTAACAGGAATCACATTCATATGAGAAGAAGACGAAGTCGACCAATGAAATTCTCCCTGGGTTGGTCAACCACACCACCCGCAAACTTCTGAGTCCCCTCGACATGAATCATAGAGCCTACCCCGACGAGAGTTGACAGTTTCCCCTCTCGGGCGACACTTTCCCGACACTTGAATTGATCTCAAGTCATCACCCTGTCACCTAAGGATAATATATTGGGGGGCTCATATTCTGGGCGGGATCGGAACTTGCCCCACCATTGGGGAGGCTAAATTTAACACCATTACAAAGGCCCAAAAGCGTGCGGCCCAAACCGAGGACCGTTGGGAATTTCCCCACGTAACCACTAGGAGAACATGACTCATGTGTGCATAACATCATCATCCCACCCTCCTGTTGTACCCCAATTTTTGCCCCTAAGATCCCTTCATCATACCATGTTGATTCAATCACAACAAGATCACATTAGGACTTTTGGTTCTTCTCCCTATAATTTAGCTTTGCTCTTTTTGAAGAGTTACCAAGCACCTTAACTTGTTTTATTTTGTGATCATGAATATTTTGCTTTTATTTTTCTTTTATTAATAAAATGCAATGTTGGTTTTCCTTACTTGTTAATAATGTAGGTAAAGGCTATGAGGTTTAGCAAGTTGCTTCATGGGTTCATGAGTTTATTTCCATGCCCTAGTCAACATAGCTTGAGGAGTTAAAACTTCACTATTGGAATGGTTTTGGAAGAAATAGAATGACAAGGCTTATTTTGGTTCAACATATTTCAAATCTATCAAAATTGATTCAAAAGTACAAGGGGTTGAGGGAAGAAGTTGTCATGATTGGACAAGGTCTTGTTCCTATTGGTCACAAGAGCACATTTCTCTCAAATTTCAAGATATGGAAGTGGTTTTGGTGGCTATGAGTCCTCATCATAATCCTCAATAACTTTTATTCACAAAGAAAGAATATTGGCACAAGAAGTTTGTTCAAACTTGTCAAAGTTCCCCAAAGCATTCTCTTGATCTAGAGGCTAGGGTTTTGAACTTCAAAGGAGCATATCTTGCTCACCTTTTGGTATTTTTGAGTGATTCCAAATACAACTTTCTCTTCAAAGAGTTTCCAACAAACCACTTCAAAAGTTCCAAGGAGTTTTCATGTGGAAGGAACTTGGTGAAGAAGAAAGATTACAGTTCATCCAGATGAATCCACAATTTTCCATATGTGACTTAAAATGGTCATAACTTGGTCAATTTTTATCACCTTGAGTCCATTCTTTTTCCATGATGATCTTGAAGATGTGTACCTTTTGCCTTCTTTTATGTGAAAAATGAGAAAATGGATGGAAGTTGCCTTAAGAACGAAAAATATTATAGGTCATTTCATGATTTTTGGCCAACTTCAACAAGTCATAACTTGCTCAATTTTTGGATATTTTGGGTGGTTCAAATTTCAAAATGTCATTCAAGAGGTCTACTTCATTCCATATTTTTTTTCAAGAGCAAATTCTAATTGAAAGGCCGTGTTTGGATACAAAAGATTATAGGTAATTTTTGAAGAAGAATTTGAAATATTTCTAAGTATGGAAAGTCAACTCTTTTTCTTCAACTTTGACTCCATGTAACTTTCAGCTCAAGCATCCATTTGATTCCATTCTTTTTCCATTGCAAATCTTGTAATCTCATCTTTCCAAAGCCTCAAGAATTATGCCCTAAGACCCCTTGAGTTGGAGATGCCATGGATTTGAATTTGGTAACTTGAAGTTGAATTTTTCACAAAGTCAGGATTTTGAAATCTTTGTTTTGGCTTCTAATCACAAGTTTTCCACGCGTTTTTGTTTCTAATAATGATTAGCAACTTCCCAAAAGTGTTTAGCATCATGAAACGCACGATTTAGCTGAGTTTTGATCAAAATTGAGTCACACTTTCTTCATGATGCAGACCCACATGAATTCCCTCCAAAACGAATCATTCACTCTTCCTTTTGATCCCATTTGCTTCCCTATAAATAGAGGGTCATCCCCATCCATTTTCCCAAGCTTAGAGAGCCAAGAACACCCTGCAAAAACCTCACACAAACCCACTTTTTTGAATTCAGTTTTGGAAATTTAAACTTCCTTTTCAAAAATTCTTTGCGCATTCATCATCCTTGAACTTCATACAAACTCTCCAACACTTAAACCAATCAAAACGACCCATAATTCAAGCTACAGATGTCCAATTTTATAGCTTCTTACTTGAACTTCGAAAAGGTAGAATTCTCCACCAATTGAATCTAAATCAAGCACTAATCTATTCTACTCCTTTGTCTTATTCTAATGCTGCTTACAATTTTTAAATCCATTGAGAACTGAGAGATAAATCTCAAATTGAAGGTGCTCGCTATTTTCTGAGTTTTTGATTCATACCTCTCTGCGTACCTTATATAAATTTGGCGCGATGGTTGTGTTAGAATCGTCTTGAAGAGACGAGTTCAATGATACTAGCCAGGGATCCTAATTTTTCCATTTGAAAGATCTCACAAAATCCCCATTGCAGTGTGTTTGGAGGTTGAAGACGATGTCATGTCTCGTCTCAGCCAATGATAGCGTGTCAAGCGTTTTAATTTCATTGGTTTCCCTTTTTCTGATCACATGTGTGTTTCTCTAAGGTCCATATCAAGCACAACGCATCTGGTCCACTGGATTAGCTTACTAACGCATTTTGACTTTGATATGATGGTCCAAATCTTTTTGGTTTTATTTTATTTTCTGATTTTATATTTTATTTGATTAAATTTTCAAAAATTCATAACTCTTTTATTTTTTATCCAAAAATTATGAAAAAATTCAAAAAAACACTTTGAATTATTTCTGATCTCATGAATAATTTTTCACATTTTTATTTTAACATTTGGTATTTTTTATATTTTTTGTATTATTAGATTTATTTTAATTACTTAAAAAATACTTTCTGACATTTTTTAATTCTTAAAAAATTCATAAAAAATATTTTGCATTTTTTTGACTTTTTGAAAATTTTATGGAATTTTATGTTGAGGTTTACTATTTTTGATCTATTTTATGTTTGTTTTAGCAATTTTAAATAGTTTAAAAATAGTTTCTGACTTTTAAAAATTACCAAAATTTTTATAAAAATATTTGGATCTATTTCTGATTTTTCTATGCCCTTATTTTTCATTTCTTGATTAATTTGAATATAATTGATATTTTCCTCCTTATTTTCTATTTTAAAACATTTTTTAACCCTTTTAATGTATATATTAAATATATTATTATTTTGTGATTATTTTCTGGCTGTCTTGAGTTGATTTTTTGATCATGACTTTATTAACATCATTAGATCTTGGGTGTTGAGTTCAACTCCACCAAAATGGATGGATGGTTTTAATAATAGTTTGATTAAATTTTTAATTCAAAAGTGGTTTATTCATCTTTTTGCCATAATCCTCTTCATCTCATCCCCTTCTTATTGCACTAAATGTTGTTCGAGCATGATCTCTATATCATATCTCAAAATAAATGGTGCATAGATTGCTATTGACCGGCCTCAAAATAGGTGCGACTTCTACATAAGTCCACTTACGATTGCTTAACATAGCGCTAAATTTTGTCCTGATTCGAGTAAATGATCATTCATGGCCCAAACTTATGATTGCAAGCCCAAGTATGTTAATTTGATCTCTTTGATCCAATAACCTTAAGATTCATTGTGTGGAGGCTTTGGTTCTACCAATCCCTTAATGGATCTGCAACACCTTTGGTCAACGCGGATCACTTAAACATCATTGATCATTAAATGGCACTTGTGAGAATTCCAAATGGATGATATAGTTGACAAAAAGTAAATGCAACTTGTTGTGTGGAGGCTTTGGTTCTACCAATCCGCTAATGAGTTCCAAATGCAAGTTTCAAGATGGTCATCCAACTAACCACTAATAATTGACTTGTTTTATCTTATGCTTTTATTCTTTTTATGCTTTATGTACTATTTATTTTTCAGCATTTTACATTTCATGTCATTTTCATCTTTGCTCATTTGAGCATTTATTTTCATGTCATTTTTACTTTGCTCACTTGAGCTTTTCTTTTCTTTTCTTAAGATACTTAATAATCAACATAAACCCTAAAAAACTCTTAATGGCACTTGGACTATTTGGTTACTATCCTTGGCATAATGGAGCATGGGACTATTTCTTGGACTTAGGATTAGAAACCTTGACCTATCTTGGAGACCTTGTGATCTTATCTGATTATTTTGTCTAGAATTCTTGAGGTTTACCTCAATAAATTGGGTTGCTTGTTTGTTTTTGTGTGCAGGTTTTTGTGATTACATTTTCTGTTTGTAATCTGGAATTCACCCGTATACAGTTGTTACTCTGCCCAATTTTTGTGAAGACTTAATACACTTGAAGAGGTCTAGTATCTTTGCTTGCTTGGTTTCAATCCAAAGAATGGGAATTCTATTTTGGCTCATAATGTCAAACTTTGGCTTCTTGTTGGTTAGATGGATCTTATCCTTAGCTTTTACCTTATGCTTTAGGATAGTATCTTCTTCTCCTCCCATTTTCTTTAATTTCAAAAATCTTATCCCTCCTTTTGAAAACCCTTCTTGTTTTGAAAC
Organism: Vicia faba; assembly: GCA_948472305.1. Lineage (NCBI taxonomy): Eukaryota > Viridiplantae > Streptophyta > Magnoliopsida > Fabales > Fabaceae > Vicia > Vicia faba. The sequence goes on from OX451735.1 coordinate 612,577,448, forward strand.
TTGAAACACTTTCATAATAAACTTGGACTTAGGACTATGCATTTTCAAAACATTTTCATCAATAAACTTCAACCAACTTAATAATACCTTGACATTTTTTGTGAGAAGACTAAAAGTCAATCAATCTCATTTCAAACCATTTTGCCACTTTGGCTTTTATCTTTATACTTTTCTCAAAAGATTAGACTCTTGTCAATCCTTGTAATGATGGAAACAACTATACTTCTACAATATGTAGTGAAGTGAGATATTTTCCACTTGGGTGTTGAGTGAGGCATTGTTGGTTTTAAAATCCAAGCCATATCCTCCACTTTGAGATGATGCAAATTCTCCTTTCTCATGATTGTGGGTAGTAAGTATGTTTTCTACACGGACAATGACAATGATGTCTTATCTCTTAAAATCAACCAACACACTCTTGTTTCAAATTTTTAAAAGATGAACTACGTGTACCCTGATTCCTTATTGCACGAAAGGTGGTACGTAGGCATTAAAGGTTCATAACAGCGGCGGGTGCAAAAATCATAAAAATATTTCTTTTCTCACCTCCACCATCCATTTTATATACAACAAATTTTTATAGCCAAAATATACAGATTTTTCAAAGAGGTTCCTGCGGAGTACCGTAGATATTTAGGGTGCTAATACCTTCCCTTTGCATAACCAACCCCTTACCTTGACTCTTTCCCCCTCCTTTTGGGTTATTCTCTCTTTTCCCATTCCTTTGGAAACAATAAAGCGCGGTGGCAATTTTTATTTTGATTTGTATAAAGTCTAGTCAATCCAATGGCTTATTCTTGAACATTTCTACCGCTACAGAAAAATGGCGACTTCACTGGGGAAAGATTGACCTCTTGTTGGTCCATCCCTAAGTGGGTTGAGCCTATCTTTGTTTATATCTGTATATGTGTTATTGTGTTTATGTGTTATATTTTGTATATATGTTTGTTTGAATTTTCCTGGTTTTCAGGGTGCTTGGTGATTACTCATAAGTACTATACCCGGACTTGGGCAAACTTTAAGATAGGACGGGCGATATAGTAATGTTAACTTTAAGAGAATAATCCCAAAAAAGGAGGCATGAGATCCCCCACTCAATGGAGGCCCCTTTGACTGTAGTGTCGTTTACCGAGTAATCGGGAAGACGTACTGCTTTCGAACTGGAAGCCTGCTGAAATTGAGGACCGTAGAATACCAAACCCATCTTGGCCTTTTAGGTGTAGTGCGGAAGTTATGACGGAGTAATCCGAAAATAGTTGTCACGCGATACTACGCTCGGACGAGTCTTTATTGAGAATGTTACTAATTACCGAGTTAATCAGGAAGTTGGTAATATCCGAAGGAAGGATGTAGACTCTGGGAACCCCTAGAACCTTGTTCGGCAGGTGATAACTTTTTAGTCCAACACCTTATGGGTAGTACCTTCGACCTCATGCTCGTGACGTTGAACCGATGAACCCTATATGTGTGATCTTGTGTGTGATTGTGGCATCATGCATCCATGCACTCATAAGCATCTTTTGAAGAAAACAATATTTCAAGGGATTTAAAGGTTGACTATTTGTGAATATCTCAGGTACTTTTAACCATGGATTCTGGAAAGAGAAAGACCGGGAAATATAGTTTTAAGGATCCCAAGATAGATGAGTTGATCAGTCTAATTCTAGAGATGGAGTGTTATGCAGACTTTCGGAAGAAGTATGGATCCATTATTCCTCTCATGAAGCTGAAGATGAAAGAGGATATTCTCTCGACCTTGGTCCAGTTCTATAATCTGATGTATCACTGATGTACTTTTCCCGATTATCAGTTGATGCCTACACTGGCGGAGTATTCTTATCTATTGGATTTACCCGTTACTGATCGTGTTCCTTTTACTGGTTTGGAGGGTAAGCAAAAACCACATGAGATTGCTGCTTTGATTCATCTGGGGAAGTCTGAGGTGGAAGCCCATATGACTACTAAAAGAGGGATTAGAGGATTACCAGGTCAGTTCTTATTTGAGAAAGCTCGTTACTTTTCCAGAATGAAGAGTACGGTTGCTTTTGAGGCCATCTTTGCTTTGCTTGCTTACGGATTGTTCTTATTTCCTTATGTAGACAAGTATGTCGACATTAACGCTATCAGGATTTTCATGATTGGAAAACCAGTTCCTACACTGTTGGGTGATGCTTATTACTCTATTCATATTCAGAATTCTTATCATGGGGGTATGATTATCTGTTGCACGCCTTTATTGTATCGGTGGTTCATCTCTCATATGCCTCAGTCTGATGCTTTTTGGGATGTCAAGAAGGAACCCCATTGGGCTCCTAAGATCATGGAACTTACTCACTCGGATATTGATTGGTATCATCGAGCTTACCATGATGTGGAGATTATTAACAGTTATGGTAGTTTCCCCAATGTACTTCTTCTTGGTACAAAGGGAGGAATTAACTATAACCCTGTTTTTGCACGGCGACAACTTGGTTACCCAATGAGGGATAAACCGAATAGCATTATTTGAGTAGTTTCTTTCTGAAGGAAGGAGAAGACCATAGGGAAGCTAGGGAGCAGATTGCGAAGGCCTGGCGTCACATTCATAAGAAGAGTAAGAAGGATTTGGGACCTAGGGGTGCTGTTTCTATGGAGCCATATCTTCGGTGGGTCTGATCAAGAGCCATTCAGTTGAAGATGCCGTATACTCGGGAGACACCCATGCCTGACCTATTTGTGAAGACCACCCCTCCCTTATTAGATGATCTAGAAGAGCTGCAACTCGCTTTGGTTAGGATGCAATAGGAAAGGGATGCTTGAAAGAACAAGTTCCAGACTTTAGAGAGTTCCTACAGAGCAGACTTGAAGGAGAAAGACGACTTGATCGAGATCCTTGAGAGTCAAGCGATAGAGTCTATGGATAGGTAAGGGGATTTATTTTCCCATAAGCCTCAAACAGGTGCTGATTACTCACTTTATGATCCAGATGATTGGAGGGAGGTTGCCATCAGACATGTGGAAGAAAACTAGAGGTTGAGGGCTCAGATTTCCAGGCTCACAGGGAAGCGCCAGCGTACAGATTGATCTCCATCAGTTCCTTTTCTCTGAATCTTAGATTGTATTTTCATCTTGTACTTAGGATCATTGAAACTTGTAATCCATTTTGAAGTTATTATAATAAAAAAAATTCAGTATTTCAAAGGCTTTATTACTTTGATGTTTGCAATATGTCCATAAATTTTAAATCCCTTGAAATATTAAATAATAAAATAAAATCACGTGCATTGCATATCATGCATCATATTGCACATATTTCTTGCATTTGTTATTCATACCCAGGTGCCTTACCCAACTTCTTTACTTCATTTAGCAAGCTGACTCATCACTACAACACTCGGGCTAATTTCAAAAAGAAGATGGACAACTTAGAACAGGAGAATCATGAGCTACACGAAGAAGTTTCTGCTTTGAAGGCCGACATGGCCAATCTAACTGCTCTGGAAGCTCTGGTGGCTGCTCAGAATCAGCCACCGAGTGTTCAACCTCAACCAACAAGGGCAAGTACTGAAGTTTTGACTTTTCTTATATCCGTTACACCGGCTGTTGTTCAAAACCATATGCCTCAAGGTTATCCATAGGGAATGCCAGAGAATTTTGGGCCTGAAGGTTTCAATCTTGGTCCTCAAGATGCTCCAGTGGTTCAGACTGTTGTTACTTCAGTACCTCCTGTGGTGCATATTGTTCTTGTTGCACCTCCTTCGGACAATTTGGTTCCGTTTGTTAATGAAGATGTGTGTCGTCCTTTCCCTCCGCCGAGTGAAGACTTGGGTCTTTATGACAGAATGAATGATTTTCAAGAGCAGTTTGATAGAATGCAAAGAGAGATGAAGGCTCTTAGGGGAAAAGATATATTTGGGAATAATGTGAATGAGCTGTGTTTGGTCCCGAATGTAAAGATACCTGCTAAGTTTAAGGTCCCGGAGTTCGAGAAGTATAAGGGCAACACTTGCCCTCGTGCTCACTTGGTGATATACGTAAGAAGAATGTCTACCCACACTGATGATCAACGTCTGCTGATTCACTTTTTTCAGGATAGTTTGACCGGTGCAGCATTGAAATGGTATATGAGTTTAGACAGCTCCAACATCTATACTTTTAATGATTTTGGAGAAGCATTCATCAAACAATACAAGTACAATATGGACATGGCGCCCGACGGTGACCAACTTAGGGCCATGGTTCAGAAAGACAGGGAATTATTCAAAGAGTACGCGCAGAGATGGCGCAAAGTAGCTTCCCAAGTGATTCCTCCCATGGAAGATAAGGAGATGACTAAGATTTTTCTGAAGACGTTGGGTGCTTTTTACTACGAAAGGATGGTAGCAAGTGCACCATGTGATTTTACAGATATGGTAGGAATGGGTGTCCTCCTAGAAGAGGCTGTAACAGAAGGCCGTTTGACGAAAAGTGAAGGATCCGGAGGTGTGAAGAAGCCATATTATGGGTTTACCAAGAAGAAAGAGGGGGACACGAATGTTGTTATACAAGAGAGGAGAGTAAATTCTCCTAGAAGGAATTATCAGTGTCACCAGCAAGTCGCGTCAGTTACTCCTGTAATGAGTGCCGCTCCGACTACCATTGCTTATCAAAGACCGTCCCAGCAGGCAAACCAAGGAAATAATCAGAGAAGGGAGAACTATGACCCTTTTCCTATGAGCTATGCAGAGTTACTACCAGCATTGATTCAGAAGAAGTTGGTCCAGACACGACCACCTCCCGATGTACCATCACCATTGCCTTGGTATTACAAAGCAGATCGAACGTGTGCTTTTCATCAGGGAGCACCAGGGCATAGTGTTGAGAATTGTTATCCTTTAAATACTGAAGTGCAAAAGGTGGTGAAGTCTGGAATTCTATCTTTCAAGGACATGAGACCTAATGTGAAAGATAATCCTCTACCCAAACACGGGGGAGTAAATGCTATAAATATGGTGGTCGGTTATCCAGGCGACTTTTGGATTTTTGACATTAATCTGGTTAGAGGAGATTTGGTGAAAATTCACGCAGACCTCTGTGAATTCATCTACTATACGCATGACCATGCCGGTTGTGTTGTTTGCAGTACAAACATACAGGGTTACGAGAAGATAAGCGCTGATTTATAGGAGATGATGGATGAGGGTTTAATCCATATAATCAGGCCTAGGGTAGAGTATGAAAAGGAAGTGAATATGGTTTCTGGATGTCCTGGTGAATTCAGAATTTTTTAAGTGGAATATTTGAATGAGGATCTCGTGCAGTTGCATGCTACCTTCTGTCGTACTGCTGGTCAGGTGGAACACCAATATGGATCTTGCATAATTTGTTGTCGAGACCACCGAGGATGTTCTATTGTGAGGGAGGGTGTTTAGTTGTTGTTAGACAATGGAACTATCAAGATCACAATTCAGAGAGATGATTATCATGAGATTGATACGGTTGAAGTTTGTTTAATGGAAGAAGAGTCAGAGGAAGAGTATGCCTCTGCGGATGAGTATTTCTCTTCAGACGAAGATTTGTTTTCCAGAAATGACTTTTTGATGCCTGATTATGTTGAGGAAGAGGTAAACGTTATTGTACCTTGTTTTGGTGCACCCTCTCATGTTGAAGTGGAGTACCATAACAAACCAGCTGTTACCCCATTGGTAATTAGTCTACCAGGTCCTATTCCCTACAAATCAGATAAGTTGTGCCTTACAAATACAACACTACGATCTTAGAAGATGGGGTGGAAGTTCCCATCCAGCCAATGCCTGATGTCAGAAATCTAGCTGAAAATAGCAGGGTGACCCGTAGCGGTCGTGTGTTTGCGCCGGTTGTACAAAGAGATGTTGTTGCTGGAAAGAAAATTGCTGAGAATGATGAGCCTAAGAAGGCTACAAGAGAAACTAGTGGAGCTACATTAGAGAAATAAGTGGATGACATTTTGAAGATAATTAAGATGAGCGACTACAGAATTGTAGATCAGCTACTACAGACTCCTTCAAAGATATCTATCCTAGCTTTATTGATGAACTCCTCTGCTCATAGAGAATCATTGACGAGAGTACTAGACCAAGCTTTTGTGGAGAGTGACATGCCATTAGATCAATTCAGCAGCGTAATTGGAAACATTACATCGTGTAACAACTTGAGTTTCTGCGATGATGAGTTACCAGATGAAGGGAGGAATCACAACCTGGCCCTCCACATATCTATGAACTGCAAGAATTATTCGATGTCCAATGTGTTAATTGATAATAGATACGCGTTGAATGTTATACCGAGGAGTACTCTCATGAAGTTAAAGTATCAAGGAGCACCTATGTGCCCGAGTGGCATCATTGTGAAGGATTTTGATGGGTCGAGGAAATCTGTCATCGGTGAAGTGGACTTACCCATCCATATAGGACCACATTTATTCCTGATAACCTTCCAGGTCATGGATATTATTCCCGCATATAGTTGTTTTCTAGGACGACCATGGATACACGAAGCAGGGGCTGTCACTTCAACTCTGCATCAGAAGCTAAAATTTGTGCGTGAAGGGAAGGTAGTGATCATAAATGGGGAGCAGGCGTTGTTGATATCCCATCTATCCTCTTTCAGTATTGTAGAAGCAGATGAGGCTGCTGTCGGAACCCAGTTTCAAGCCCTATCCATTGACAACATAAGGAGAAATCAGAATTTTGTGGTTTCGCTGAAGGACGCGCATCAGGTTGTGCGCAATGGTCATAATACAGTTTAGGGACGACTTGTGGATCCACCCGTGAACAAGAACAGAGTTGTTTAGGTTTATATTCAAGGAATGGCAAAGGCGAATGTTTGAAGTCAAAGTCTACTGTGAACAGTTATCAGGATGTTTTCCGCAGCGGAGGCTACCTCCATCCAATTGGTTCTAGAATTAATGTTGTCGAAGAGGATGAAGCAGAGCAGGAAGTACTGAATTATGTGACGCATGGAGTCCGAATTCAGAACTGGGTCACCATTGATGTTCCTTCTTGCATACATGTTTCAAAGTAATTTTTTTTGTTAATCTGTTTCTTTATTTTGAAAAGCTTTCACCCTGCCCAAGGTAGAAGTATTAATGTTGTAGGGCTTATCTGTTTGCTATGACTTTTAAGATCATTAATAAAAGTTGTCTTTGCTTCCCAAATTATGTCTTTATTTTCTACTTTTTCTTGGGAAATGGTAATAAAAAAAACCTTTCAAAATAAATAATAACTGAAAATTAATTTGCATGATCACTTGTTATATGTGTCAGTTTCTAAAAGCAATCATAAATCATATGTGCAGATTAATTAAAAAACCCGTTGAATACAATGACCCTGCACCCTGTCCCAACTTTGAATGTCCTGTGTTTGGGGCTGAAGAAGAAGATTATGATGAGATTCCAGAAGAGGTCTCATAGTTGCTTGAGCACGAGGAAAATAGCATTCAACCATATAAGGAGCCTTTGGATGTGATTAATTTGGGTTCAGAAGAAGATCCGAAGGAAGTCAAGATTGGAGCATCGTTGCATCCTGATGTAAAGAACGGGTTGATTGAGTTGTTAAAAGAGTATGTGGATATTTTTGCTTGGTCTTATCAAGATGTGCCTGGTCTAGATACATATATTATCGAGCATCATTTGTCGTTGAAGCCAAAGTGTCCGCCAGTTAAACAAAAGTTGAGAAGAAGCCACCCAGATATCGCAATAAAAATCAAAGAAGAGGTCCTAAAGCAGATTAATCCTGGTTTTCTTGTGACATCGGTGTATCCTCAATGGGTTTCCAATATTGTCCCAGAACCGAAAACAGACGAAAAAGTCCCCATGTGCATAGATTACAGAGATCTAAATAAAGCTAGTCCAAAAGATTATTTTCCATTGCCTCACATCGACATGTTAGTGGACAGCACAACAAAATTCAAAGTATTCTCATTCATGGACGTATTTTCCGGGTATAATCAAATAAGAATGGCTCTAGAGGACATGGAAAAAACAATGTTTATCACACTCTGGGGAACATTCTGTTACAGAGTGATGCCCTTCGGGTTGAAGAACGTTGGTGCAACGTACCAGAGGGCTATGACAACCATATTCCATGATCTGATGCACAAAGAAATCGAAGTATATGTTGATGATATGATTTCCAAACCCCAGACTTAAGAAGGGCGTATAGAAGATTTGTTGAAGTTATTTCAGCCTTTGAGGAAGTATCGTCTCCGCTTGAATCCAAATAAATGCACCTTCAGAGTTCGATCGGGGAAATTGTTGGGTTTCATTGTTATCCAGAAAGGAATTGAAGTTGACCCTGATAAAGTCAAAGAAATTCAAGAAATGCCAGCACCAAGAACTGAAAAGCAAGTCAGATGTTTCCTCGGGCGTTTGAATTATATTTCCAGATTTATTTCCCACATGACTGCAACATGTGAACCGATCTTTAAGTTATTAAAGAAATATCAAGGTTGTGTATGGACGGATGACTGCCAAAGGACATTTGAGAGTATTAAAAAATATATGCTTGAACCTCCTCTCTTGCTCCCTCCCGTAGAAGGAAGACCGTTGATTATGTATCTAACAGTGTTAGATAAATCCATGGGTTGTATTTTGGGACAACAGGATGAAACAGGAATGAAAGAGTTCACCATTTATTATCTCAGCAAAAAGTTCACTGATTGTGAGTCGCGGTATTCCATGCTAGAAAAGACATGTTGTGCTTTGGCCTGGGCGGCAAAGCGTTTGCGGCAGTATATGTTGAATCATACCACTTGGTTGATCTCCAAAATGGATCCGATCAAGTATATTTTTGAAAAGCCCGCTCTTGCTGGGAGAATTGCCCACTGGAAGATGTTGTTATCTAAATATGATATCGAGTACCGCACTAAAAAGGCTATTAAAAGTAGTGTGTTGGCAGATTACCTTGCTCACCAACCGGTGGAAGATCATCAATCTGCGGAATATGAATTCCCCGATGAGGATGTGATGTTCCTGAAAGTGAAAGATTGTGATGAACCATTGCCTGAGGAAGGCCCTGACCCTGAATCTCGTTGGAGTATGGTATTTGATGGAGCTGTGAATGCTTATGGTAAAGTAATTGGTGTTGTGATTATCACTCCTCATGGATCACATATTCCTTTTACTATAAGGTTAACATTTGATTGCACTATTAATATGGAAGAATATGAGGCTTGCATCATGGGCCTTGAAGAAGCTATTGATCTCAGAATCAAAATTCTAGATGTGTATGGTGATTAAGCTTTGGTAATAAATCAGATTAAAGGAGAATGGAACACTCGTCACCCTGACTTGATCCCTTACAAAGACTATACAAGAAGATTATTACCCTTCTTCAATAAAGTTGAATTCTATCACATCCCTAGAGATGAAAATCAAATTGCGGATGCTCTGGCAACTCTGGCTTCCATGTATCAAGTGAATACTTGGAATGATATACCCCGAATTACAGTTCGACGACTGGATAGGCCCGCTCATGTGTTTACGACAGAAGAGGTAGCAGATGAAAAACCTTGGTATTATGATATCAAGCCTTTTCTTTAGACTCAGGAATACCCGATTGGTGCGTCGAGGAAATATAGAAAGACATTGAGAAGATTGGCAGGCAGTTTCTTCCTCAGTGAAAATGTGTTATATAATAGAAATATGACATGGTCTTGCTCAGATGCGTGGATAGACACGAAGCATACATGTTGATGCATGAGATTCATGAAGGTTCATTTGGCACTCATGCTAATGGACATTCAATGGCTAAAAAGATGCTAAGGGCAGGTTATTATAGGTTGACAATGGAATCTGACTGTTACAAATTTGCAAATAAGCCATAAAAGCCAAGTTTATACAGATAAGGTTCATGTGCCTCTGACACTTCTCAATGTGATTTCTTCCCCATGGCCTTCCTCTATGTGGGGTATAGACATGATCGGGATGATAGAACCCAAAGCTTCAAATGGGCACCATTTTATCTTGGTAGCAATTGACTACTTCACCAAATGGGTAGAGGTTGCTTCATATGCCAATGTTACCAAATAGGTGGTTGTGCGTTTCATCAAAAATAATCTTATATGCCGGTATGGTGTACCGAGCAGAATCATCACCGATAATGGCTCGAATTTGAACAACAAGATGACAGAACTGTGTGAAGAATTCAAAATTGTCCATCACAATTCATCTCCATACAGGCCAAAGATGAATTGGGCTGTTGAAGCTGCTAATAAAAATATCAAGAGAATTATCCAGAAAATGGTCGTTACTTATAAAGATTGGCATGAAATTCTCCCTTTTGCTCTGCATGGTTATCGAACATCTGTTCACACTTCGACAGAAGCAACCCCATTCTCCCTGGTGTATGGAATGGAAGATGTACTCCCTGTCGAGGTAGAGATTCCCTTGTTGCGTGTGATAATGGAAACCAAGTTGACAGAGGCTGAATGGGTCCAGAACAGGTTTGACCAATGAACTTGATTGAAGAGAGAAGAATGACAGATTTATGTCATGGGCACTTATATCAGAGAAGAATGAAGAAAGCATTTGATAAAAAGGTCAAACCTCGTGAATTCAGAGAAGGCGACCTCGTGCTCAGGAATATCATGTCTTTCAACACTGATTCTAGGGGCAAGTGGACTCCCAATTTTGAAGGCCCGTATGTTGTCAAGAAAGCCTTCTCTGGTGGTGCATTAATTCTTGAAACTATGGATGGCGAGGAGTTCCCACGTCCCATGAATGCTGACGCAGTCAAGAAATGCTTCTCCTAAAGAAATAAAAGAACAACTCGCTAAGTTGAAAACCTAAAAGGGCGGCTTAGGCAAAAAGGAGCGTCTTGGTAGGCTGAAAACCCGAACGGGCTGTCTAGGCAAAAATTAGAGACATAAACAGAATAAATTTCCCGCTGAGTTGAAAACCCGCAAGGGCGGCTTAAGCAAAAGTTAGGGATTCTCTTGGCAAGTAACTACGTCAAACAAGACTTGATCGTTGAAGCAACAATCTTCTTGGATCCTCACCATACTTCAACAAAAGCTGATGCTCAGGATTTCAAAAGTTGTTAGGGGGAATAGTGGTCATTGTATCTCAATGTATCTTTTCCATTATGTATTAACATTTCCCAAACTTTGTAATCATCCATGGAGTCTCGCCATTCGCGGACTACCATTCTATTAATGAAATTCGAGATTTTACCCAATTCTTTGTGTTCTTATTTTATTTAGCTTGCAAAGACTCCATTTATTACTGATAATAACTTTCAAAGCAAAAAGATTAAAAAGAAAAATTGACTTTTCCAAAAAAAAAGGGGAGAGAATTTTACAATTCAATTTACTTAGAGATTTATTATGACACAATGACAACAAAAAATGGTGATCTCAGGAATGAACAAACTCTGGTTGTTTTGAGAAGATTTAATTCCTTCTTGAAGGTTCTCTTAGGTCATTTTGCTGATATGTGCATGATCCTTGTATGTTTCTCAGATAGTTAAAGACGACACCAATCGGTGTAAGGTACAGTATTGGGTTCGTGATCCCATTATTCCCAGTCAAGTCTTGGTTCACTTTTGATTTTGGGTTTGCATGGTTAGAAGCCTCTGTCCCAGATTCCCCAGCAAAGTCTCCCCTCATATGATGAAAGGTTTTATTCCCTTGGTGTGCTGACATGTCGCTCTTTCTACAGTATTGGCATTATTGTTGGTATTTATTTCCCAGGCAACTAGACCAGGGAAATATCTTTTCTGAGAAGTTTTGAAATTATTATCAACCTTTGGGTTTTCACCCACCAAGTGTTGGGTTGGATTTAAAATCCCCATGGGTTTGACCTATTTCTATATTGATGACTTTCTGATTCCCCGGGAAGGCTATCCTAGGGCATCTTTTGTTGGAATAAGTGTTCATAATGTAAAGTTTCAATCCGCATCTTTCTCCAGGGAGGTAGGCTTGAATTCCCCAGTGAGGTCTGTTTGTTTCGGTGTCAGTCTTCTTTATTTGAGTTTGGTCTTGCAATCTCCAGTAGGTGTGTTACTTTTGAAGAAAAACTGGTTTCTCTAATGAAGTCGGAAGTAGGATGTTCTATCTCGGTATCTATTTAATTTGTCTACCTCCGAATAATGTTTCTCTTTAGTAAAACTAAAGGCATTTAATAGGTTTGGTTTCCGCAGTTGGCTTTTTCCTTTCTTGGAATGATCTTTCTGGTTGAAGTTCAGCCAAGTGTTGTTAGTACCCGAGGCAGTTTTTTTTGTTTGTTCCTACTATTTGTGTATCTGTTTTACCAGCATATGCATGATAGCACTCATACATTCATACATACATCATGCATGGCTAAAATTGACAAATCATTGTTCATTGACATTTTTCCCTGGCCTTCCTGCAACGCTCCTTGCTTAGATGGATTTGGTTTTCCCTCTTTAGTTTATTTCTCAAAGGATGTATATTCGTTGACTGTCTTGCTCCAGTTTATTTATGATTTGGATCTGTGGTTGCATGACAATATTAGTTACTTTGGATTTCTGAAAACTTTGAGTTTTGGTTTGTGCATTTATTTTGCACAAGAAGACTTTATCTCCTCAGCAGGAATATCGTGGCATTTCCCAAGGAAGTCATATTTCTTTCACCAGGAAGTCATATTTCTATCCCCAGAAAGTCATTTCTTTTTGTAATTCTCCATGATAACAAGTAACAAGTCTCTTTATTTGAGACAACTAATGTTTGATCTTTTCCAGGCATATTTCCTTGGTTAAAGAAAAAGTTGAGACCCGTTCTAGGTGGAACACTAGAATTTTGGGGAAAACTTGATATATATATTCTCTTTCTACCTTCAGTGATTGTTGGTAGGCCATCGGCAGTGAATGTCGGTGTATATTATCTTTTTGCTATCTTCAGTTAATGTTGATAGTTCATCGTCAGTGAACGGCGGTGATATGATATTTTCTTTTTTCTATCTTCAGTGAACGTTGGTAGGACATCGTCAGTGAACGTCGGTGTATATTTTGTTTTTGCTATCTTCAGTGAATGTTTGTAGGACATCGTCAATGAACGTCGGTGTATATTATCTTTTTTCTATCTTCAGTGAACGTTGATAGTTCATCGTCAGTGAACGGCGATGGTATGATATTTTCTTTTTGCTATCTTCAGTGAACGTATGTAGGACATCGTCAATGAACGTCGGTGTATATTTTATTTTTTCTATCTTCAGTGAACGTTGGTAGGACATTATCAGTGAACGTTGGTGTATATTATCTTTTTGCTATCTTCAGTGAATGTTGATAGTTCATCGTTAGTGAACGGCGGTGATATGATATTTTCTCTTTCTACCTTCAGTGAATGTTGGTAGGACATCATCAATGAACGTCGGTGTATATTATATTTTTTCTATCTTCAGTGAACGTTGATAGTTCATTGCCAGTGAACGACGATGGTTTGATATATTTTCTCTTGCTACCCTCAGTGAATGTTGGTAGTTCATCTTCAGCTAACGTTGATAGTTCATCGTCAGTGAATGTCGGTGTTTATTATCTTTTTTCTATCTTCATAGAACGTTGTTAGTTCATCGTCAGTGAACAACGATGGTATGATATTTTCTCTTTCTACCTTCAGTGAACGTTGGTAGGACATCAGCAGTGGACGGAGGTGTTTGTTATCTTTTTGCTATCTTCAGTGAACGTTGATAGTTCATCGTCAGTGAACGGAGGTGATGTGATTTTCTCTTTCTACCTTCAGTGAATGTTGGTAGACCATCGGCAGTGAACGTCGATGCTTGTTATCTTCCTCTCTAATTCAATTCTTTTGGTCCACCAGTGATTTATTTTCCTGTCGGGGTTGCTCCTTTGTTTATTCATTTTTGTGGCATCCCCAGTGATACTTTGCGTCTCTTTGGTACTGTTCCTATGCATAAGAATTTGCATGGCCTCTTAGAGCCAAAAATAGGGTTTGTTTTATATTTAAGTATCTTCGATCACGTCCACACGAATATTTTCAACCTTCGTATCTCCGGATAGAAGAAACTTAAATAAGGGCAGTTGTTGTACCCCAATTTCCCCCCCTAAGATCCCTTCATCATACCATGTTGATTCAATCACAACAAGATCACATTAGGACTTTTGGTTCTTCTCCCTATCATTTAGCTTTGCTCTTTTTTAGGAGTTACCAAGCACCTTGAATTGTTTTCTTTTGAGATCATGAATATTTTTCTTTTATTTTTCTTTTATTAATAAAATGCAATGTTGGTTTGCCTTACTTGTTAATAATGTAGGTAAAGGCTATGAGGATTAGAAGTTGCTTCATGGGTTCATGAGTTTAATTCCATGCCCTAGTAAAGATAGCTTGAGGAGTTCAAACTTCACTATTGGAGTGGTTTTGGAAAAAATAGAATGACAAGGCTTATTTTGGTTCAACATATTTCAAAGCTATCAAAATTGATTCAAAAGTACAAGGGGTTGAGGGAAGAAGTTGTCACGATTGGACAAGGTCTTGTTCCTATTGGTCACAAGAGCACATTTCTCTAAAATTTCAATATATGCAATTGGTTTTGGTGTCTATGAGTCCTCATCATCATCCTCAATAACTTCTATTCACAAAGAATGAATATTGGCACAAGAAGTTTGTTCAAACTTGTCAAAGTTCCCCAAAGCATTCTCTTGATCTAGAGGCTAGGGTTTTGAACTTCAAAGGAGCATATATTGCTCACCTTTTGGTATTTTTGAGTGATTCCAAAGACACCTTTCTCCTTAAAGAGTTTCCAACAAACCACTTCAAAAGTTCCAAGGAGTTTTCATGTGGAAGGAACTTGGTGAAGAAGAAAGATTACAGGTCATCCAGATGAATCCACAATTTTTCATATGTGAATTCATATGGTTATAACTTGGTCAATTTTATCACCTTGAATCCATTATTTTTCCATGATGATCTTGAATATGTGTACTTTTTTCCTTCTTTTATATGAAAAGTGAGAAAATGGATGGAAGTTGCCTTAAGAATGCAAAAGATTATAGGTCATTTCATGATTTTTGGCCAACTTCAACAAGTCATAACTTTCTTAATTTTTGATATTTTGGGTGGTTCAAATTTCAAAATGTCATTCAAGAGGTCTACTTCATTCCATCTTTTTTGGTCAAGAGAAAATTCTAAGTGGAAGGCCATGTTTGGATACAAAAGATTATAGGTCATTTTTGAAGAAGAATTTGAAATATTTCTAAGTATGGAAAGTCAACTCTTTTTCTTCAACTTTGACTCCATGTAACTTTCAGCTCAAGCATCCATTTGATTCCATTCTTTTTCCATTATAAAGCTTGTAACCTCATCTTTCCAAAGCCTCAAGAACTATGCCCTAAGACCCCTTTAGTTAGAAATACCATGAATTTGAATTTGGTAACTTGAAATTGAATTTTTCACAAAGTCGGGATTTTGAAATCTTTGTTTTGGCTTCTAATCACAAGTTTTCCACGCGTTTTTGTTTCTAATCATGATTAGAAACTTCCCAAAAGTGTTTAGCATCATGAAACACACGATTTAGCTGAGTTTCGATCAAAATTGAGTCACATTTTCTTCATGATGCAGACCCACACGAATTCCCTCGAAAACGCATCATTCACTCTTCCTTTTGATCTCATTTGCTTCCCTATAAATAGAGGGTCATCCCCCATCCATTTTCCAAACTTAGAGATCCAAGAACACCCTGCCAAAACCTCACACGAACCCACTTTTTTTTAATTCAGTTTTTGAAATTTAAGCTTCCTTTTCCATAATTCTTTGCCCATTCATCATCCTTGAACTTCATACAAACTCTCCAGCACTTAAACTAATCAAAACGACCCATAATTCAAGCTACAGAAGTCCAGTTTAAAAGCTTCTTACTTGAACTTCGAAAAGGTATAATTCTCCACCAATTGAATCCAAATCAAGCATTAATCTATTCTACTCCTTTGTCTGATTCTAATGTTGCTTACAATTTTTAAATCCATTGAGAATTGAGAGAGAAATCTCAAATTGAAGATGCTCGCTATTTTCTGAGTTTTTGATTCATTTCTCTCTCCATACCTTATATAAATTTGGCGCGATGGTTGTGTTAGAATCGTCTTGAAGAGACGAGTTCAATGATACTAGTCAGGGATCCTAATTTTTCCATTTGAAGGATCTCACAAAATCCCCATTGCAGGGTGTCTAGAGGTTGAAGACGATGACATGTCTCATCTCGTCTCAACCAATGATATTGTGTCAAGCGTTTTAATTTCATTGGTTGCCCTTTTTCTGATCACATGTGTGTTTCACTAAGGTCCATATCAAGCACAACACATCTCGTCCATTGGATTAGCTTACTAACGCGTTTTGACTTTGATCTGATGGTCCAAATCTTTTTGGTTTTATTTTATTTTCTGATTTTATATTTTATTTGATTAAATATTCAAAAATTCATAACTCTTTTATTTTTTATCCAAAAATTAAGAAGAAATTCACAAAAATACTTTGAATTATTTCTGATCTCATGAATATTTTTTCACATTTTTATTTTGACATTTGGTATTTTTTATATTTTTTGTATTATTGGCTTTATTTGAATTACTTAAAAAATACTTTCTGACATTTTTTAATTCTTAAAAAATTCATAAAATATTATTTTGCATTTTTTTGACTTTCTGAAAATTTTATGGAATTTTATGTTGAGGTTTACTATTTCTGATCTATTTTATGTTTGTTTTAGCAATTTTAAATAGTATAAAAATAGTTTCTGACTTTTAAAAATTACCAAAATTTTTATAAAAATATTTGGATCCATTTCTGATTTTTCTATGGCCTTATTTTTCATTTATGGATTAATTAGAATATAATTGATATTTTCCTCATTATTTTCTATTTTTAAACATTTTTTAACCCTTTTAATGTATATATTAAATATATTATTATTTTGTGATTATTTTCTGACTGTCTTGAGTTGATTTTTTGATCATGACTTTATTAACATCATTAGATCTTGGGTGTTGAGTTCAACTCCACCAAAATAGATGAATGATTTTAATAATAGTTTGATTAAATTTTTAATTCAAAAGTGGTTTATTCATCTTTTTGCCCTAATCCTCTTCATCTCATCCCCTTCTTATTGCACTAAATGTTGTTGGATCATGATCTCTATATCATGTCTCAAAACAAATGGTGCATAGATTGCTATTGACCGGCCTCAAAATAGGTGCGACTTCTATATAAGTCCACTTACGATTGCTTAACATAGCGCAAATTTTGTCCCGATTCGAATAAATGATCATCCGTGGCCCAAACTTATAATTGCAAGCCCAAGTAAGTTAATTTGATCTCTTTGATCCAATAACCTTGAGATTCATTGTGTGGAGGCTTTGGTTCTACCAATCCTATAATGGATCTACAACACCTTTGGTCAACGCGGATCACTTAAACATCGTTGATCATTAAATGGAACTTGTGAGAATTCCAAATGGATGATATACTTGACAGAAAGCAAATGCAACATGTTGTGTGGAGGCTTTGGTTCTACCAATCCTCTAATGAGTTCCAAATGCAAGTTTCAAGATGGTCATCCAACTAACCACTAATAATTGACTTGTTTTATCTTATGCTTTTTTCTTTTTATGCTTTATGTACTATTTATTTTTCAGAATTTTACATTTCATGTCATTTTCATCTTTGCTCATTTGAGCATTTATTTTCTTGTCATTTTTACTTTGCTCACTTGAGCTTTTCTTTTCTTTCTTAAGATACTTAATAATCAACATAAACCCTAAAAAACTCTTAATGGCACTTGGACTATTTGGTTACTATCCTTGGCATTAGGGAGCATGAGACTATTTCTTGGACTTAGGATTAGAAACTTTGACCTATCTTGGAGACCTTGTGATCTTATCTGATTATTTTGTCTGGAGTTCTTGAGGTTTACCTCAAGACATTGGGTTTCTTGTTTGTTTTTCTGTGCAGGTTTTTGTGATTACATTCTCTGTTTGTAATCTGGAATTCACCCGTATACAGCTGTTACTCTGCCCAATTTTTGTGAAGACTTAATACACTTAAAGAGGTCTAGTATCTTTGCTTGCTTGGTTTCAATCCAAAGAATGGGAATTCTATTTTGGCTTATAATGTCAAACTTTGGCTTCTTATTGGTTAGATGGATCTTATCCTTAGCTTTTACCTTATACTTTAGGATAGTCTCTTCTTATCCTCCCATTCTCTTTAATTTCAAAAATCTTCTCCCTCCTTTTGAATACCCTTCTTGTTTTGAAACTTGAAACACTTTCATAATAAACTTGGACTTAGGTCCATGCATTTTCAAAAAAATTTCATCAATAAACTTCAATCAACTTAATAATACCTTGACATTTTTTATGAGAAGACTAAAAGTCAAACAATCTCATTTCAAACCATTTTCCCACTTTTGCTTTTATATTTAAACTTTTCTCAAAAGATAAGACTCTTGTCAATCCTTGTAATGATGCAAACAACTATACTTCTACAATATATAGTGAAGTGAGATATTTTCCACTTGGGTGTTGAGTGAGGCATTGTTGACTTTAAAATCCAAGACATATCC
Source organism: Vicia faba (assembly GCA_948472305.1). NCBI lineage: Eukaryota > Viridiplantae > Streptophyta > Magnoliopsida > Fabales > Fabaceae > Vicia > Vicia faba. The sequence goes on from OX451735.1 coordinate 612,595,971, forward strand.
TCCACTTTGAGATGATGCAAATTCTTCTTTCTCATGATTGTGGGTAGTAAGTGTGTTTTCCACACGGATAATGACGATGATGTCTTATCTCTTAAAATCAACCAACACACTCGTGTTTCAAATTTTTAAAAGATGAACTACGTGTACCCTGATCCCCTATTGCACGAAAGGTGGTAAGTAGGCACTAAAGGTTCGCAGCCACGGCGGGTGCAAAAATCATAAAAATATTTCTTTTCTCACCTCCACCATCCATTTTATATACAACACATTTTTATAGCCAAAATATACAAATTTTTCAAAGAGGTTCCTATGGAGTACCGTAGATATTTAGGGTGCTAATACCTTCCCTTTGTATAACCAACCCCCTTACCTTGAATCTTTCCCCCTCTTTTTGGGTTAATCGCTCTTTTCCCATTCCTTTGGAAACAATAAAGCGCGGTGGCGATTTTTATTTTGATTTATATAAAGTCTATTCAATCCAATGGCTTAGTCTTGAACATTTCTACTGCTACACCTCTGAGGATAACGGGTCCAATTCCCCTTATTTTTCGGGGAAGTTGACCAAGGAGGAGACCATATGTTGGACTCCATACACCCGTAAACCCTGGCAGTCTTCGCTAGTGGGCCTCGTCGTGGCTCATTACTAGAGACCTTGACCCAGCACTGGGAGATATAAATACCCTCTCACTTAATAGGGTCAAGTATTCATTCATTCATCCATACTCACACGCTTTACTTACACTTACTCTGAACCTTACTTTGGAATTAGAGTGTCTTGCAGGTACCTCTGGTTGGTGCACAAGGAGAGATGAAAGACAAAAGGAATATATTGAATGACCACTACAAAAATAAGGAGTAATGAATAATTATATTGACCTACTACTAGGATTTTTATACACAAAATTCGGGTATAATAAAATACTAAAATACCCTATAACAAACTTAGTCAATAAGATATTCCTAAAATATAAATTATTTCCAGCACAATCCCTTAATTTATATTTACACAAAAATGATAACACCAATTCCATCCCTCAAACAAAGAAATTGATCAGTCTTGATAGCCTTTGTTAGAACGTCCTCCGTCTGCTTCTGGGTGCTATAGTGCACAACTTCTAATATTCCACTATGAACCTGATTCCCCGGAATGTGATACTTGGTCTCAATATGCTTGCTTCTCCAATGCAACATTGGGTTCTTGGTAAGATTGATTGCAGACTTGTTATCAATCATCAGCTTCAGAGGTTTGTTTACCTCAATCTTTAGATCTTGCAGCATGTTCAGAATCCATACTGCTTGGCATGCAGCCAGAGTGCCTGCAATATATTCAGCTTCACAGGTTGATAGTGCAACAATAGGTTACTTCTTGGAACACCAAGAATTAGGACCTCCCAGAAATTTGAATAAGTACCCAGAAGTACTTATTCTGTCAACTATGTATCTACACCAATCAGAGTCTGAATAACTCAAAAGTTATGATTTGGTCTTTCTTTCAGAAGGAAATAACACTCCATACTTCAAAGTTCCCTTCACATACCTCAGAATCTTGACATCAGCTTTGTAATGGGACCACATTGGTTTACTAATAAATATGCTAACCATTCTAATTGCATTTCAAATATCAGATCTGGTATTACATAAATACCTCAGAGAATCAACCAATTGTTTGAAGGTTGTAGCATCCACATCCTCTCTATCAGAATAAGAGTCCAACTTCTGATTCGTATCAGTGGGTGTGATAGAAGCTTTGCGATTCTCCAGCTTAAATATCTTTAGAAGCTCAAGTTCATACTTCATATGATGCAAAATGATTTCTTTCTTAGAGTACATAAACTACATCCCTAGAAAGTAACTCATTTTACCAATATTTGTCATCACAAACTCATTCATCAAAACCTTCTTGAACTTATCTATCTCTTGTTCAGAACTTCCTATTAGCAATATGTCATCAACATACAAACATACAAGAATCATATTACCTTCTTAAGTATGCTAAACATAAACACCATACTACATCTCACACATTTGAAACCCTTGTTCCTTGAAAAATGAACCAATCTTCAGATTCCAGGCTCTGGGCGCTTGCTTCAATCCATACAAGGCTTTGTGTAATGTAAACACCATCCATTTATGATTCTTTTTCTCAAATACAGAAGGTTGTGACAAGTATACCTCTTCTTGTAATGGACCATTCAGAAATGCATATTTCACATCTAAATGCATCAGAGTCCAATTCTTCTTAGCAATTATTGCAATCACTAGTCTGGTTGTTTCATGTCTCGCTACAGGTGCAAACACTTCAAAGTAATCCATCCTAGGACTCTGTAGAAAACCTCTTGATACTAATTGTTGTACCCCAAAATTTTCCCTCCCATATTTCTCAAAATATGTCAAGAAAAATCTCCAAGTTGCTCAAGATAGCCCAAGGGTTGGCCAGACAAGCTCTCTCCTAAGGCAGTCTTCCCCAAACTAGGGTTTCACATTGCATCAAGATCCTTGAGTCCAAGTGACCCCAAGTTATCACCAATGTCCTAATATGCTCTCATGATCATCCATGTCAAGTTTCAAGCCTTGCAGAGGAATTTTGCTCAGTCAATTGCTCAAAGGTCCAAAAATCGATTGTGCTAGGGCAAAAGTCAATTGTGACCTATATACAGTCAAACTTCAATATTTTTTGTCAACATCCTCATTTTGAATTATATTTCATCATTTGATCAAGGGTTGATCATGATTCATCAAGGATTACTCATAATTCATCAAGACTCAAAAGTTGCTAAATTAGGGTTTTGTAGGAAAAGTCAACCCAACTTTGACCAAGCATAACTTTCTCATACTTTATGATAAATGACCCATCCAAAGCTCATTTTGAAGAGGATGAAATCCCTACAATCCATATTCATCCCCCAAGATCAAAATATGCACTCACAAGAAGTTACGAATTTGGACATTATAGGTCATTTTGAAAAGTCAACAAAAACACCTTTTTTGTCAAAACTTCATACATGAGAATGGAATATCAAATTGAGATGATACCAAAAGGGTTGATTATAGGACATCTCAAGCTTTCTAAAAAGTCTAAGAACACCTCCAAAGGTTCAAAATTGAGGAAGTTATGCATTGTTGAAGTTGGACTTTTTTGCAAAATTGCCAAAAGTCAACTATGCCCAAAACTTCAAATTTTGCCAAATGGGCCCATTCTTTTTCACTTGCTGCGCTTTGGCATGGGCTGCTCGCCGACTGAGATAGTATATTCTGACTCACACTACTCTATTAATATCAAAGATGGATCCAATCAAGTATATCTTCGAGAAGCCTGCCTTGTCCGGAAGAATAGCAAGATGGCAGATGATCTTGACTGAGTATGACATCCAGTACACGACTCAAAAAGAAATCAAGGGAAGTGTGTTGGCGGATCATTTGGCACATCAGGCCGTGGATGATTACCAGTCTATGAACTTCGAGTTTCCAAATGAGAATATCATGTTGGTGGCCGACTGTGAAACACCTGGACCGGATGGAGGACCTGAGGAAGGATCCTGATGGTCTATGTACTTTGATGGAGCCTCAAACGCTTTTGGTAATGGCATTGGCGCCGTGATCATATCTCCTGAAGGCTCTCATACTCCGTTCACCGCCCGACTATGTTTCAACTGCACCAACAACATGGCGGAGTATGAAGCATGCATTATGGGTCTTCGAGCAGCTATTAACCTAAGGATTAAGTTCTTAAGTTTATTCGGGGATTCCTCTCTCGTGATCAGTCAGATCAAAGGCGAGTGGGATACGAAACACCCTAATCTTATTCCTTACAATGAGTATGTGTTGACTTTGCTTCCGCACTTCGAGGAGATAACCTTTGAACACCTCCCTAGAGAGGAGAATCAGTTGGCGGACGCGCTAGCTATGATGTCTTCTATGTTCAAGGTCAGATGGGACAATGAGGCTCCCCAAATTACCATTGAGAGGTTGGACGAACCCGCACATTGTTGTGACATTGAGACTGAAGAGGTAGCAGATAAACCATGGTTTCACGAGGTGAAGAGGTATCTTAAAGCTCAGGAGTACCCTGAGGGTGCATCTGTTAATGATAAAAAGTTTCTGAGAATATTCGCAGCGAGGTTCTTCATTAGCAATGGCATTCTTTACAAGCGTAACCATGACTCAACCTTGCTGCGTTGTGTGGATAAGAGGGAAGCAGAAAGGATTATGGTAGAGTTACACGAAGGTACTTTTGGAACTCATTCTAGTGGACATACCATGGCAAAGAAGATCCTACGGGCAGGATATTATTGGTCCATAATGGAATCCGACTATTATTAGCATTCTCGTACCTGTCACAAGTGCCAAGTCTATGCTGATAAGTTGCATATACCTCTAGTACCTCTGAATGTTTTGACAGCTCCTTGGCCTTCTGCAATGTGGGGAATCAACATGATTGGAGAGATCAGACCTATGACATCTAACGGGCATCGTTTTATCCTGGTAGTGATTGATTTCTTTACGAAGTGGGTTGAAGCAGCTTCCTTTGCTACAATAACCAAGAACGTCGTGGCACGGTTTATTCGGCATAATCTGATTTGTCGGTATGGTGTACCAGAGAGGATCATTACTGACAATGGTACAAATCTAAACAATAAGATGATCACCAAGCTCTGCAAGCAGTTTAAGATACAGCATCACAACTCTTCTCCTTACCGGACGAAGATGAATGGGGTTGTAGAAGCGGCTAATAAGAATATCAAGAAGATTGTGCAGAAGATGACGGTGACGTACAAATATTGGCACGAGATGTTACCGTTTTCTCTTCATGGGTACTGTACCTCAATGCGGACGTCAACAGGGGAAACACCCTATTCCTTGGCATATGGCATGGAGGCCGTCTTGCCCATTGAAGTTCAGATACCCTCTCTTCGTATTATGAAGGATGCGAGTTTGAGCGAAGATGACTGGATTCAGACCCAGCTTGATCAGCTAAACTTAATCAACGAAAAGAGACTTACTGTTATTTGTCATGGTCAAACGTATCAAAAGCGGATGATCAAGGCATTTAACAAGAAAGTCATACGACAAGAGTATTAAGTTAGGGACCTGGTTATCAAGTGCATAATACTGCCTCAAGGTGATCCCAGGGGCAAATGGACCCCTACTTACGAAGGGCCATTTGTGGTTAAGAACATTTTCTCAAGAGGAGATATGATTCTAACCACCATGGATGGTGACGACCTTCCTCACCCCGTCAATGCAGACATAGTGAAAAAATACTACGCATAATCAAAGACCCGCTAGGTTGACTGTCCTAGGCAAAAATAAGGGCTTCCCGGCGAACCAAAAGGGTTCAGGCAAAAATAGGGGATGAAAATAAATAAAAAATATGTACACCCGGCAAGTCGAAAACCTGAAAAGGCGGCTTAGGAAAAAAAGGGTATCCCGGTGGATTGAAAACCCGAAAGGGCGGTCCAGGAAAAAATTAGGGATCAAAGCGTAACACTATGTCTCATTGGATCAACTTGCAACCAGACTTCGGTATCGACTATCAAGCTCGGACGACACTAATCAATCTGATCTACCTTCAGCCAAGTAGCAAAGTGATGAGATGCTCAAGGACATAAAGGCAATAGCAGAGTTGGAACCCAGTGGGATTATTCACATAGCTGTTTTTCTTTGTTTTTCACAAATTGTGTAAATTCTATTTGTTCGGCGGTGTTCTCTTACTAGGACGTCAGCCTCTTGTACAAAAACGCCTATTTACAGGCTAACTTCAAAATTAATACAAGTCATTTTACAAAGAAATTTCAAGCTGTTTTCCTTTTTCTGTTTTGTTTTGCAAAGAATGTCCAATGTTAAGTTTTTGATATATGCATTTGACATTAATTGCTGCTCATGAATATTTACATGCGAAACAAAAGACGATTACTTGTAATACCAGAAACAGGGGAAAACGAGAAATGTCCAAGCCGTACAGTTGCTTTGTCCACTAGGTATAGGGATATCCCTAGCTGGAGGAAACGTTTGAAAGTACATTCATTCCCCGCAGAGTAAGAAAAGACAGTGGTGTTAGCTCTCCCCAGCTGAGACTCGCAACTGTGAATGAATCGGTAATATTCTCCCTAAGTAGAGTTTATCTACCATCAGCCCTGAAAAGCCTTATCCTCCCCAGTGGAGTTTAAAAATATCCCCAGTGGAGTTGGAAGAATTATCCCCAATAGACTCCGGAAGATCATCCCCAGTAAAGTCTAAAAAGGCTATCCCCAGTAAGGTCACCATTGGAAAATCATCCCCAGCGGAGTTCTTCCCTTTCACAAAACAGAATTCAATCCCCAACAGGGTTCATTATCACTAGCAACAGTAATTCATCCCCAGCTGAATTCATCAGTGGAATCCTCAATAGAGCATCTCCTCCCCACAGAGTCATTCTCTCATCAGTTCATTCCCCACAGGAATTATTCTCTCCTACAGGTTTATTCTCACAACCATCTTCATTCACTATCTCCAACAGAAACGAAGAATCCAATTCTTGTCTCCAGCAACAATCCAGGATTTATTTTCCCCAGCTAAAAAAACATCACATTTCCATACATCATTGCATGCATATACGCATCATACAATACAATCTCATTTGTTTTGAGAACATCATTGCTTGATACATATCATGCATTACATACAACTAACCTTTACCTTTCAGGAAAGATTTTCACAAAATTCAAGCTATGAAGCTTTTACCTCAGTTGAATTACGGACAGGCTCCTAAATCTCAACAAAGTTGTTTCTCAAGTTGAATTACGGAAAAGCTCCTAAATCTCAGCAGCGATGTTTCTTCAGTTGAATTACAGACATGCTCCTAAATCTCAGCAAAGTAGTTGAATTATAAACAAGTTCCTAAATCTCAGCAAAGTAGTTGAATTACGGATAGGCTCCTAAATCTCAGCAAAGTAGTTGAATTACGGACAAGTTCCTAAATCTCAGCAAAGTAGTTGAATTACGGACAAGTTCCTAAATCTCAGCAAAGTAGTTGAATTACGGACAAGCTCCTAAATCTCAGCGAAGTTATTTTCTCAGTTGAATTACGGACAGGCTCCTAAATCTCAGCGAAGTTGTTGAATTACGGACGAGCTCTTAAATCTCAACAGATATCACCTCAGTTGAATTTCAGACGATGTTCCTAAATCTCAGCAGAGATGCTTCCACAGTCGAATTACGGACGAGTTCCTAAATCTCGACAGATATGTACCTCAGTTGAATTACGGACGAGTTCCTAAATCTCAGCGAAGTTAATTCCCCCAGTTGAATTACGGACAAGTTCCTAAATCTCAGCAAAGCAGTCGAATTACGGACGAGTTCCTAAATCTCGACAGATATGTTCCTCGGTTGAATTACGAACAAGTTCCTAAATCTCAGCAAAGCAGTTGAATTACGGATGAGTTCCTAAATCTCGACAGATATGTTCCTCGGTTGAATTACGGACGAGTTCCTAAATCTCAGCAGAGATGTTTCCTCAGTTGAATTACGGACGAGTTCCTATATCTCAACAGATGGTTGCTTAGTTGAATTACGAACAAGCTCCTAAATCTCGACAAAATCAGTTGAATTACGGACAAGCTCCTAAATCTCGACAAAACCAGTTGAATTACGGACGAGCTCCTAAATCTCGACAAAGTCAGTTGAATTATGGACGAGCTCCTAAATCTCAGCAAAAGTTGTTCCCTCAGTTGAGTACGGACGATTGAAGTTCCTAAATATCAACAGAGACAACTCACCAGCAAAATGATGGACGACGAAGCTCCTAAATTTCTATCTCTCTCCACGAAAGATCAGACTTCCCCAGCGGAATCTTCCTCAACAACAGGTATACAATCTCTCTCTAAGGAATCTCTTATGCAAACGACACTCCTCCAAATGGAGTTTGTAAGCCCATTCCCGATATCACAAGACAATTATCATTTCATGCGAGTGCAAATTTCTGGGCACTCTAGTGTTCAATCCACTTCCACCTTCGGATTACGAAAGGCACGAAAGCCAATCTGCATCCTCAAGTTTAAGAAGATTGAACAGGAGCAGCTGTTGTACTCCAAAATTTTCCCACACATATTTCTCAAAATATGTCAAGAAAAATCTCCAAGTTGCTCAAGATAGCCCAAGGGTTGGCCAGACAAGCTCTCTCCTAAGGTAGTCTTCCCCAAACTAGAGTTTCACATTGCATCAAGATCCTTGAGTCCAAGTAACCCCAAGTACTCACCAATGTCCTAATATGCTCTCAAGATCATCCATGTCAAGTTTAAATCCTTGCAGAGGAATTTTGCTCAGTCAATTGCTCAAAGGTCCAAAAATCGATTGTGCTAGGGCAAAAGTCAATTGTGACCTATATACAGTCAAACTTCAAGATGTTTTGTCAACATCCTCATTTTGGAGTATATTTCATCATTTGATCAATGGTTGATCATTATTCCTCAAGGGTTGCTCATAATTCATTAAAACTCAAAAGTTGCTAAATTAGGGTTTTGTAGGAAAAGTCAGCCCAACTTTGACCAAGCATAACTTTCTCATACTTTATGAGAAATGACCCATCCAAAGCTAATTTTGAAGAGGATTCAATTCCATACAATCCATATTCAGTCCCCAAGATCAAAATATTCACTCACAAGAAGTTACGAATTTGGACATTATAGGTCATTTTGAAAAGTCAACAAAAACACCTTTTTAGTCAAAACTTCATACATGAGCATGGAATATCAAATTGAGATGAGACCAAACGGTTTGATTATAGTACATCTCAAGCTTTTTAAAAAGTCCAAGAACACCTCCAAAGGTTCAAAATTGAGGAAGTTATGCATTGTTGAAGTTGGACTTTTTTGCAAAATTGCCAAAAGTCAACTATGCCCAAAACTTCAAATTTTGCCAAATGGGCCCATTCTTTTTCACTTGTTTTGAGTTTGCATTATAGCCCACGTGCTTTATCCTTGGCCATGTGTCCATATCATATTTTTATTAATTGTTTTGATTTTTATTTGAATTAATTTGAATTAAATCAGAACAAATCAAATAAAATCAAAAAAATTGAAAACCAAAGATCTTTTGATGATTTCAGGTTTCATTGGACACCTAGAACCATTCCCATTTCGTATCAAAGCTCGTGTGCACAAAAAGATTCAAATCAAGCCAAATTTGGAAGGTTGTAAAAGAGAATCAAATCAAATATCAATGCATTGAAAGAGAGACATTTGGACTGATTTTGCAACCCTAATACATTGTGCAATACATAAGGGTCGTGTGCAGACAAAAATAAGGGTTGGAGATCAGTTTTAGAGCATAAACAGAATTTGCAAAAATCAAGAAAAAGTGTGAGATCGAAATAGGTCCTAGAGGTAGTTTTAAGGCTTGATACTTGTCTCAATCGTCTCTTGGCAATCTCCACAAGTGAAAGAAACCAAAAGCACATGTTCTCAAGCCCTCCAGTGCGCTGTAAGTCACTCCTGAACCTGCCCTGTTCTTGATTTCGTATTTTGTAATTTAAGCATGGTTGATCTAAATTAATGGCATAATCTTAATCTACAGAGCATTTGCAAGCTTTTGGTATTATTCAATTGCATTTACATGACCTATATCATGATTCACCATAGCTAGGGTTTCTTGGAGTTTTTTAGGGCTTTTTGTTACAGGAATAATTGCCCTTCGTGAAAGGTACTATCTAGTTCAGGGGAACAAGACGAGCTCAACCATGGCGCTAGCTTCCATTTATATTGCCTGTGGAAGAACATAGAGTGAAGCCACGACTTTAGCTGCGGATAAAATCCGCAGGTAAAAGTTCCAATTTTTGGAGGACAGGGACGATGCGTTGGCACTCCCCCATTTGTCCATTCAAATATTTGCGTGCATTTTTATTGTTTTTCCAATATTTCTTTTATTTCATATATTATCTTTAGTGCTTGATTAACATACAACAAAGCAACGTAGCCCAGTTGGTCACCAGGTGTACATTCAAAGCGTTAGAGGTTGGAGGTCAGGGGTTCGATCCCTGTCTCTAGCATTTGTTATTTTTCCAAATTCTTGCAGGAAATCTAGTGCACGACCAAGCTGGAGATCCATCATACTCCCTCACTAATTAACACGCCAGATGGCCAGATCTGGTGGCCAATATTGAAGGAGCATCAAAGGGCCAGGTCAACGCGCATACGTTGAATCAGAAAAGTCAAATGGACTGCCTGTCAATGGGCCAACAAAATTTCTATTCAAAAAAAAAAAACAGGCCCATCTCACTCTTTTTCTTATTTTTTTGTTTATTTCATTTAATTGTTTTATTTTATTTAATTTAAATACTAACCAATAAATTAATTTCTTTTTGTCAAAAAAAAAGCACTAAAATATTTTTATCCAATTAAAATTTAGAACTTTATTTTTCTTTAATAAATATTAATTAATTAGGTTATTAATTCTAGATAACTTTAATTGATTTTGTAAATATTTAAAATTAATTAGAATTAATAGGTTTTAATTACTAGTTTAATTATTTTATTTTCTTTCTTAAATTAACAAAAACTCCAAAAATATGCCATTTATTATTTTTCATTAATTTATTTATTTAATAATCAATTTAGCATTTAATTTTAGGATTTAGTTTCTTTTATTAAAAAATAAAAACAACAAAAAATATTCTCTTTTAATTAAAAGGGTCAAAACCCTAATTTCGCATTCGATTTAATTCCACCGCGCGCTTTATTTTTTATCCAATTAATGTATTTGCTCCCGGTTTGTAATAATTAATTAGGATATTTATTTTACCTCTTTTATTTTATTTTCAAAGGGTTTCTTTTTGCGATGTAAATACTTGACGCCTTGTAATAATATAGTTTAATTTCCGCTCTTTAATTTTTGCAATTATACAACTGTTAGATGTTTGATGATAGGGTTTGCATGACAAGAATGAATGCTTAATCTAAAATCAAATTAGATCACCCTAAACATGTGCAAAGATAAAAATAAATAATATCAACACACTCGCACATGCGCACTCCTAGGGCACGTCCCACTTGGTTGCCTTCGTAAACAGTCATTGAGTATAGGTTGTTTTAGAGGTCGCCCTCTTGTCTAAAAGATCATAGTTGCCTCGAAATGGTTGCCTCATATATTGTTGCCTCGAATAAATGATCTAAGACATTAGGGTTACCGCTAATACATCCTAACATTGCTTTAGTGACCGTATGTCCCTCTTTCGAATTGACCCTCAAACTCCAACGACGGTGCTACCTACTCACTAATAGTGGGATGGCATTGTCCAAAGGAAATTAGCATAGGACAATTACTTTTTCGAGTAGGTAGACTAATTCTTAGATACTTGCTCATCCAAAACAAACTTTTTCTCACACTTACACTCTTTTACAAACAAGTTTTCAAAAACACTTCATTACACTCTTGAAGACAGAAGCAAGAGTTAAATCGAAGTTAAAACAAAAACTTTTCAAAACCCACAGGCACAAAGAAAACATTTTGAAAATGATGAGCAAGTACCTAAGAGCCCGTAGATAACTACGGATAGAAAGGGTGTTAATACCTTCCCTTTCTATAATCTACCCCCCGTACTCAGAAATATCTCGAAAAAGGAATTTTTCTGTGCTTTTTTTCTTTCCTTGTTAGATAAAATAAAAGACGGTGGCGACTCTTGCTTACCGCGACATTTTACAAACACAAACGCAAAACGCAAACCAGCAAATTCCTTAACGAAATAGGGAAACACGTCCCGGTTCTGGCCACCGTATCACACTAATCTTGCTCTGTGTTTTCCAATTGATCCATCTCACATTAGATTATGCTTAAAAACCCATCTGACGCTGATGGTTTTCTTTCCTTTTGGAAGTTCTATCAGCTTCCAAGTCTTGTTTCTCTCTATAGAATCAAGTTCTCCTTTCATGGCCTGCAACCAGACTTTCTGCTTAAGAGCATCTTCCGTACTCACAGATTCAGAGTCTACTAACATTTCACACTGAATAAATTCTCCTTCAGTTGCTACTTCAGTGTCTTGCAACATGTCAAACTCTACAAATATTCTTGGGATGCTTCTGACTCTTTGTTGCCTATGAACTTGAACTTCAGAATCCCGAACACCAGAACTTTCCCCTTCAGAAGCTCTTGCTTTAGAAAATGGAAATTCTTAAAAACCTTGTCTGTCTTCAGAGTCTGAAAAAATCCCAGAGTCCGAATCACCATCGGAGTCAGAGTCTTAATCATTTTCACCTTCTGAATCTTCTTCAAAGTCAAAAAATTTACCAGCTTCAAAAACATGTGTTTCTGACTTTTCTTCAGGAGTTCTCTCATTAGAGTTAGGACGAGACTTTTCTCAATTCGAGACTTCTGATTATTTTACAATGACGTCTCTTCTGAACTCAATTTTGTTAGTTTCTGGACAATAAAGATTGGATGAACCTGTACTGTGGTACCCCACCAGTAACATTACTTTACTTCTATCATCCAGCTTTTGTCTTTTGGCTTCTGGGACATGTTTGTAACATATAGAACCAAACATCTTAAAATGAATAACACTTTGCTTATCTCCATTCCACTTCTGAATAAGAATTATTTCCTTCATCTTCTTAGTTGGACATTTGTTAAGCACATAACATGCAGTGGCAACAACTTCTCCCTGCAAAGTATGAGGAAGCTTCTTCTCTTTCAGCATGCCTCTCACCATATCAAGTAAAGTACGATTTCTTCTTTCAATAAGACCATTGTGTTGAGGATTATAGGGATAAGTAACCTCATGCTCAATTCCATTCTCCTCACAGAACTTTCTGAATTCTGTGGAGTTATACTCACCACCACCATTAGTTCTAAGAATCTTCAGAGTCTGGCCACTCTGATTCTCAACCTTCAGTATGAACTTCTTGAATTCAGCAAACACCTAGTGTTTGAATTTTATGAAAGATACCCATGTCATTTTGGTGAAATCATCAACAAATGACACAAAGTATTTATTCCCTCTAATCGATGCTACTGGAAATGGACCATACACATAAGAATGCACTACTCCCAAGGCATGCTTTTCTCTTGGAGCTACTTCTGATGCACATGGAAATCTTGGTTTCTTCCCTTCGATGCACACCTTGCATGACTTCTTAGGCTTCTTGATTGTAGGAATTCCATGTACCAACTTCTTCAATTTCAGATGCCCTAAGCTTTTGAAATTTAGATGCCCAAATCTTGTGTGCCACAACTCACTCTCCTTGACAACACTTGTTGCACTAAGACATTCAGAGTCTGCAGTTCTAACATTCACCTTGAATGTTCTGTTCCTTCCCCGGTATGACTCCATAATCAGCTTCTGATTACAGTCATACAACTTCAGAAGATTGTCTTTTATGGTAACTGAAAAACCATTCTGAATCAGTTGTCCCATACTCATCAGATTTCTTTTCATGCAAGGTACTGTAGCGGTAGAAATGTTCAAGACTAAGTCATTGGATTGACTAGACTTTATACAAATAAAAATAAAAATCGCCACCATGCTTTATTATTTCCAAAGGAATGGGAAAAGAGCGAATAACCCAAAAAGAGGGGGAAAGATTCAAGGTAAGGGGGTTGGTTATGCAAAGAGAATGTATTAGCACCCTAAACATCTATGGTACTCCGCAGGAACCTCTTTGTAAAATATGTATATTTCGGCTAAAAAAAAGTGTTGTATATAAAATGGATGGTGGAGGTGAGAAAAGACATATTTTTTTATGAAATTTGCACCCGCCGTGGTTGCGAACCTTTAGTGCCTATGTACCACCTTTCGTGTAATAGGGGATCAGGGTACACGTAGTTCCTCTTTTAAAAAATTGAAACACGAGTGTGTTGGTTAATTTTAAGAGATAAGACATCATCGTCATTGTCTGTGTGGAAAACATACTTACTACCCACAATCATGAGAAAGGAGAATTTGCATCATCTCAAAGTGGAGGATATGGCTTGGATTTTAAAATCAACAATGCCTCGATCAACACCCAAGTGGAAAATATCTCACTTCACTACATATTGTAGAAGTATAGTTGCTTGCATCACTACAAGGATTGACAAGAGTCTAATCTTTTGAGAAAAGTTTTAAAGATAAAAGCCAAAGTGGCAAAATGGTTTGAAATGAGATTGGTTGACTTTTAGCCTTCTCACAAAAAATGTCAAGGTATTATTAAATTGATTGGAGTTTATTTATGAAAATATTTTGAAAATTCATGGACATAGGTCCAAGTTTATTATGAAAGTGGTTCAAGTTTAGAAACAAGAAGAGTTTTCAAAAGGAGGGAGGAGAATTTTGAAATTAAAGAAGATGGGAAGAGAAGAACATGATATCATGAAGCATAAGGTAAAAGCTAAGGATAAGGACCATCTAACCAACAAGAAGCCAAAACTTGACATTATGAGCCAAGATATAATTCCCATTCTTTGGAGTGAAACCAAGCAAGCAAAGATACTAGACCTCTTCAAATGTATCAAGTCTTCACAAAAATTGGGCAGAGTAACAGTTGTATGCGGGTGAATTCCATATTACAAACAGAGAGTGTAATCACAAAAACCTGCACACAAAAACAAACAAGCAACCCAATGTCTTGAGGTAAACCTCAAGAGCTCCAGACAAAATAATCAGATAAGATCACAAGGTAACCAAGATAGGCCAAGGTTTTTAATCCTAAGTCCAAGGAAAAGTCCCATGCTCCATAATACCAAGGATAGTAACCAAATAGTCCAAGTACCATTAAGATTTTTTTAAGGTTTAAGTTGATTATTAAGTATCTTAGGAAAAGAAAAAGAAAAGCTCAAGTGAGCAAAGTAAAAATGACAAGAATATAATTGCTCAAATGAGCAAAGATGAAAATGGCACGAAATAAGAGATGCTAAAAGATAAATAGTACATAAAGCATAAAAGAATAAAAGCATAAAATAAACATGTCATAATTAGTGGTTAGTTAGATGACCATCTTGAAACTTGCATTTGGAACTTATTAGAGGATTGGTAGAACCAAAGCCTCCACACAACAAGTTGAATTTTCTTTTTTTCAAGTATATCATCCATTTGGAATTCTCACAAGTACCATTTAATGATCAACGATGTTTAAGTGATCCGCGTTGACCAAAGGTGTTGTAGATCCATTAGAGGATTGGTATAACCAAATCCTCCATACAATGAATCTCAAGGTTATTGGATCAAAGATATCAAATTAACATACTTGGGCTTTCAATCATAAGTTTGGGCCACGAATGATCATTTATTCGAATCGGGACAAAATTTAACGTTATGTTAAGCAATCGTAAGTGGACTTATATAGAAGTCGTACCTATTTTGAGGCCGGTCAATAGCAATCTATGCACCATTTGTTTTGAGACATGATATAGAGATCATGCTCTAACAACATTTAGTGCAATAAGAAGGGGATGAGATGAAGAGGAATTAGCGTAAAAAGAAAAACCACATTTGAATTAATATTTAATCAAACTATTATTAAAATCATTCATCCATTTTTTTGTGGAGTTAAACTCAACACCATGGATCCAATGATGTTAATAAAGCCATGATCAAAAAACCAACTCAAGACAACCAGAAAATATTCACAAAATAATAATATAATTAATATGTTCATTAAAGGGTTTAAAAATGTTTTTAAAAAATGGAAAATAATGAAGAAAATGCTAATTATATTCACATTAATCAAGAAATGAAAAATAAGACCATAGAAAAATCAGGAAAGAGGCCAAGTAATTTTACAAAATCTTTGGGTATTTTTAAGAGTCAGAAACTATTTTTAAAAATTCAAATAAATGTGTAAAATAAACAAAAATAGTAAAAAAATAGCAAAGTCAGAAACAAAAATAAAATAAGGTCACTAATATTTATCACAATGTCATTGGATCATTCCATAATTTTTTCAGATTTTAAAATGTGTAAAAGTATTTTTAAACATTTTAAACAAATCAAATAAGTGTAAAATTCATAAAAAAATATCAAAACACAAAATTAAATTGTAAAAAAATAAAAATCAGAAAGAGAATAATCAAAAATATTTTTCATCAATATTTTAGATTTTTTGGACTAAAAATAAATTTTCTATGATTTTTTGAAATTTAAAACAATTAAAATATAAAAATCAGAAAAAGAAAATAAAAGAAAAAGACGTGGACCATTGGATGAGAGTCAAAACGCGTTAGCAATCAAATCCAAGGGATCTGGCGCGCTGTGCATATCATGGTCTTTAATGAATCATGTACATAATCATTAAATATATCAGAATTTGAAAATAACAAATGTCACGCTTTCATTGGTTAGAAGATGACACGTTGGTCATCTTCAACCTCCAGCCCTCACGAATTGCAGGTCTCCCAAACGGTAAAATCAGAAGCTCGGACCTATGCCATTCGCTTCGTCTCTTCAAGACGAAGACAACCACACCCTCGCGACAAAATTATATAAATTGTAACTCAAGCAATTTGGAAAGAAATTTTTGAAAAGGGATTTGAAAATTCATGGTCAGAACGTGCTTCCATATGAAAGTAAGTGTTGCAACTAGAACCAGGGCAATGAGAGCAACACAATGATACCAAAGTTTTGAAGAATTGATGAAGGAATCTACCTATTGAAGTTGAGTTGCAGAGCTCTGAAACTGTACTTCTATAGAGCAATATAGGGCACGATTCTTGAATGTGATTATATGGTTAGCTTCAGGGAAGATCAAGGAAGGTGAATTGATGAAAAAAATGGATTGAAAAAGGGCTTGAGAATAGGATTCGAAGTAGTTGAATTCTGAGTTGTGAAGAAAGTTTGGCAGGGTGATTCTGGCTATCTAAGCTTGGGAGACTGAATTGGGGATGACCCTCTATTTATAGGGAATCAAATGGAATGCTCAAGCGTGTGGAATGATGCAAATTGGAGGGAAATCGTGTGAACCTGATGCACGCGCAAAGTGTGATATGATTTGCATCAAAACTCATCTAATCCTTTCATTTCAATGCTCTAATCAACTTTGGAAACTTGGTTAAACATGTTTAGATCACAAACGCGTGCTAATTTGATGTTTAAATGCCAAAACATGAATTTCAAATTCTGACTTATGGAGAAACTTCAGTTCCAAGTTACCAAGTTCAGTCCAATGGCATTTTCTCCTCAAGGGGTCTTGGGGAAAAATTCTTGATGCTTTGGAAAGATGAGGTAACAAGCTTTTCAATGGAAAAATAATGGAATCAAATGGATGCTTGAGCTGAAAGTTACATGGAGTCAAAGTTGAAGAAAAAGAGTTGACTTTCCATACTTAGAAAAATTTCAAATTCTTCTTTAAAAATTACCTATAATCTCTTGCATACAAACATGGCCTTCCACTTAGAATTTGCTCTTGACCAAAAAATATGGAATGAAGTAGATCTCTTTAATGACATTTTGCAATTTGAACCACTCAAAATCTCCAAAAATTGAGCAATTTATGACTTGTTTAAGTTGGCCAAAAATCATGAAATGACCTATGATATCTTGCATTCTTAAGGTAACTTCCATCCATTTTCTTACTTTGCACATAAAAAAAGGCATGAAGTATACATCCTTAGGATCGTTATGAAAAAAGAATGGGCTCAAGGTGATAAAAATTAACCAAGTTATGACCATTTGGAGTCACATATGGAGAATTGGGGATTTATCTGGATGACTTGTAATCTTTCTTCTTCACCAAGCTCCTTCAACATGAAAACTACTTGGAACTTTTGAAATGATTTTCTAGTAACTACTTGAAGAGAAGAATGTTTTTGGAATCACTAAAAAATACCAAAAGATGAGCAAGATATGCCCCTCTGAAGTCCAAAACCCTAGCCTCTAGATCAAGATAATGCTTGGTGGGACTTTGCCAAGTTTGAACAAACTCTTTGTGCCAATATTCTTCCTTTGTGAATAGAATTTGTTGAGGATGATGATGAGGACTCATGGACACCAAAACTACTTCCATACCAACTTCAAAACAACTTCAATGGTGAGATTTGAATCTCTCAATCTTTTGACTAGGGCATGGAAATAAACTCATGAACCTATGATGCAACTTGCTAAACCACATTGCCTTTACCTACATTATTAATAAGTAAGACAAACCAATATTGTATTTTGTTAATTTAGAGAGAAAATCAAAGCAAAATATCCATGATCATAAAAGAAAACAAGTCAAGGTGCTTGGCAACTCCTCAAAGAGCAAGGCTAAAGATAGGGAGAAGAACCAAAAGCCCTAACGGGATTTTGTGTTAATTGAAACAATATGGTATGATGAAGGGATCTTAGGGGGAAAATTTGGGGTACAACAGCTGCCCTTATTTAAGTTTCTTCTATCTGGAGATACGAAGGTTAAAAATCTTCGTGTCGACGTGATTGAAGACACTTAAATATAAAACAATCCCTATTTTTGGCCCTAAGATGCCATGCAAACATTTATGCATATGAATGCATATGAATGGAACAAAAGAGACACAAAGTAGCATTGGGGATGCAACATGAAATGTAGAAACAAAGGAACAACCCCACCAGGAAAATAAATCACTGGTAAACCACGAGAACAGAATCAGAGAGGAGGCTAACAAGCATCGAAGTTCACTGCCGATGTACTACCAACGTTCACTGAAGGTAGAAAGAGAAAATATATCTTATCACCGCCGTTCACTGACGATGAACTATCAACGTTCACTGAAGATAGCAAAAAGATAACAAATACCGACGTTCACTGTCGATGTACTACCAACATTCAATGAAGGTAGAAAGAGAAAATATATCATATCACCACCGTTCACTGACGATGAGCTATCAACATTCACTGAAGATAGAAAAAAGATAACAAAACACTGACGTTCACTGCCGATGTACTACCAACGTTCACTGAAGGTAGAAAGAGAAAATATATCATATCACCACCGTTCACTGACAATGAACTATCAACGTTCACTGAAGATAGCAAAAAGATAACAAACACCAACGTTCACTGCCGATGTACTACCAATGTTCACTGAAGGTAGAAAGATAAAATATATCATATCACCGCCGTTCACTGACGATGAACTATCAACGTTCACTGAAGATATCAAAAAGATAAGAAACACCGACGTTTACTGCCGATGTACTACCAACGTTCACTGAAGGTAGAAAGAGAAAATATATCATATCACCACCGTTCACTGACGATGTACTATCAACGTTCACCGAAGATAGCAAAAAGATAAGAAACACCGACGTTCACTGCCGATGTACTACCAACGTTCACTGAAGGTAGAAAGAGAAAATATATCATATCACCGCCGTTCACTGACGATGAACTATCAACGTTCACTGAAGATAGCAAAAAGATAACAAACACCAACGTTCACTGCCGATGTACTACCAACATTCAATGAAGGTAGAAAGATAAAATATATCATATCATCGTTGTTCCATGACAATGAAATATCAACATTCACTGAAGATAGAAAAAAGATAAGAAACACTGACGTTCACTGCTAATGTACTACCAACGTTCACTGAAGGTAGAAAGAGAAAATATATCAAGTTTCCCAAAGATTCTGGTGTTTTGCCAATAACGGGTCTCAACTTCTTCTTTAACCAAGAAAATCTTCCTGGAAAGGGTAATACATAATATGTCTCAAATAAAGAGACTTCCACTTATTGTCAAGGGGATTTGCAAAGAGAAATGACTTTCTAGGGATGGAAATATGATTTCCCAGGTAAGTGCCACGATATTCCTGCTGAGGAGATAAAGTCTTCCAATGAAAAATAAATGCACAAACCAAAACCCAAAGTGTTGTACCCCAAAATTTTCCCTCTCATTTCATCAACACTTTCTCATCACAAGACTCTTGAAACTCAAGATCAAGTTAGAGTTTGCTCTGCTCAAGACCCCTCCTTGCACTGTTGACCCAAATTAGGGTTTGAGTTTGCATAAGGATATTTTAACCCAAGATGCCCAAAGTGACTTTCATACTTCATGTTGGATTCACAAGTTTGCCCATACCAAGTTCAAGCCTTGATTCAAATCTTTGCCCAGCCAATTGGACAGTTGACCTAGAAATCAGCTGTATTGGGGAAAAAGTCAACTGTGGCCAATTGACAGTCAAGCCTCATGAAATTTGACCCACATCAACATTATGAACTCATATGAACCATTTGGTCAAGTTTGTATCATAATTCCACAATAAATTTGATCAGATCACCAAAAGGGCAAAATGGTCATTTTTAGGGTTTTGACTATACAAAGGCATTTTTTGACTGTTTGACCTAACCAATGGCAAACCAAGCTCACATATGGACTCAAGGACTCAGTGACATTGTCTTGACCCATTCAACAAGTTCAAAAGATCTCAAATGCTTAGGGTTGACAAATGAATTTTTTAGTCAACTGATCAAAATTTGACTATACACTGAAAAGTCAAACTTTGACTATTTGGTCAAAATCAAATGCCAAGAGTTGTTTTTCATCAAAACATGTCAAATTATGAAATTTGTTCATCAATAAAGCCAAAATTGCAAATTAGGGTTTGAAATGAAAAAATTCATAACTTAGAAATTTTCTAAGTTATGAAATTTTCTTATTTTTTCCTAACTTTGTCCCATTTGTTCACCAAGATGCAAATGGATTCAAACAAAACTTGAAACATGAAATTTTTAGTCCATCACAAAGTCTACAACTTTGATTCACAAAGTTTTCTAAAAGGAAGCTTGCATCTCAAGTTATCATTTTTGGAACAAGGGTACCAAAAACTTTTAACTTAGAAGAAATTTGCCCTAATCTAGGCAGAATTTTGACCCATCTTCTTGGCCATTTTTCACACAGCTCCACTTTGATTTTCAAGTTGCATTGCAAAGATGGTTTGTAGTACATGTTCCAAGCTTTCCAAATTGTCCAAGAACTCCTCAGATACCCTTGTGGTTAGAGAGAATCGAATTCACAAAGTTGGCAAAAATTCACTTTTGTTCATGGCCAAGGCATGTTCATAGCAACTTGCATTTTCAAATCAGCTTGTGTAATGCTAGCTCGCAGGCCTCAAAACCAGTTTTCACACCTTAATTTAATGCATAACCATTGAGTTGAGGGATTATTTTGTTCATTTGGGCATTACATGGAAGTTTAAGCTTTAAGTAGTAAAAGGTGAATTGCCATTTTTGCCTAAAGTTGCTTTATGTCAAATACTAAATCCTTGAGACATGGGGCCAGATCTTTAAGGCAAGATCAAGTCCACAAATTCCAGTTATCAAGAACCAAAGATGCAGCATGATAGGCAGGCTTAGACAGTTCTATAACATCATTGCCACTTTCTTGCTTCAAGTAGAAGAAACATTGCAAAACACATACCAACTCTCATTCCTGTTAACAAGAGCTTAAGCAAACATTATACACAGTTTCCATACCTCCCAACTAACCTAAAGCACGACTTATTCATCCCTAAAACCTTCTCATACTCAGAATCCCTGTTTTGCTGCAAAACAGGGCAAGTTCTGCAACTTGAGTTCCATAACATAATTTACTCATGCGTTTTTGCCCAAGCCTGTTCAAATACCTTATAATCAATCCACCTGAGCCATCCTGATCCTCCATTGCAAGTTGTAACACCTCTAACCCCACTTGCCATTTTCATTTCAAAGCTTTGCAGGTGGACTTCTACAGCACGATACAAGGTGTTTCAAAGCAAGCCAAGTATTGGAGAAGCTTCCTTGGACCTCAGGCAAGCTCAACAGAAGCTCAAACACCATTGAAAGTTGTTGCAATGCTCTACTCGATTCAAGCTGAAACAGGTATTCCATGGACTTCTATCTCTCTATTTAGGAATGGTTAGGCTTATGTTTGTGAATGAAATGTGTCCTACTCATAGCCCTGAAGCCATACATGTGATCAGTTTTCATTTATATTAAGTGTGCTATGAGAATTTCAGCCATGAACATGTGAAAAAAGTTAGGTCAAATTTTAGGGACAGAGAAATTCTATCTGGTCTTTGAGAGTTAGATTTAATGATTTATATAGTTGGATTCGTGTTTAAATTCTCTACAAGTTTCATGTTTTAAGTTTTGTCAAAAGATCAAAGAATCAGGGGTTGGCATGTTGTACAAGAGGCGCACGCATTTTCAAACAGAAGCTGGAAGTTGAAGAAGGTGATGGCTTGGGCTGGGCCTGAGTCATTCTTGTTTTTTGCACCCTTTTTTTTTAGTTTGCACCCCCCTGGCCCATTTGATTAAATATTTGTCATTTTTATGATTTTCCTTTTTATTCTGACTTTATATTTTTTGTTCAAACATAAAAAATACCAAAAATAATTTTCCACATTTTTTTCATATTTATTTGATATTTATCTATTTTTTTTAGGCATATATGTATAAATAAACCTTTTCTTCTTTTAATAAAACTTAAAAATAATACAAAAAATATATTTATTTTTTATTTGTTATTTTTATTTACATTCAAAAACATTTTCTTGAAAAATATCCATTTTGTAAATAATTAATATTTTATCTTTGTACATTTAATAGGTTTAATAAATATATATATACTTATATTTTATTAGATAATTAGGACAAAATAATACATTTTTATTTTTATTAACATTTGACACCAAAAATACTTTTCTTTTACAATATACTTTTTATTTTTGTATAAATTAATATATATTGTATATAATTAATAAATATTACTATTTATTTAAAAAATTGGGGTTTTGCCCTAAATGACCAAAATAATTACAATTTGACTTTTTTTATTTTCTTTATATTTCACATTAAAAATACCCTTTTCACATACATAAACAATCTTTTTTTTTGCATAATACATTTCATTTTGATATTTATTTAATTGTATTTATTTGAATGATAAATATTAACTTGTACATTCGATATGGTTGTAATAACTTAGAATTTATTTCTCGTCAAATATCTCCAATTCAAACTTGTACCCCCATCCCATAATCATGTTGTAATAGCCTAGAACTTTAGATTCTCGTACATTTAAAAGCTTTCAATTATGCCATGCCTAGACCTAGGGTTTGTAGGCAAAATCAATCAACAATTAGCTTGACCTAATCCTAGATAAACATGCAAGAAAAACAAACACAATGCACACTTGCACCCCTAGGGTTTCATCCACTTGTTGCCTTCAAAAATGGGCCATGGTTGCATGTTGAGTACTTTCGCAAAACAAAAACAAACGAAGTGATCATAGTCCGTCGATGACGCTATCGGAGTTGCCTAAACAAAATGATCATAGTCCCTCAAGAAAATTGCCAAAGATACTTGACACAATTTCTTTCATGGTCTATACGATGATCCGCGCCCGTCCCGTTCAACATCCTAACACAAGGTTGTTCACCAAATACAATGGTGAAACAACACTGTTAAAAGGGTTAAAACATAGGAAAAATCTTTGAGTAAGTTAGGGTAGATAGTTCTTGGTTACTTGATCAAAAATCTTGCAAAACATCCTTGCCATTTTTTCAAACACACTCCACAACACAAATTCCAAAAAACAACTTTCAAAACATTGAAACAACTTTTCAAAAAGACAAACACCTTTGTAAAACATTCAAACAAATTGTTACAAAGGTTGCCTAGACAAGGCATCTTTTTTTTCAAAACATTTTCAAAACCACGCACAAAGAACCATTTCAAACAATTGAAAAGCAAAGGCAAGTGATCTAAGCAAGTAACTAAGAGCCCATGGATAACCATGGATAGAAAGGGTGCTAATACCTTCCCTTTATATAATCTACTCCCCGAACCCAAGAAAACATCTCAAAGGTCTTTCCTGTGCTTTTTGACCTTTCCTTAGGATAAATAAAAAGTCGGTGAAGACTCTTGCTAAACCGAACATTTGCGAACACAAACGCAAAACCTCAAGTCAGTTCTCCCACCGTATCACAGAACTGGCGACTCTGCTGGGGAATTCTTTTTAAGTGGAGTAACCTTAGGGCTTAGATCACCCTTTTGCATGATTAATTGTTTGCTTTGATTGCTTTACATTTTTGGTTCTCTTGTTTGGGCTTGAAATCCTCCACCCGGATTTGGGAAACATTCATAGATAGCAATACATTGTGGAAACTGTGCGGGGTATACCGACACTGTTGAAGCAATAGCTATGTTAGTGTGACATATTTGTGAGTACCGGTAGCCTTTGAGTTAATCAAAGAGAATACGGGGCCGCTGAGTGATGTCACTAAGCATTAATGACCTAGAACCTTACTTGACCATCTTGGCCTTTATTAGGGGTAGTGAGATGACCGGCTTTGGTGCAGTCCGAAGTTGGTAGATACTCGATACTACACTCATTGAGGGTTGTTTTCTTGGAATATTTTGGTCTCTAGTTAAGTGGCTAAACCAAAACAATGAACATAGAAAACAATCCAATGATATTGAGCTCCTTAGAACCCAGTTACTATTTACAGGACAGGTTTTGAGCAAACTAAACTCAAGAGGGTACTTACCTATGAAACCTCATGCAAGCCTGAAACTAGGGTTTTGTGTGACTTGCTTGTACATGTGTTTGTTCATACATCATGAACATCATAAAGCATCATATGCATCCACTAACCATTTCAAGGGTTTGGATCTTCATCTTTGTTCTTCTTTTGTAGGTCATGGAATCTCTTCGCAGGAAAACAATTCAAGTCAACATTATGAGAATCCCTCCTCAACTCAGGGAGCTTACATCCAGAATTCCAGAAAATTCTCTCTTCAGTGAAAGACATGGTAGACTTCTCAACCTAGTCAACACCAGCATTGAAGAAGACATGGTGAAAGTGTTGTTCCCGTTCTTTGACCCCTTTCACCACTGTTTCACATTTCCCGACTACCAATTGGTGCCTACTTTGGAGGAATTTTCTCAACTCCTGAGAATTCCTATTCTTAATCAACTACCCTACAACGGTACGGAAAAAGAACTAAAACCTGAAGATGTTGCTCAAGCACTACACTTGTAACCATTTGACATCAAGGGGCATTGGGAAACCAGAAGTGGTGTCAAGGGCTTCTTGGAAAAGTTCTTGTTTGAGAAGGCACAAGAGTGTTGGAATTCCTTGGATCTACAAGCCTTTGAAGAGATTGTGGCACTCCTTATTTATGGGTTGGTCTTGTTCCCAAATCCTGACCAACTTATAGATGTGAATGCTGTCAAGATTTTCATATCCAGGAATCCTATACCTACATTACTTGGGGATATCCTCCACTCATTTTACACACGAACAATGAGGAAAAGAGGTGTTCTCATGTGCTGTACTCCTCTCCTAGCAAGGTGGTTTATTTCTCACCTTCCACAATCAGTTTTGAAGAACGAGCAGGGTTTAAGGTGGTCACAACGATTGATGACCCTCACACATTCTGATGTACATTGGTGTTCTCGGTCCAGAGAAAATGTCATCATCGTTGATCGGTGTGGTGAATTTCCTAATGTCCCATTACTTGGCAATAGGGGAGGCATTACCTACAACCCCTGTCTAGCTTTGAGACAATTTGGATATGCTCGGAGGGATGGCCCTTATGACATGCTGATTCCTGACCTAGTTTTTGACTTCGACAATGATGCGCAAGGACTTCGCCAAAGGTTCATCAGAGCTTGGAGGATGCCTAACAAGGTGGATAGTAAGACACTGGGGCACAAGAATTCCATCCCCCTTGAGCCTTACCTCAAGTGGGTACGAACCCGCTCTCAGAATCTTATGATTCCATATCCTCACATTCTCCCCTTGATTAAAGAGCCTGTTAAGGAAGGAGAGGTTCCATACACCATCCTATATCCTAACATGCCAACATCATGGGAGGAAATGCAAAAGAGTTGGATCCAAGTCAAGGAAGAGCGAGATACTTTTGAAGCCAGCTTCTATGCCAGTGAGAAGAAGGTTTTAGAGCTCACCCGCCGACTTCACGAGGAAGAGACTCTCAACACTTACATCGCACCAAAAAGGATGCGCAACGTCTTTTTACCTTAAGAAGCTTTGTAATATTTGGCCCATGGGGCTGTTATGTACTGACAAAATTTCTTCTTATTAATATGACGTGTGTTCTTTTTGTCTGCAACAACTTTGAATTTCTAAATCCTTGAATGCATTACATGAATAAACATATCATTCATCATATGCACAAACAGGTCTTCAAGCCAGGTTTCCTTATCTTTCTGTTGTTTATTTCAGCAAGATGGATTTGGAGCAAACAGTGAAGGACTTACAGGCACAAAATTCACAATTTCAACAACTCCTCATGACCTTGGCAAAGGGTCAGGAGGATCTCAAAGTTCTGCTAGAGAAGAGTAAAGAGAAGAAAAAGAAAAAGAGACCGGGGGTAGCTACTTTCGGAAGAAGATTTGAGAGTGATGCTAGAAGGACTCTTGAGTTTCCGTCAACATCCGACGAGGGTATTGGCAAGGGGAAAGGAGTTACTGTACCTTCCGAATCTGAGGTAGAAGAGGAGGAAGAGGAAGCAGACGAAGACTATTCAGAACAACAGTACCCACCAGCGGATGACAAGTATAAGAACCTTGAAGACAAATTGGAAGCTATGGAGTTCCAGAGGGTGCCCGGATTGGATTTTGAGGAGCTAGGGCTTGTGGCTGGGATTGTTATCCCTCCTAAATTCAAGGTTCCAACATTCGCCAAGTACGACGGTCTGTCTTGCCCTAAGATGCACTTGAGGTCGTATGTTAGAAAGATACAGCCGCATTCATCCGACAAAGACCTCTGGGTGCACTTTTTCCAAGACAGCTTGTCTGGCACTCAATTAGATTGGTTTTACCAGCTCGAGAGATCATAGGTCCATAATTGGGAAGACTTGGCAGCCGCTTTCTATCGTCATTATCAGTACAACACTGATTTGGCGCCGACCCGTACTCAGCTACAGAGTATGGGAATGGCTTCAAATGAAGGGTTCAAGAAGTACGCCCAGAAGTGGCGCGACCTGGCTGGAAGGGTCCAGCCACCGCTATCAGATAGGGAATTAGTTGACATGTTTTTGGGGACCCTATTTGGCCCTTTCTTCAACCATCTAATCGGAATCTCTTCAGTAGGATTTACTGAGTTGATTTTGACTAGCGAGAGGGTGGAAGCCGGTATCAAAAGTGGAAAAATTCAAAAGGATGCTTCTGCATCCACAACTACTAGAAAACCTTTCCCAGCTAAGAAAGAAGCATCTGCTGTGTACACTCAGAAAAACCGGGAAAGAGGGGAACGTCGGCCAACAGTAGGGGCCGTATTAATACAGAAGTCCGCATCAGACCAGCTTAAAAATAGCCAACCGAGGAATGATCAGCCCAGAACTTATCAGCAAAGGCCACCACGGAAGTTTACTCTAGTAAATATGACACCTGCTCAGATCCTTCCGCATCTCCTGAAATTGAACCTTGCTAATTTAAAAGAAGCGCCAAAGAATGTAAATACCACTTCCCCACATTATCATCCCAAAGCCAAGTGTGCTTACCATTTTGACAGTATTGGGCACGATACCAATAATTGCTGTGCACTCAAGCATAAAATTCAGGATTTAATTAACGCCAAAGAGGTCGAGTTTGACGCTCCTGAAAATCCCAATTTTATATCCGCGCCAATGCCCAAGCACGGTCACAATGTGCATGTTGTTTTGGAAAATCTCCATGTTACTAATGATGCCGATCTGTTGACTCCATTGTTAGTGATAAAAGAAAATTTGTTGAGAGCCAGGATCTTTCCTGGTTGTGATGAAGATTGCTATTTTTGTTTGAATATTCAAGATGATTGTCCAATGTTGAAGTCGGGTGTCCAACGCCTGAGGGATACTCAAGAAATACTTTTTCAGAAAACCCCTGTTAACACTTTCAATCCATTTGCTCCTGATACTTGTGATACCTCAACCAATGATATTGCCATCATAACCATTACCGACAATCCTCCCAAGGCTTGCAAAAGGCCTGTCAGGATTACACCCAACTCTGAATGTGTACCTCTAAAGTTCACCATGCCGGGACCTGTCCTGTACCAATCAAGTAAGATGATACCGTGGAACTATGGGGGGGAAATCTTCTACCACGGCGTCAAACAAATCGAAACAGTCCAAGAAATCTCTGAAGAAGACCCTGACATAGGAAACATCGCGGGTACTAGCAAGATCACCCGCAGTGGCCAGATCTTTTCTCCGGAGATTGCTCCTCCCCGAGCAGTCTTCGGACCCTTAAAAGCTTCTGCACCTGTTGGACCCTCTGTGCATGGCCCAGTGATTGAAGAGTTAAACGCTCCTGAAGAAAGACCATTTGCTGATAGCACCGACAAAGGTAAAGGGATATTGGAAATGCCTGTCAGGACGAAGGCTCATACTGCGGTTATCCCTGAAACCACTCAGAAGGAGATGGATGAGATCCTAAAAATAATCAAAAAAAGTGACTATGACGTTGTGGAACAATTGGGGCAAACCCCTTCTAAAATCTCAATGTTAGCTCTCCTGCTCTGTTCATAGGCCCATGCTAAGGCTCTAATTAAATTCTTGAAGACAACACATGTCCCCCAAGAGACCTCAGCTGACCAATTTCAAAATTGTATGGCCAGTCTTACTGCTGACAATGGCCTGGGCTTTTCTGATGCGGACTTAACTCCCAAAGGAAGGAAACGCAATGATGCGTTACATGTTTCAGTGGAATGCCGAGGAACCACCCTCGCCCATGTCTTGGTCGATACTGGTTCTTCCATAAATGTTCTTCCAAAGAAGGCCTTAGACCGTTTGGATTGTGAAGGTTTGACCCTCAAGCCTAGCAACATTATCGTCAGAGCTTTCGATGGTTCCAAAAGAATGGTTCATGGGGAGGTTGACATTCCCATCAAGGTAGGCACCGAAGTGTTTAACTCCACCTTCTACGTGATGGACATCTGTCCGTCATACTCATGTTTGCTAGGGAGACCATGGATCCATTATGTTGGGGCAGTTACGTCCTCTTTGCACCAGATGCTGAAGTATCCTATTAAGGGTAAAATCATAACCGTGCATGGCGAAGAGGAGTACATGATTAGTCATCTCAATTCCTTTCGATATGTGGAGTTAGATGGTGAGTTCATAGAAACACCTTTTCAGCATTTCGAGGAAGTTTCTCCCGAGGTTGCGGTCGTGAAGACAGCAGTTGAGGTACCTATCATTCCCAAGCGTATGGCTAAAATGGCATCTCTCAAGGACGCAGAGGCTGTGATTAAGGAGGGGAAGAGCACAATGTGGGGACAGTTGCCTGACTTTCCCCATAAGAAGGACAAGTTTGGTTTAGGGTTTACTGCTTCAGGACAAAAGGCTATGCGTCGCTCCAAGATTGGAAGATCACCTGTCAAGATTTCTCACCACGGAATCAATGCTGCAGAAGATGAAGATGAGGAGAGCCACTTTGAAGATTGGATTTTTCCGACTGTTGAAGGGGGTTTGAGCAATTGGGAAGCAAATGATTTCGTTCCTATCACCTTTATCAATCAGTAATTTTATCTTTGAACAATTTCCCATTTTTATGGTCTGTAATAACTAAAACAATTCGCACACTATTTTTCACCTCATGCCTTGCCCGGGGCATGTAGGTCCATTTGTATGGGCTTGATTCTCTTCATAATCATATGCCATGTTTTAATGAATCATTGGACGTTTTTCATTTATAAACTGTTGTGTTCATTTTCTTTCCTTTTGCATTTTTGTTTGTTTAAGGATGGCTATCCCTTACACACACCCACACTCACAAATGCAGGTACCCATCCACTCTGGATTCCATGGGTAACTATTCTGCTTTATCCTTCAATAACTCTGAAGATTTGGTCAATCAGGCTGAGTACGAAGTTGACGAAGATTGTGAAGTACCGAGAGAGTTAGCTAGACTTCTACAACAAGAGAGGGCCATCTTGCCTCATGAAGAGTTGCTAGAAACCATCAACTTAGGGACAGAGGAAGATAGGAAGGAAGTAAAAGTGGGTGCCAGTCTGGAACAAAGTGTCAAGGAGCGCTTAGTACAGTTATTGAATGAAAATGTTGAAATCTTTGCCTGGTATTATGAAGACATGCCAAGGTTGGACACAAATATCGTGGTTCACTGTCTCCCCACAAGAGAAGATTGTCCACCGATCAAGCAAAAGGTTCGTCGAATGAGGCCCGACATGTCTTAGAAAATTAAGGCTGAAGTAATGAAGCAATTCAACGCCGGCTTTCTGGCTGTTACATCCTATCCACAATAGGTTGCTAACATCGTGCCCGTACCTATAAAAGACGGCAAGGTCTGAATGTGTGTAGACTATCGGGATTTGAACAGGGCCAGCCCTAAAGATGATTTTCCGCTACCACATATCGACATCTTGGTTGACAACACAGCTCAGCACAAAGTTTTTTCCTTCATGGATGGATTCTCGGGCTACAACCAGATTAAAATGGCCCCCGAGGACATGGAGAAAACCACTTTTGTTACGCAATGGGGTACCTTCTGCTACAAAGTGATGTCGTTCGGACTGAAGAACGCAGGAGCAACCTATCAACGCGCCATGGTAGCTTTTTTTCATGATATGATACATCACGAGATTGAAGTTTACGTAGATGACATTATAGCTCGATCACAAACAGAAGAAGAACACCTTGAACATTTGCAAAAGTTATTTGCCAGGTTGAAGGAATACAAACTCAGACTGAATCCAAGTAAGTGCACTTTTGGAGTTAGGTCTGGTAAACGTATGGGATTTATTATCAGCAACAAGGGTATTGAGGTTGATCCTGCTAAAGTGAAGGCTATACAAGAAATGCATGCCCCCCGTACTGAAAAGGAGGTTAGAGGATTCTTTGGACGCTTGAACTATATTGTGAGGTTCATCTCTCACCTGACATCTACCTGTGAGCCAATCTTCAAGTTGTTGAAGAAAGATCAGGTGGTTGAATGGAACAATGATTGTCAAGTTGCTTTTGATAAGATCAAGGAGTATTTGCTAGAACCTCCTATTCTGATTCCACCCGTCGAAGGAATGTCGTTAATCATGTATCTGACTGTTTTGGATAACTCAATGGGGTGCGTACTGGGCCAACATGACGACTCTGGTCGAAAAGAGCATGTCATTTATTACCTTAGCAAACAGTTTACCGACTGTGAGACTCGCTACTCACTGCTCGAGAAAACTTGTTGCACTTTGGTATGGGCTGCTCACCAGCTAAGGCAGTATATGTTGACTCATACCACTTTGCTGATTTCCAAAATGGATCTAATCAAGTATATCTTCGAGAAGCCTGCTTTATCTGGAAGAATCGCTAGATGGCAGATGATCCTGACTGAGTATGACATCCAGTATACTACCCAAAAAGCTATAAAAGGGAGTGTACTAGCTGACCATCTAGCTCATCAAGCCGTCGAAGATTATAAGTCCATGAGATTCGACTTCCCGGACGAGGACATCATGACATTAGACAACATCGAAGGTAACGGACCGTATGACGGACCTGAACAAGGATCCCGATGGACCCTGTACTTTGATGGTGCTTCGAATGCACTGGGAAACGGTATCGATGCAGTACTCATCTCTCCAGAAGGTTGTCATACACCCTTCACTGCCCAACTTTGTTTCAGCTGTACCAACAACATGGCCGAATATGAAGCTTGCATCTTTGGTCTCAAGGCTGCTATAGACTTGGGGATCAAATCTTTAATTGTATTTGGGGACTCGGCTTTGGTTATCAGTCAAGTCAAAGGAGAGTGGGACACCAAACATCCTAATCTTATCCCATACAAAGAACATGTCCTGACATTGTTGCCTCATTTCGAGCAGATCACCTTCGAGCATTTCCCACGAGAAGAAAATCAGCTAGCAGATGCTCTAGCTACAATGTCTTCCATGTTTAAACTCAACTGGGATAACTTGGCTCCCCAAATCACTATTGAGCGAATGGATGAACCTGCACATTGTCATGAGATTAATACCGAAGAAGTAGTGGAGCAACCCTGGTTTCATGAAATCAAAAGGTATCTCCAGACTAGAGAATATCCTAAAGGAGCTTCAGTCAATGACAAAAAGTTTTTAAGGAGATTTGCTGCCAAGTTCTTCCTAAGCAATGACATCCTTTATAAGCGCAACCATGATTGTGTTTTACTTCGATGTGTAGACAAGGCTGAGGCAGAATTGATCATGACTGAGATACACAGTGGCACATTTGGCACCCACTTGAGCGGACATACGATGGCTAAGATTCTAAGGGCAGGCTACTATTGGTCTACCATGGAAGCTGATTGTCATCAACATTCCCGTACTTGCCACAAATGCCAAGTTTATGCCGACAAAGTACATATTCCTCTTGTTCCTCTCAACATTCTGACAGCTCCTTGGCCATTCTCAATGTGGGGCATTGACATGATTGGAGAGATCAAGCCCACAGCATCCAATGGACATCGCTTCATCTTGGTCGCTATTGACTATTTCACTAAGTGGGTCGAAGCAGCTTCCTTTGCCTCTGTTACGAAGAATGTGGTTGCCCGCTTCATCAAGCAGAACCTCATATGCCGGTATGGTGTCCCCGACAGGATCATCACAGACAACGGTGCAAATTTGAACAATACTATGATCACCGCTCTATGCGAACAATTCAAGATTTATCATCACAATTCATCTCCTTATCGGCCGAAGATGAACGGTGTTGTTGAAGCTGCAAACAAAAACATCAAGAAGATCATTCAGAAAATGACAGTTACCTACAAGGACTGGCATGAGATGTTACCGTTTGCTCTACATGGATATCGTACCATGACACGTACTTCAATGGGGGCAACCCCATTTTCTTTGGTGTATGGCATGGAAGCTGTCCTACCTATGGAAGTTTAGATTCCTTCTTTAAGGATTATGAAGGACGCTGGTTTGAGTGAAGACGATTGGATTCAGACTCGGCTTGATCAACTTAATTTGATCGACGAGAAGCAGCTTATTGCTGTTTGCCATGGTCAGACGTATCAAAAACGCATGATCAAGGCTTTCAACAAGAAAGTAAGGCGTCAGATATATCAAGTCGGAGATCTTGTAATCAAGCGGATCATCTTACCGCAAAGTGATTCCAGGGGCAAGTGGACTCCTACTTACGAAGGACCATTTGTGATCAAGAGCATATTTTCTGGTGGGGCAATGATTTTGACCACCATGGACGACAACGATTTGCCACACCCTGCGAATGCAGACATAGTCAAAAGATACTACGCATAAAACGACCCGGCAAGTTGAAAACCCGAAAGGGCGACTTGGGCAAAAATGGGCATCCCAGTGAACCGAAAACCCGAAAGGGCGGTTCAGGCAAAAATTAGGGATAAAACAAAAAAATCTATACACCCGGCAAGATGAAAACCCGAAAGGGCGACTTGGGCAAAAAAGGGTTTCCCGGTGGATCGAAAACCCAAAAGGGCGGTCCAGGCAAAAGTTAGGGAATTAAAGCGTATGACTATGTCTCGTCGAATCACTTTAAAGAATAAATCTATTAACCAACAAGCTCCAAGCTTATGATCAATCCAATCACCGGCGGACGAAGCAGTGAATGGACAAAACATTCAGAGTTGCGAAGGCTATAGCAGAATGGGAATCCCATGGAATTATTGCACATAGCCATCTTTCTTTTGTATAAATTTTTTCAATTTTTACGACAACATTCTCTTACTAGGATGTCTGTCTCCTTTGTACAAAAATACTCACAAAAAGTTAATACAAATACACTTCCAAGTGCAGAAATTTGCTTTGCCTTCCTTTTCTTTTTACACTTAGGTTTTATTTGAAAAAAAACGTCCAATGTTTTGTTAAATAGGCATATGCATTTGAACATAATCATTGCTTACAAATAAAAACTGGAAAAAGATGATTGCTGATAGGTTGAAGGTATAGGTAGATATCTTGATGCCCTTTCAGAAGAAATCCCCCAGCGGAATTAAAATTCAAGATCCTCAACAGAGTTAAAATTCGGAATATATTTCCCCAACAGAGTTAAACTTCAGGATCTTCGGCAGAGCAAAAGCTTTCTAAAAGATGGATTCCCCAGCTAAAGTGCATTCCAGAACTTAAATTCCCCTCAGAGTCAAGTTTCAAGATCCCCAGTGGAGCCCAGAAACCCTGAAAATCCTATCCCCAGTGGAACCAGAATAGTGATCATTCTCCCCACAGAGATACTTCCCAACAAATTGAAGATTCTCAATCCCATTTCTCTAGCATAAGTCTCCCAGGTTTTAAACTTCCTAGTAGAGATTTTCAATGCTTTCCTTGTTCCCCAAGAAGTCAGCAGTCAACAAGGATTTCTCATCTTCAGTAATCAAAGATTCTTGCAATCCCCTGCAGTAGTCAAAGATTCACTTTCCCCGGCAGCAGTCAAAGAATCCATTATCTCCAGCTATCCGGATTTTATCTTCCTCAACAAGACAGCTACTCAGCTTACATGCACATCCATTACATTCATATATCATAAACATTGATATAACATATATATTGCATCATACACTTCATGCAACATAACTTTATGTTTCAGCTAATATTTTACCCTTTTCAGGATAAGATTAATAAGCTTTGAATCAAGACTTCTGAAAACAGTTTATGGATTCTCAAAATACGGATGTTAATCTATCGCTTGTTCAGATTCAACTTTTAAAAACAGTTTACGGATGCTTCCCAACATGGATGCTGATCAATTGCTTATTCAACTTTCAGACTTTTGAAAACAGTTTACAGATTCTCCAAATATGGATGTTAATCTATCGCTTGTTCAAATTCAACTTTTGAAAACAGTTTACGGATGCTTCCCAACAGGGATGTTGATCTATTGATTATTCAACTTCAAGACTTCTGAAAACAGTTTACGGATTCTCCAAATACGGATGTTAATTTATCGCTTGTTCAGATTCAACTTTTGAAAACAGTTTACGGATGCTTCCCAACATGGATGCTGATCTATTGCTTATTCAACTTCAAGACTTCTGAAAACAGTTTACGGATTCTCCAAATACGGATGTTAATCTATCACTTGTTCAGACTCAACTTCTGAAAAAAGTTTACGGGTGCTTCTAAACATGGATGTCAATCCATTGCTTATTCAGACCCCCAGCTCAGAGATGTTCCAAAACATGGACACCTTTCTGATACTCACCCACTCACCTACGACATACAGTTCAACAAACAATCGCCATATGGCATCTCTAAGCCCATCTCCAGCAAGATTCTACCATCTCCAAATGGCATCTTTAAGCCCATTCCCGCATCCATGTCTTGACGAGTGCAAATTTACGGGCACTCTAGTGTCCAATCCCCTTTTACCTTCGAGTCGCGAAAGGAAAACTTGCCAATCTAACTCTTCAGGTTCAAGAAGATTGAACTGGGGCAAGTGTTGTACCCCAAATTTCCCCTCTCATTTCATCAACACTTTCTCATCACAAGACTCTTGAAACTCAAGATCAAGTTAGGGTTTGCTCTGCTCAAGACCCCTCCTTGCACTATTGACCCAAATTAGGGTTTGAGTTTGCATAAGGATATTTTACCCAAGATGCCCAAAGTGACTTTCATACTTCATGTTGGATTCACAAGTTTTCCCATACCAATTTTTAAGCCTTGATTCAAATCTTTGCCCAGCCAATTGGACAGTTGACCTAGAAATCAACTGTATTGAGGAAAAAGTCAATTGTGGCCAATTGACAGTCAAACCTCATGAAATTTGACCCACATCAACATTATGAAATCAAATGAACCATTTGATCAAGTTTGGATCATAATTCCACAAGAAATTTGATCAGATCACCAAAAGGGCAAAATGGTCATTTTTAGGGTTTTGACTATACAAAGGCAATTTTTGACTGTTTGACCTAACCAATGGAAAACCAAGCTCACATATGGACTCAAGGACTCAATGACATTGTCTTGACCCATTCAACAAGTTCAAAATATCTCAAATGCATAGGGTTGACAGATGAATTTTTCAGTCAACTGATCAAAATTTGACTGTACACTGAAAAGTCAAACTTTGACTTTTTGGTCAAAATCAAATGCCAAGAGTTATTTTTCATAAAAACATGTCAAATTATGAAATTTTTTCATCAAGAAACCCAAAATTGCAAATTAGGGTTTGAAATGAAAAAATTGATAACTTAGAAATTTTCTAAGTTATGAAATTTTCTTATTTTTTCCTAACTTTGTCCCATTTTTTTACCAAGATGCAAATGGATTCAAACAAAACTTGAAAAATGAAAGTTGTAGTCCATCACAAAGTCTACAACTTTGATTCACAAAGTTTCTCAAAGGAAGCTTGCATCTCAAGTTATCATTTTTGGAACAAGGGTACCAAAAACTTTTAACTTAGAAGAAATTTGCCCTAATCTAGGCAGGATTTTGACCCATCTTCTTGGCCATTTTTCACACCGTTCCACTTGGAGTTTCAAGTTGCATTGCAAAGATGGATTGTGTTACATGTTACAAGCTTTCTAAATTGTCCAAGAACTCCTCAAACACCCTTGTGGTTAGAGAGAATCGAATTCACAAAGTTGGCCAAAATTCACTTTTGTTCATGGCCAAGGCATGTTCATAGCAACTTGCATTTTCAAATCAGCTTGTGTAATGCTAGCTCGTAGGCCTCAAAACCAGTTTACACACCTTAATTTAATGCATAACCATTGAGTTGATGGATTATTTTGTTCATTTGGGCATTACATGGAAGTTTAAGCTTTAAGTAGTAAAGGGTGAATTGCCATTTTTGCCTAAAGTTGCTTTATGTCAAATACTAAATCCTTGAGACATGGGGCCAGATCTTTAAGGCAAGATCAAGTCCACAAATTCCAGTTATCAAGAACCTAAGATGCAGCATGATAGGCAGGCTTTGACAGGTCTATAACATCATTGCCACTTTCTTGCTTCAAGTAGAAGAAACATTGCAAAACACATACCAACTCTCATTCCTGTTAACAAGAGCTTAAGCAAACATTGTACACAGTTTCCATACCTACATAATAACCTAAAGAACAACTTATTCATCCCTAAAACCTTCTCATACTCAGAATCCTTGTTTTGCTGCAAAACAGGGTAAGTTCTGCAACTTGAGTTCCATAACATAATTTACTCGTGCGTTTTTGCCCAAGCCTGTTCAAATACCTTCTAATCAATCCACCTGAGCCATCCTGATCCTCCATTGCAAGTTGTAACACCTCTAACCCCACTTGCCATTTTCATTTCAAAGCTTTGCAGGTGGACTTCTACAGCACGATACAAGGTGTTTCAAAGCAAGCCAGGTATTGGAGAAGCTTCCTTGGACCTCAGGCAAGCTCAACAGAAGCTCAAACACCATTGAAGGTTGCTGCATTGCTCTACTCGATTCAAGCTGAAACAGGTATTCCATGGACTTCTATCTCTCTATTTAGGAATGGTTAGGCTTAGGTTTGTGAATGAAATATGTCTTACTCATAGCCCTGAAGCCATACATGTGATCAGTTTTTAATTTATATTAAGTGTGCTATGAGAATTTCAGCCATGAACATGTGAAAAAAGTTAGGTCATATTTAAGGGCCAGAGAAATTCTCTCTGGTCTTTGAGAGTTAGATTTAATGCTTTATATGGTTGGATTCGTGTTTAAATTCTCTACAGGTTTCATGTTTTAAGTTTTGTCAAAAGATCAATGAATCAGGAGTTGGCATGTTGTACAAGAGGCGTGCGCATTTTCAAACAGAAGCTGGAGGTTGAAGAAGGTGATGGCTTGGGCTGGGCCTGAGTCATTCTTGCTTTTTGCACCCTTTTTTTCAGTTTGCACCCCCTGGCCCATTTGATTAAATATTTGTCATTTTTATATTTTTCCTTTTTATTCTGAGTTTATATTTTTTGTTCAAACATAAAAAATACCAAAAATAATTTTCCACATTTTTTTCATATTTATTTGATATTTACCTATTTTGTTTAGGCATATATGTATAAATAAACCTTTTCTTCTTTTAATAAAACTTAAAAATAATACAAAAAATATATTTATTTTTTATTTGTTATTTTTATTTACATTCAAAAACATTTTCTTGAAAAATATCCATTTTGTAAATAATTAATATTTTACCTTTGTACATTTAATAGGTTTATATATATATATATATATATATATATATATATATATATATATATATATATATATATATATATATATATATATATATATATATATATATATATATATATATATATATATATATATATATATATATATATATATATATATATATATATATATATATATATATATATATATATATATATATATATATATATATATATATATATATATACTTATATTTTATTAGATAATTAGGACAAAATAATACATTTTTATTTTTATTAACATTTGACACCAAAAATATTTTTCTTTTACAATATACTTTTTATTTTTGTATAAATTAATATATATTGTATATAATTAATAAATATTACTATTTATTTAAAAAATTAGGGTTTTGCCCTAAATGACCAAAATAATTACAATTTGACTTTTTTATTTTATTTATATTTCACATTAAAAATACCCTTTTCACATACATAAACAATTTTTTTTTTACATAATACATTTCATTTTGATATTTACTTAATTGTATTTATTTGAATGATAAATATTAACTTGTACATTCGATATGGTTGTAATAACTTAGAATTTATTTCTCGTCAAATATCCCCAATTCAAACTTATACCCCCTCCCATAATCATGTTGTAATAGCCTAGATCTTTAGATTCTCGTACATTTAAAAGCTTTCAATTATGCCATGCCTAGACCTAGGGTTTGTATGCAAAATCAATCAACAATTAGCTTGACCTAATCCTAGATAAACATGCATGAAAAACAAACACAATGCACACTTGCACCCCTAGGGTTTCATCCACTTGTTGCCTTCAAAAATGGGCCATGGTTGCATGTTGAGTACTTTGGCAAAACAAAAACAAACGAAGTGATCATAGTCCCTCGATGACGCTATCGGAGTTGCCTAAACAAAATGATCATAGTCCCTCAAGAAAATTGCCAAAGATACTTGACACAATTGCTTTCATGGTCTATACGATGACCCGCGCCCGTCCCGTTCAACATCCTAACACAAGGTTGTTCACCAAATACAATGGTGAAACAACACTGTTAAAAGGGTTAAAATATAGGTAAAATCTTTGAGTAAATTAGGGTAGATATCTCTTGGTTACTTGATCAAAAATCTCGCAAAACATCCTTGCCATTTTTTCAAACACACTCCACAACACAAATTACAAAAAACAACTTTCAAAACATTGAAACAACTTTTCAAAAAGACAAACACCTTTGTAAAACATTCAAACGAATTGTTACAAAGGTTGCCTAGACAAGGCGTCTTTTTTTTTCAAAACATTTTCAAAACCATGCACAAAGCACCATTTCAAACAATTGAAAAGCAAAGGCAAGTGATCTAAGCAAGTAACTAAGAGCCCATGGATAACCATGGATAGAAAGGGTGCTAATACCTTCCCTTTCTATAATCTACTCCCCGAACCCAAGAAAACATCTCAAAGGTCTTTCCTGTGCTTTTTGACCTTTCCTTAGGCTAAATAAAAAGTCGGTGGCGACTCTTGCTAAACCGAACATTTGCGAACACAAACGCAAAACCTCAAGTCAGTTCTCCCACCATATCACACAAAGTTTTCAAAAAACCACAAATCCAATTAAGAAATACACTGGAGCAAGTCGGCCAATGCAAATTCATCCTTTGAGAAATAAACTCAAGAGGGAAAACCAAATTCAACTAAGCAAAGAGCGCTGCAGGAAAAGTCAGAACACTATATCAATGAACGATGATTTTTAGCAATGCATGATGTATGTATGAATGTATGAGTAATATCGTGCATATGCTGGTAAAAGGATACATGATCAGTACAAACAAACAAAACCGCCTCAGGTACTAACAATATTGGGCTAAACTTTAACGAGAAAGATCAATCCAAGAAAGGTAAAAGCATCTGCGGAAACCAAACCTATTGCCTTCTTTAACTTCACTGAGGAGAAACATAATCCGGACGTAGACAAATCAAACAGATATCGGGATAGAACATCCTTCTTCCGGTTTCATCGAAGAAAAGAGTTTTCCAAAAGCAACATGCCTACTGGAGATTGCGTGACCAGCCTCAAATAAAGAAGACTGACGCCGACATAACCAAACCTCATTGGGGGATTCAAGCCTACCTCCCTGGAGAAAACTTTCATCACGAATACTCATTCCAACAAGAGATGCCCTGGGATAATCTTCCCGGGAAGTCAAGAAGTCAACATTAATGCCAAAACTGCAAAAAGAGCGACATCCCCGCACACCAAGGAAATAAAACCTTTCATAATATGAGGAAAGACCTCGCTGGGAAAACTGGGACAGAGGCTTCTGATCATGCAAACCCGGAAAAAAAAAGAACCAAGACTTGACTGGGGATATTGGGTTCACAAACCCAATATTGTACCTTGCACCCACTGATATCATCTTCAACTATCTGAGAAAACACAACGATTACGCACCTACCAGCAAAATGACCTGAGAAAACTTCCATGAAGGGAGTAAATCCTCTTAAAACAACTAGAGTTTGTTCATTCTTGGGACCACCATTATTGTTGTCATTGTTTCATCACAAATCCCAAAGTAAATTGAATTTGTAAAGATCTCTCTTCTTTTTGAAAAGTCAATTTTACTTTTTTAATCTTTTTGCTTTAACAGTTATTATCAGTAATAAATGAAGTCTTTGCAAGCTAAATAAAAATAAGAACACAAAGAGTTGGGCAAAAGCTCGAATTTCATTAATAGAATGGTAGTCTGCGAATAGCGAGACTCCATGGATGACTACAAAGTTTGGGAGATGGTAATACATAATGGAAAAGATACATTGAGATACAATGACAACTATCCCCCCTAACAACTTTTGAAATCCTAGGCAGCAACTTCCGTTGAAGTATGGTGAGGATCTGAGAAGATTTTTGCTTCAACGATCATGTCTCGTCTGACGTAGTTACTTGCCAAGAAAGTCCCTAAATTTTTCCTAAGCTGCCCTTGCGGGTTTTCAACTTAGCGGGATATTTATTCTGTTTATGTCTCTAATTTTTGCCTAGACCGTCCTTTCGGGTTTTCGTCCTACCGAGACGCTCCTTTTTTCCTAAGTCGCCTTTCGGGTTTTCAACTTAGCGAGTTGTTCTTTTATTTCTTTAGGCGAAGTATTTCTTGACTGCACCAGCATTCATGGGACGTGGGAACTCCTCGCCATTCATAGTTTCAAGAATTAATGCACCACCAGAGAAGGCTTTCGTGACAACATATGGGCCTTCAAAATTGGGAGACCACTTGACCCTAGAATTAGTGTTGAAAGACATGATCCTCCTGAGCACGAGGTCGCCTTCTCTGAATTCACGAGGTTTGACCTTTTTGTCAAATTCTTTCTTCATTCTTTTCTGATATAACTGCCCATGACACACAGTTGTCATTCTCTTCTCTTCAATCAAATTCAATTGGTCAAACCTGTTCTGAACCCATTCAGCCTCTGTCAATTTAGCTTCCATTATCACACGCAACAAGGGAATCTCCACCTCGATAGGGAGTACAGCTTCCATTCCATACACTAGGGAAAACGGGGTTGCTCCTGTTGAAGTGCGATCAGATGTTCGATATCCATGCAGAGCAAAAGGGAGCATTTCATGCCAATCCTTATAAGTAACAACTATTTTCTGGGTAATTCTCTTGATATTCTTATTAGCAACTTCAACATCCCCATTCATGTTTGGCCTGTATGGAAATGAATTATGATGGACAATCTTGAATTCTTTGCACAGTTCATTCATTATGTTGTTGCTCAAATTTGAGCCATTGTCAGTGATGATTCTTCTCAGCACACCATACCGGCATATAAGATTGTTTTTGATGAAACGCACAACCACCTGCTTGGTAACATTGGCATATGAAGCAACCTCTACCCATTTGGTAAGGTAGTCAATCGCTACCAAGATGAAACGATGTCCATTCGAAACTTTGGGTTCTATCATCCCGATCATGTCAATACCCAACATAGAGAAAGGCCACGGGGAGGAAATCACATTGAGAAGTGTCAGTGGTACATGGATCTTATCTGCGTAAATCTGGAATTTACGACACTTTTTTGCAAATTTGTAACAATCAGATTCCATTGTCAAGCAATAATAACATGCCTTTAGCATCCTTTTAGCCATTGAATGTTCATTAGCATGAGTGCCAAATGAACCTTCATGGATCTCATGCATTAACATGTCTGCTTCGTGTCTATCCACGCATCTGAGCAAGACCATGTCAAAATTCCTCTTGTATAACACAGTTTAACTGAGGAAGAAACTGCCTGCCAATCTTCTTAGTGTCTTTCTATCTTTCTTTGACGCACCAGACGGGTATTCCTGAGTCTGAAGAAAATGCTTGATATCATGATACCAAGGTTTTTCATCTTCTACCTCCTCTGTCGCAAACACATGAGCGGGCCTATCTAGCCGTTGAACTGTAATTCGGGGTATATCATTCCAAGTATTCACTTGGTACATGGAAGCCAGAGTTTCCAGAGCATTCGCCATTTGATTTTCATCTCTAGGAATATGATGGAATTCGACTTTATTAAAGAAGGGTAGTACTCTTCTAGCATAATCTTTGTAAGGGATCAAACTAGGGTGACGAGTGTCCCATTCTCCTTTAATCTGATTTATTACCAAGGCTGGATCACCATAAACATCTAGAATCTTGATTTTGAGATCAATAGCTTCTTCAAGACCCATGATGCAAGCCTCATATTCCGCCATATTATTAGTGCAATTAAATGTTAACCTTGCAGTAAAAGGAATGTGCGATCCATGAGGAGTAACAATCACAACACCAATTCCTTTACCATAAGCATTCACATCTCCATCAAATACCATACTCCAACGAGATTCGGGGTCGGGCCCTCCTCAGGGAATGGTTCATCACAATCTTTTACTTTCAATAACATCACATCTTCATCGGGGAATTCATACTCCATAGACTGATGATCTTCCACCGGCTGGTGAGCAAGGTAATCCGCCAACACACTACTTTTAATAGACTTTTGAGTGCGGTACTCGATATTATATTCAGATAACAACATCTGCCAGCGGGAAATTCTCCCAGTAAGAGCAGGATTTTCAAAAATATACTTGATTGGATCCATTTTGGAGATCAACCAAGTAGTATGATTCAACATATACTGCTGCGAACGCTTTTCGCCCAGGCCAAAGCACAACATGTTTTTTCTAGCATAGAATACCGTGACTCACAATCAGTGAACTTTTTGCTGAGATAATAAATGGTGAACTCTTTCTTTCCCATTTCATCCTATTGTCCCAGAATACAACCCATGGATTTATCTAACACTGTTAGATACATAATCAACGGTCTTCCTTCTACGGGAGGGAGCAAGATAGGAAGTTCAAGCAGATACTCTTTAATACTTTCAAATGCCCTTTGGCAGTCATCTGTCCACACACAACCTTGATCTTTCTTTAACAACTTAAAGACCGGTTCACATGTTGTAGTCATGTGGGAAATAAATTTGGAGATATAATTCAAACGCCCGAGGAAACCCCTGACTTGCTTTTCAGTTCTTGGTGTTGGCATTTTTTGAATTGCTTTGACTTTGTCATGGTCAACTTCAATTCCTTTCTGGCTAACAATAAAACCCAACAATTTCCCCGATCTAACTCCGAAGGTGCATTTATTTGGATTCAGGCGGAGACGATACTTACTTAAACGCCGAAACAACATCAACAGATCTTCTATATGCCCTTCTTCAGTTTGGGATTTGGCAATCATATCATCAACATATACTTAGATTTCTTTGTGCATCAGATCATGGAATAGGGTCGTCATGGCCCTCTGGTACGTTGCACCATCGTTCTTCAACCCGAAGGGCATCACTCTGTAACAGAATGTTCCCCAGGGTGTGATAAACGTTGTTTTTTCCATATCCTCTGGAGCCATTCTTATTTGATTATACCCGGAAAATTCGTCCATGAACGAGAATACCTTGAATTTTGTTATGATATCCACTAACATGTCAATGTGAGGCAATGGAAAATCATCTTTTGGACTAGCTTTATTTATATCTCTGTAATCTACGCACATGCGGACTTTTCTGTCTTTTTTCGGTACTGGGACAATATTTGCGATCCATTGAGGATACACTGATGTCACAAGAAAAACAGCATTAATCTGTTTTAGGACCTCCTCTTTGATCTTTACTACCATATCCGGGTGGGTTCTTCTCGACTATTGTTTAACTGGCGGACAATCTGGCTTCAAGGGCAAATGATGCTCGACAATGTCTGTATCTAGACCAGGCATATCTTGATAATACCAAGCAAAAATATCCACATACTCTTTTAACATCTCAATCAACCCGCTTCTTACATCAGGATGCACCGATGCTCCAATCTTGACTTCCTTTGGATCTTCTTCTGAACCCAAGTTAACCACTTCCAAAGGCTCCTTACATGGCTGAATGGTATTTTCCTCGTGCTCAAGCAACCGTGAGACCTCTTCTGGAATCTCATCATAATCTTCTTCTTCAGCCCCAAACACAGGACAATCAAAGTTTGGAGAGGGTGCAGGGTCATTATATTCAACGGGTTTTTTAATTAATCTGCACATGTGATTTATGATTGTTTTTAGAAACTGACACATATAACAAGTGATCATGTAGATTAATTTTCAGTTATTAA
Source organism: Vicia faba (assembly GCA_948472305.1). Lineage (NCBI taxonomy): Eukaryota > Viridiplantae > Streptophyta > Magnoliopsida > Fabales > Fabaceae > Vicia > Vicia faba. Next base: position 612,640,628 of record OX451735.1, read on the forward strand.
TTATTTTGAAAGGTTTTTTTTTTATTATTACCATTTCCCAATAAAAGGCAGAAAATAAAAGACAAAATTTTTGGAAGCAAAGACAACTTTTATTAATGATCTTAACAATTATAGAAAACAGATAGGCCCTACAACATTAATACTTCCACCTTGGGCAGAGTGAAAGCTTTTTAAAAGAAAGAAGCAGATTAACAAAACAAATTACTTTCAAACATGTATGCAAGAAGGAACATCAATGGTGACTCAGTTCTAAACTCAGACTCCATGCGTCACATAATTCGGTACTTCTTGCTCTGCTTCATCCTCTTCAACAACATTAATTCCAGAACCAATCGGATGGAGGTAGCCTCCACTGCAAAAAACATCATGATAATTGTTCACAGAAGACTTTGACTTTAAACTTTCACCTTCTCCATTCCTCGAAGAGAAACCCAAGCCAATTCTGTTCTTGTTCACAGGTGGATCCACAAGTCGCCCCCAAACTGCATTATGACCATTGCGCACAACCTACTGCGCATCCTTCAGGGAAACCACAGATTTCTCATTCTTCCTTATGTTATCAATGGATAGGGCTTGGAACTGGGTTCCAACAGCAGCCTCATCCACTTCTACAATACTGAAAGAGGATAGATGGGATATCAACAACGCCTGCTCCCTATTTATGATCACTACCTTCCCTTCACGCACAAATTTTAGCTTCTGATACAGAGTTGAAGTCACAACCCCTGCTTTGTGTATCCATGGTCGTCCTAGAAAACAACTATATGCGGGAATAATGTCCATTACCTGGAAAGTTATCAAGAACAAGTGTGGTCCTATATGGATGGGTAAGTCCACCTCACCGATGAAAGATTTCCTCGACCCATCAAAAGCCTTCTCAATGATGCCACTCGGGCGCATAGGTGTTCCCTGATACTTTAACTTCATGAGAGTACTTCTCAGTATAACATTCAACGCAGATCCGTTATCAATTAGCACATTGGATAGCGAATCATTCTTGCAGTTCATAGATATGTGGAGGTCCAGGTTGTGATTCCTCCCTTCATCTGGTAACTCATCATCGCAGAAACTTAAGTTGTTACATGACGTAATGTTTCCAATTACGCTGCTGAATTGATCTAACGGCATGTCATTCTCCATAAAAGCTTGGTCTAGTACTCTCATCAGTGATTCTCTATGAGCAGAGGAATTCATCAATAAAGCTAGGATGGATATCTTTGAAGGAGTCTGCAATAGCTGGTCTACAATTTTGTAGTCGCTCATCTTAATTATCTTCAAGATATCATCCACTTCTTTCTCCAATGTAGCTCCACTAGTCTCTCCTGTAGCCTTCTTAGACTCATCGTTCTCAGCAATTTTCTTTCCAGCAACAACATCTCTCCGAATAACCGGCGCAAACACACGACTGCTACGGGTTACCCTGCTATTATCAATTATATTTCCGACGTCTAGAATTGGCTGGATGGGAACTTCCACCCCATCTTATAAGATTGTAGCATTGTATTTGTAAGGACCAGCCTTATCTGATTTATAGGGAACAGGTCCTGGCAGACTAATCACTAATGGGGTAATAGCTGGTTTTCTATGGTACTCCACCTCAAGGTGATCGGGCGCACCAAAACAAGGCACAATGATGTTTACCCCTTCCTCAACATAATCAGCCCTTAAAAGACCATTTCCGGCAAACAAATCTTCGTCTGAAGATAAATACTCATCCGCGGAGGCGTACTCTTCATCTGACTCTTCTCCCATCAAACAAAATTCAACCATATCAATCTCGTGATAATCATCTCTCTGACCTGTGATCTTGATAGTTCCATTGTTTAACATCAATTGAACACCCTCCTTCACAATAGAACATGCTCGGGGGTCTTGACAGCAAACTACGCATGATCCATATTGGTGTTCCACCTGACCAACAGTACGGCAGAAGGTAGCATGCAACTGCACGAGATCTTCATTCAAATACTCCACATCAAAAGTTCTGAATTCACCCGGACATCCGGAAACCATATTCACTTCCTCTTCATATTTTTCCCTAGGCCTGATTATATGAATTAGACCTCCATTCATCATCTCCTGTAAATCAACCTTTATCTTCTCGCAACCCTGTATGTTTGCACTACAAATAGCACAACTGGCGTGGTCATGTGTATAATAACTGAATTCACATAGGTCTGCGTGAATCTTCACCAAATCCCCTCTAACCAGATTAATGTCCAAAATCTGGAAGTCGCTTGGACAACCGGCCACCATATTCACAGCATTCACTCCCCCGTGCTTGGGTAGAGGATTATCTTTCACATTAGGTCTCATGTCTTTGAAAGATAAAATTCCAGACTTCACCAACCTTTGCACTTCAGTCCTCAAAGGATAACAATTTTCAACACTATGCCCTGGTGCTCCCTGATGAAAGGAACACGTCTGGTCTGCTTTGTAATATCAAGGCAATGGTGATGGCACTGCTGGAGGTGGTCGTGTCTGGACCAACTTCTTTTGAATTAATGCTGGTAGTAGCTATGTATAACTCATGGGAATAAAGTCATAGTTCTCCCTTCTCTGATTATTCCCTTGGTTCCCCTGCTGGGACTGTCTTTGATAAGCAACGGTAGTCGGAGCGGCATTCATAATAGGAGTCACTGAGGCAACTTGCTGGTGACGCTGATAATTCCTTCTAGGAGCGTTTATTCTCCTCTCTTGTATGACAACATTTGTATCCCCCTCTTTCTTCTTTGTAAACCCATAAGCTGGCTTTTTCACACCTCTGGATCCTTCACCCTTCGTCAAACCGCCTTCTCTTACCGCCTCTTCTAAGCGGACACCCATTCCTACCATCTCTGTAAAATCACTTGGGGTACTTGCTACCATTCTTTTGTAGTAGAAAGCGCCTAGCTTCTTCAGAAAAATATTAGTCATTTCCTTTTCCTCCATGGGAGGAATCACTTGTGCAGCCACTTCGTGCCATCTCTGTGCGTACTCTTTGAACGATTCTCTGTCTTTCTGAACCATGGCTCTAAGCTGGTCACGATCGGGCGCCATGTCCACATTGTACTTGTATTGTTTAATGAATGCTTCTCCCAAATCATTAAAAGTATGGATGTTGGCGCTGTCTAAACTCATGTACCATTTCAACGCTACGCCGGTCAGACTATCCTGGAAAAAGTGAATCAGCAGACGCTGATCATTGGTGTGGGTAGACATTCTCCTTACATACATTACCAAATGAGCACGATGGCAAGTGTTGCCTTTGTACTTCTCAAACTCCAGGACCTTGAACTTAGCAGGCACTTTGACATTCGGGACCAAACACAGCTAATTGACATTCTGCCCAAATAACTCTTTTCCCCTAAGAGCCTTCATCTCTCTTTGCATTCTATCAAACCGCTCTTGGAAATCATCCATTCTGTCATAAAGACCCAAGTCTTCACTCAGCGGAGGGAAAGGATGACATATATCTTCATTAACAAACGAAACCAAATTCACCGAAGGAGGTGCAGCAGGAACAGTATGCACCACAGGAGGTGCTAGAGTAACAATATTTGGAACCACTAGAGCATCTTGGGGGCCCAAATTGAAACCTTCAGGTGCAAAATTCTCTGGAATTCCCCACGGATAACCTTGAGGCATGCGGTTTTGAACAACAGTCGGAATAGCGGATACAGGAACAGTAGGAACTTCAGCATTTGCCCTTGTTGGTTGAGATTGAACACTCGGTGGCTGATTCTGAGCAGCCACTAGAGCTTCCATCAGAGTAGTAAAATTGGCCAAGCCAGCCTTCAAAGCAGAAACTTCTTTGCGTAGCTCGCGATTCTCCTGTTCCAAATTGTCCATCTTCTTTTTGAAATTAACCTAAGTGTTGTAGTGATGAGTCAGCTTGCTAAACGAAGAAAAAAGCTGAGTAAGGCACCTGGATATGCATAATAAATGCAAGAAATTTGTGCAATATGATGAATGATATGCAATGCATATGATTATCTTTACTTTGTAATTTAAAATTTCAAGGGATTTAACGTTTATAGACATATTGCAAACATCAAAATAATAACGCATTTGAAATACTGAAAAACTTTTATTATAATAATTTCAAAATGAATTACAAGTTTCAATGATCCCAAGTACAAGATGAAAATACAATCTAAAAATCCCGAGAAAAAGAATTGATGGAGATCAATCTGTACGCTGGCGCTTCCCTGTGAGCTTGGCAATCTGAGTTCTCAACCTCTGGTTTTCTTCCACATGTCTGATGGCAACCTCCTTCCAATCATCCGGATCAGGAAATGAGCAATCAGCACCTGTTTGAGGCTTAGGAGAAAATAAATCCCCTTGCCTCCCCATAGACTCTACTGCTCGACTCTAGAGGATCTCGATCAAATCATCTTTCTCCTTCAAGTCTGCTCTGTAGGAACTCTCTAAAGTCTGGAACTTGTTCTTTCAAGCATCCCTTTCCTGTTGCATCCTGACCAAAGCAAGCTGCAACTCTTCTAGGTCATCTAATAAAGGAGGAGTGGTATTCACGTACAGATCAGGCATGGGTGTCTCCCGAGTATACGGAATCTTCAACTGGATGGCTCTCAATTGGACCCACTAAAGATATGGCTCTAAAGAAACAACACCCATAGGTCCCAAATCTTTCCTACTTTTCTTATGAATGTGACGCCAGGCCTTTGCAATCTGCTCCCTAGCCTCCATGTGGTCTTCTCCTTCCTTCAGAAAGAAACTACTCAAATGAATACTGTTTGGTTTATCCCTCATCGGATAACCAAGTTGTTTCCGTGCAAGAACAGGGTTATAGTTAATTCCTCCCTTAGTACCAAGAAGAGGTACATTGGGGAAACTACCACAACTGTCAATAATCTCTACATCCTGATAAGCTCGATGATACCAATCAATATCCGAGTGAGTAAGTGCCATGATCTTAGGAGCCCAACGAGGTTCCTTCTTGACATCCCAAAAAGCATCAGACTGAGGCATATGAGAGATGAACCACCGGTACAACAAAGGCGTGCAACAGATAATCATTCCCCCATGATAAGAACTCCGAAGATGAACAGAGTAATAAGCATCACCCAACGGTGTAGGAACTGGGTTTCCAATCATGAAAATCCTAATGGCATTAATGTCGACAAACTTGTCCACATTAGGAAATAAGAATAATCCATAAGCAAGTAGAGAAAAGATGGCCTCAAAGGCAACCGTACTCTTCATTCTGGCAAAGTAACGAGCTTTCTCTAATAAGAACTGAGCTGGTAATCCTCTAGTCCCTCCTTTGGTAGTCATATGGGCTTCCACCTCAGACTTCCCCAGATGAATCAAAGCAACAATCTCATGTGGTTTTGGCTCGCCCTCCAAACCAGTAAAAGGAACACGATCGGTAACAGGTAAATCCAATAGATAAGAATACTCCTCCAGTGTAGGCATCAACTGATAATCGGGAAAAGTAAAGCAGTGATACATCGGATCATAGAACTGGACCAAGGTCGATAGAATACCCTCCTTCATCTTCAGCTTCATGAGAGGAATGATGGATCCATACTTCTTCCGAAAGTCTGCAGGACACTCAATCTATGGAATTAGACTGACCAACTCATCTATCTTGGGATCCTTGAAATTGTATTTCCCGGTCTTTCTCTTTCCATAATCCATGGTCAAAAGTACCTGAGATATTCACAAATAGTCAACCTTTAAATCCCTTGAAATATTGTTTTCTTCAAAAGATGCTTATGAGTGCATGGATGCATGATGCAACAATTACACACAAGATCACACATATAGGGTTCATAGGTTCAACGTCACAAGTATGAGGTCGAAGTTACTACCCATAAGGTATTGGTCTAAAAAGTTATCACCTGCCAAACAAGGTTCTAGAGGTTCCTAGAGTCTACATCCTTCCTTCGGATATTACCAACTTCTCGATTAACTCGGTAATTAGTAATATTCTCAAGAAATACTCGTCCGAGCGTAGTATCGCGTGACAACTATTTCCGGATTAATTCGTCATAACTTCCACACTACACCTAAAAGGCCAAGATGGGTTTGGTATTCTACGGTCCTCAGTTTCAGTAGGCTCCCAGGTCGAAAGCAGTACGTCTTCCTGATTACTCGGTAAACGAAACTACAATCAAAGGGGCCTCCACTGAGTGGGGGATCTCATGCCTCCTATTTTGGGATTACTCCCTTAAAGTTAACATGACTATACCGCTCGTCCTATCTTAAAGTTTTCCCAAGTCCGAGTATAGGACTTATGAGTAATTACCAAGCACCCTGAAAACCGAGAAAATCCAGACAAACATATATACAAAATATAACACATAAACAACAATAGCACATATACAGATATAAACAAAGATAGGCTTAACCCACTTAGGGATGGACCAGCAAGAATTCAATATGTCCCCAGTGAAGTCGCCATTTTATTGTAGAGGTAGAAATGTTCAAGACTAAGCCATTGGATTGACTAGACTTTATACAAATCAAAATAAAAATCGCCACCATGCTAAATTGTTTCCAAAGGAATGGGAAAAGAGCGAATACCCAAAAAGAGGGGGAAAGATTCAAGGTAAGGGGGTTGGTTATGCAAAGCGAAGGTATTAGCACCCTAAACATCTATGGTACTCCGCAGGAACCTCTTTGTAAAATCTGTATATTTCAGCTAAAAAAAATGTGTTGTATATAAAATGGATGGTAGAGGTGAGAAAAGAAATATTTTTTTATGATTTTTGCACCCGCCGCGGTTGCGAAACTTTAGTGCCTACGTACCATATTTCGTGTAATAGGGGATCGGGGGTACACGTAGTTCCTCTTTTAAAAATTGAAACACGAGTGTGTTGGTTAATTTTAAGAGATAAGACACCATCGTCATTGTCCGTGTGGAAAACATACTTACTACCCACAATCATGAGAAAGGAGAATTTGCATCATCTCAAAGTGGTGGATATGGCTTGGATTTTAAAACCAACAATGCCTCACTCAACACCCAAGTGGAAAATATCTCACTTCACTACATATTGTAGAAGTATAGTTTCTTGCATCACTACAAGGATTGACAAGAGTCTAATCTTTTGAGAAAAGTTTTAAAGATAAAAGCCAAAGTGGCAAAATGGTTTAAAATGAGATTGGTTGACTTTTAGCCTTCTCACAAAAAATGTCAAGGTATTATTAAATTGATTGGAGTTTATTTATGAAAAGATTTTGAAAATGCATGGACATAGGTCCAAGTTTATTACGAAAGTGGTTCAAGTTTAGAAACAAGAAGAGTTTTCAAAAGGAGGGAGAAGATTTTTGAAATTAAAGAAGATGGGGGGAGAAGAAGAGGCTATCCTGAAGCATAAGGTAAAAGATAAGGATAAGGACCATCTAACCAACAAGGATCCAAAACTTGACATTATGAGCCAAGATAGAATTCCCATTCTTTGGAGTGAAACGAAGAAAGCAAAGATACTAGACCTCTTTAAATGTATCAAGTCTTCACAAAAATTGGGCAGAGTAACGGTTGTATGTGGGTGAATTCCAGATTATAAACAGAGAGTGTAATCACAAAAACCTGCACACAAAAACAAACAAGCAACCCAATGTCTTGAGGTAAACCTCAAGAGTTCCAGACAAAATAATCAGATAAGATCACAAGGTATCCAAGATAGGCCAAGGTTTCTAATCCTAAGTCCAAGAAAAAGTCCCATGCTCCATAATGCCAAGGATAGTAACCAAATAGTCCAAGTACCATTAAGAGTTTTTTAGGGTTTAAGTTGATTATTAAGTATCGTAGGAAAAGAAAAAGAAAAGCTCAAGTGAGCAAAGTAAAAATGACAAGAATATAAATGCTCAAATGAGCAAAGATGAAAATGGCATGAAATAAGAGATGCTAAAAGATAAATAGTACATAAAGCATAAAAGAATAAAGGCATAAAATAAACAAGTCAATAATTAGTGGTTAGTTGGATGACCATCTTGAAACTTGCATTTTGAACTCATTAGAGGATTGGTAGAACCAAAGCCTCCACACAACAAGTTGCATTTGCTTTTTGTCAAGTATATCATCCATTTGGAATTCTCACAAGTACCATTTAATGATCAATGATGTTTAAGTGATCCACGTTGACCAAATGTGTTGTAGATCCATTAGAGGATTGGTAGAACCAAAGCCTCCACACAATGAATCTCAAGGTTTTTGGATCAAAGAGATCAAATTAACATACGTGGGCTTGCAATCATATGTTTGGGCCACGAATGATCATTTATTTGAATCGGGACAAAATTTAGCGTTATGTTAAGCAATCGTAAGTGGACTTATATAGAAGTCACACCTATTTTGAGGCCGGTCAATAGCAATCTATGCACCATTTATTTTGAGACATGATATAGAGATCATGCTCTAACAATATTTAGTGCAATAAGAAGGGGATGAGATGAAGAGGAATTAGGGTAAAAAGAAAAACCACATTTGAATTAATATTTAATCAAACTATTATTAAAATCATTCATCCATTTTTTTGTGGAGTTAAACTCAACACCATGGATCCAATGATGTTAATAAAGCCATGATCAAAAAATCAACCCAAGACAGCCAGAAAATATTCACAAAATAATAATATAATTAATATGTTCATTAAAGGGTTTAAAAATGTTTTAAAAAAATGGAAAATAATGAAGAAAATGCCAATTATATTCAAATTAATCAAGAAATGAAAAATAAGACCATAGAAAAATCAGAAAAGAGGCCAAGTAATTTTACAAAAAATTTGGGGATTTTTAAAAGTCAGAAACTATTTTTAAAAATTAAAATAAGGGTAAAATTAACAAAAATAGTAAAAAAATAGAAAAGTCAGAAACAAAAATAAAATAAGGTCACCAATATTTGTCACAATGTCATTGGATCATTCCGTAATTTTTTCAGAATTTAAAAATGTGTAAAAGTATTTTTAAACATTTTAAACAAATCAAATAAGTGTGAAAATTCATAAAAAAATATATCAAAACACAAAATTAAATTGTGAAAAAATAAAAATCAGAAAGAGAATAATCAAAAATATTTTTCATCAATATTTTAGATTTTTTGGACTAAAAATGAATTTTCTATGATTTTTTGAAATTTAAAACAATTAAAATATAAAAATCAGAAAAAGAAAATAAAAGAAAAAGATGTGGACCATTGGATGAGAGTCAAAACACGTTAGTAATCAAATCCAAGGGATCTAGCACGCTGTGCATATCATGGTTTTTAATGAATAATGTACATAATCATTAAATAAATCAGAATTTGAAAATAACAAATGTCACGCTTTCATTGGTTAGAAGATGACACGTTGGTCATCTTCAACCTCCAGCCCTCACGAATTGCAGGTCTCTCAAACTGTAAAATCAGAAGCTCAGACCTATGACATTCGCTCCGTCTCTTCAAGACGAAGACAACCACACCCTCGCGACAAATTTATATAAACTGTAACTCAAGCAATTTGGAAAGAAATTTTTGAAAAGGGATTTGAAAATTCATGGTCAGAACGTGCTTCCATATAAAAGTAAGTGTTGCGGCTAGAACCAGGGAAATGAGAGCAACACAATGATACCAAAGTTTTGAAGAATTGATGAAGGAATCTACCTATTGAAGTTGAGTTGCAGAGCTCTGAAACTGGACTTCTATAGAGCAATATAGGGAACGATTCTTGAATGTGATTATATTGTTAGCTTCAGGGAAGATCAATGAAGGTGAATTGATAAAAAAAAGGATTGAAAAGGGCTTGAGAATAGGATTCGAAGAAGTTGAATTCTGAGTTGTGAAGCAAGTTTGGCAGGGTGATTCTGGCTATCTAAGCTTGGGAAATTTAATGGGGGATGACCCTCTATTTATAGGGAATCAAATGGAATGCTCAAGCGTGTGGAATGATGCAAATTGGAGGGAAATTGTGTGAACCTGATGCATGAGCAAAGTGTGATTTGATTTGCATCAAAACTCATCTAATCCTTGCATTTTAATGCTCTAATCCACTTTGGCAACTTCGTTAAACATGTTTAGATCACAAACGCGTGCTAATTTGATGTTTAAAGGCCAAAACATGAATTTCAAATTCTGACTTATGGAGAAACTTCAGTTCCAAGTTACCAAGTTCAGTCCAATGACATTTTTTCCTCAAGGGGTCTTAGGGGAAAATTCTTGATGCTTTGGAAAGATGAGGTAACAAGCTTTCAATGGAAAAAGAGTAGAATAAAATGGATGTTTGAGCTGAAAGTTACATGGAGTCAAAGTTGAAGAAAAAGAGTTGACTTTCCATACTTAGAAATATTTCAAATTCTTCTTTAAAAATGACCTATAATCTCTTGTATCCAAACATAGTCTTCCACTTAGAATTTGCTCTTGACCAAAAAAGATGGAATGAAGTAGATCTCTTGAATGACATTTGCAATTTGAACCACTCAAAATCTCAAAAAATTGAGCAAGTTATGACTTGTTGAAGTTGGCCAAAAATCATGAAATGACCTATAATATCTTGCATTCTTAAGGCAACTTCCATCCATTTTCTTACTTTGCACATAAAAGTAGGCATGAAGTACACATCCTTAGGATCATTATGAAAATAGAATGGGCTCAAGGTGATAAAAATTGACCAAGTTATGACCATTTGGAGTCACGTATGGAGAATTGGGGATTCATCTGCATGACTTGTAATCTTTCTTCTTCACCAAGCCCCTTCCACATGGAAACTCCTTGGAACTTTTGAAGTTATTTTGTAGTAACTCTTTGAAGAGAAGAATTTTTTTGGAATCACTCAAAAATACCAAAAGATGAGCAAGATATGCCCCTCTGAAGTCCAAAACCCTAGCCTCTAGATCAAGAGAATGCTTGGTGAGACTTTGCCAAGTTTGAACAAACTATTTGTGCCAATATTCTTCCTTTGTGAATAGAATTTGTTGAGGATGATGATGAGGACTCATGGCCACCAAAACTACTTTCATAACAACTTCAAAACAACTTCAATGGTGAGATTTGAATCTCTCAAGCTTTTGACTAGGGCATGGAAATAAACTCATGAACCCATGATGCAACTTGCTAAACCTCATTGCCTTTACCTACATTATTAATAAGTAAGGCAAACAAATATTGTATTTTTTTAATTTAGAGGGAAAATCAAAGCAAAATATCCATGATTACAAAAGAAAACAAGTCAAGGTGCTTGGTAACTCCTCAAAGAGCAAGGCTAAAGATAGGGAGAAGAACCAAAATCCCTAATGTGATTTTGTGGTGATTGAAACAATATGGTATGATGAAGGGGTCTTAGGGGGGGAAATTGGGGTACAACAGGTACATACCACACATTCTAGATCACTGCTGCTTTCCCATTGTTCAGAATGACTCTGATATTTCTCATACCTTCTACATTGAGGTATTTATCATTAGCACATCTGATCTTTGTACTCTTTCCAGAGTCAAAATCAACCAACCATTTCTTGTTTCCAGTAAGATGGTTTGAACACCCTGTGTCTATATACCACCATTCTGATGAATTCATATCATCATATTTAAAAGCCAACAATAGCACATGTTCATCATCAGACTCTCCTCTGGTTATATTTGCTTCTTCTGACTTCCTTTCTTTGTTTGACCAGCAATTTGGCATAGTGACCAAAGTTCTTGCAACAGTAACACTGAACATTCTTTTTGTCAGACTTCTTCTTTCCCTTCTGGACATTCTTCTACCTATCATATTTTGAAGCTTCTGACCTTTGACCACTATTAGTTTTCTTCCTGGCTTCTGACCAAGTCTGCTTCTGATACTTCTTATCAGAAGTTGCTTTCAAAGTCTGCTGCTCTACTTCCCTCTCATAAGTTCTCCCAGTCATACGCAACTCATGTCCCTCTAGACTACTTTGCAGTTCTTCAACTCTCATGGTGCTCAGATCTTTAGAATGTTCAATTGCTACCACAATGTAATCAAATTGAGAAGTTAAAGATCTCAATACATTCTCGATGATTACTTGTTCAGAAGAGTTTCTCCAAGCTTTCATCTCATTAGTGATCAGAATCACTCTAGATATGTACTCAAAAACCTTCTCGTTGTCTTTCATGTTGAGATTCTCATATTGCTTTCTGAGAGACTGAAGTTTCACCTTCTTCACTGATGTGTCACCACTGTAACATCTGACCAGTATGTCCCATGCAGCCTTTGTTATTTCAGAGTCATCAAACTTCTTAAACACATTCACATCCACACACTGATGGATGTAGAATAAAGACTTATGATCTTTCTTCCTTATCGCCTTCTGCGTTATCTTATGTGCTTCTGTCATCTCTCTTACTAACAGAGCATAGCCATCGGTGACAAGATCTAACACATCTTAAGAACCAAACAACACACGCATCTGGATCTTCCAATGATTATAGTTTTTGCCATCAAACACTGGAAGCTTGAAATTGATATCTCTGTTTCCATTCATCTTCAACCTTGTGCAATTCACTCAAAAACTGACTAACACATGGTGTTTCCCAAATCTCATAGAATCAGAAAAATGTGATTCTAAATCACGCTACACCTCACTGTTAACTCGTGTTTTCCGTGTTTCCCCGTGGATTTCAAACCGGAGCTCTAGATATCAATTGTTGGTGCACAAGGAGAGATGAAAGACAAAAGGAATATATTGAATAACGACTACAAAAATAAGGAGTAATGAATAATTACATTGACCTAGTACTAAGCTATTTATACACAAAATTAAGGTATAAGAAAATACTAAACTATCCTCTAACAAATTTAGTCAATAAGACATTCTTAAAATATAAATTATTTCTAACACCCTCCACTTCACATCCAACCGCTGCCCGACTTGAAGCTTGTGGACCTTGACAGTCTCTTCTGATCAAGTACAATTAATTATGATGATGTTGCAACTGATGTATGGTCATGTGGAGTCATTCTATATATTTTATTGGCTGAATATCTTCCATTTGAGGAGGCCAACCTTGCGACGTTGTTCAGAAGGATCAGTGCTGCAGAATTTTTTTGCCCACTTTGATTTTCTACTGGCGCAAAGACATTTATACAAGAAAAGTTATTCTCCTGTCAAACTCAAAGAAGACGAGAAAGTGAATTTGGATGACATTCAGGCTGTTTTTAATGATATTGAGGACCGACATCAGGAATATGTAAAAAAAATACTCGTTTTGTTTCACATAAACCACCAAAATTTATAATTTCATCTCTCGAAGCTGTTGCAGAGTCAAGGGGTCTTAAGGTCCATTCTCGCGATTTCAAGATGAGGATTGAAAGAGTTTCTTCAAATAAGGTTGGGCAATTCGCAGTGGTCTTGGAGGTGTTTGAAGTCACACCCTCGCTTTTCATGGTAAATGTTAGAAAGACATTCGCTGGAATCCTTCAATTACGTTGTCAAATTATGTTGGTTTATCCTTTGACTTTCATTCATAAAACACATTTCTTCCTTCATTTCAATAGTTGTGTGTTGATGTCTTGACTAGTAGTATTACAAGATACAAAGATAGAGCTAGTGTTGTCAACTTATAAGGATCCAACCTGTTACAGTATTGAGGAATCTTCCACTTTTCCTCTAAATCTTAGACGGAGTTCTATTATGTGAGTCTTTTATCATTCAACATTTTATGTTGGTTCTTATAAATCATTACGCCGTGGCTTTGTTAATATGGATGTTCTTGTTTCTCTTGACAGAAATGCTGCTTATTTCTATTCTGTTTACTCCGTTTTGAGAGCTACAACATTCTAAGGCTTTTGTAGCATTCAGTATTGCATTCACAAAAACAACATTAATTGAAGCTATCAAACTGGGTTACAGACACTTTGACACTGTTAGAAAGGAAGCAAATACTTTTATATAATTTGTTATCAAATAGAGTACAATTTTGGTCTTTATATAGGCTCAAAGACTTCTACTATTCTAGAAAACTAAATGATATTAGTAAATACTATTATAAACCACTATCTCTTGGCCTTTCAATTACAATAGACTTTTAACCTTTCCACTAACTTATTAATAGAAACTCACTATTTATAATATTTAAAGTTTACTCAACAAAACTCCTCTGTAAACTTAAATGTTTCTTCTATCCATCATGCCTATCAATTTCTTGCCTCTGTCGAAAATATCTTTCGATAATGTTTTGTAAAAATATCTGCTGTTTGACCCTTGCTTGCTACATGCCTCAATTCGACACTTCCTTCCTTCACATGTTCTCGAATGAAATGGAAGCGAACGTCAATGTGTTTGCTTCTTTCATGGTTTACTGGATTCTTTGTCAACTCGATTGTTGATTTGTTATCCACTTGTAATACGATTGCACCTTCCTGTTTTAGCTCCATTTTGCTCATCAATCTTCTAAGCCATACTGCATGACAAATGCACCAAGATGCTGCCAAATATTCAGCTTCACATGTCGAAAGTGTTGTTATCGGTTGCTTTTTAGAAAGCCAAGTAAATGTGGTGTTTCCCATGATGAACACATATCCATAAGTTCTTTTTCGATTGCCTATATCTCCGCACCAATCACTGTCAGAGTAACCAACAAATTTGTAGTCTTCTGTTCTTGAATAGAACATTCCAAATGACATTGTTCCTTGGATGTACCTTAGGATTCGTTTCAATGCCTTCCAATGTGAATGTACTGGCTCCTCCATGAATCGACTTACAATGCTGACACTTAATGAAATGTTCGACCTTGTGCATGTCAGATATCGAAGACTACCTACCAAGCTTCAATATTTGCTTACTTCGACATGTTCTCCTCCATCAAATTTCGACAATTTTGCACTTGGTTCCATTGGCGTCGAAGTTGGATTACAGTTTTTCATCTTATATTTTTTCAAGATTTATTTTGCATATTTTTCCTGTGAAATAAATATTCCAGTTTCTTCTTGTCGAACCTCCAGACCAAGAAAGAATCCCATTAGACCTAAGTCTTTCATTTCGAATTCACGTGTCATGGTGCTCTTGAATTCTTCTATCATCTGATCATTACTGCCTAGAAAAATAAAGTCACCGACATAGAGAGCAACAAGTAATACATTACTTCCATTTTTCTTCACATAGAGGGCATGTTCATACGGACATTGCTGGAACCCATTCTCCTTGAAATATGTGTCGATGTGTGTTCCATGCATGCGGTGCTTGCTTCAGCCCATATAGCACTTTCTTCAATTCCATCACCTTATTCTCTTCTCCAATCCTTATATACCCGAGTGGTTGTTCGACATAGACTTCTTCTTCGAGTACACCATTCAAAATTTTTGTCTTGACATCCATTTGAAATATCGGCCATTTGAATTTAGCAGCTTGAGAAATGAGCAATCGAATTGTCTCCATTCTTGCAATAGGTGCAAACACTTCGTCATTGTCAGTTCCTTCTTTCTGTTTGTATCCCTTCGCAAAAAGTTGTGCTTTGTATCGTTATATTTCTCCTTGAGCATTCATACTTTCTTGAATACCCACTTTACACCAATGGATCAACTACCTTTTGGAAATTCGACTAGCTTCCAAGTGTTGTTGCGGTTTATGGCTCTAATCTCTTCATCCATGGCACTTTTCCACTTCTTGTCTCGTAACGCTTCTTCAAAACTGATAATTTCAGCATCTTCCAGAAGGAACACAAGGTGTACCTCATTTTTTGAATCATATAAATCTTGCAAACATAGCATTCTGGGTTGTAGAGGTTAATCTTCATTTTCAGTATCTTCATGTTCTGTTGAAATGCTTGTTGGTACAGCGACAAATGATTCTTCGACTGCGTCGATAACTTCTGTCGAATTGTTCCAGTCCCACTTGCTCGCTTTGTTTATTCGAACGTCTCTACTCACAATCACTTTCTTGCTTATGGGGTCGAATAGCTTGTACCTTTTTGTCTTCTTATCATACCCAATGTGTATAGACTTTTGACTTTTGTCTTCAAGTTTCGTTCTTTGTTGATCTAGTACATGTGCATAAGATGCACTACCAAATACTTTAAGATGAGAAACTGTTGGCTTCTGTCCGCTCCATGCTTCTTGTAGTGTTTGATCTTCTAACTTCAAATGTGGACATCGATTCTGAACATAAACAACATATTATACAACTTCTGCCCAAAATTCTTTCGACATGTTCTTTCTCTTAAGCATTGATCGAATCATGTCAAGAACAGTTCGATTATTTCTTTCAGCCACACCATTTTGCTGAGGTGAATATGGTGCAGTTAGGAATCTTCTTATGCCCCGCTCTTCACAATACTTCATAAAGGCCGTCAAAGTGTACTCATCACCTCTGTCATATTGAACTGCTTTGATATGTCGGCCGGTCTCCTTCTCCACCATTACTTTGAACTTTTTTAACACCTCTAATGCTTCAGACTTTTCTTTCAAGAAATAAACCAAGGTCTTTCGTGAGAAATTATCGATAAAGGAAATGAAGTACCTTTTTCCACTAAAGGATTCCAAAGTGATTGGCCCACATATGTCGGTATGAATGAATTCGAGAATATGTTTAGCTTGATATTCTGCCTTCTTTTGAAATGAGGTTCTTGTTTGTTTGCTGATCACACATTCTTCACAAAAATTTCCTTCATAATCCATGTCTGGTAGTCCTTGCACCATGTTCTTTTTCTCCAACCTTCTCAAACCAACATGATGTAGATGACCAAAGCATATATATCATAGTGACGCTTTGTCTTGCATGTCGACTTGTAGACATTTCTCTCGAACATTCCTGAAATTCAATTTGTACATACTATTTATTTCCATTTCGACACTGGCGATTAGATGTCCTACTTTGTCCTTCAAATGTAGTATTCGATCTTTTATAAGTATCGAAAAACCTTTTTCCGTAAGTTGTCCCAAACTCAAGATGTTGGTCTTGAGATCTTGTATATAGTAAACATCTTGGATTGATCCAATCAAGCCAACCTTCTGTAAGTAACAGATTGTGCCATTTCCTTCGACCTTCACTTTTGATGCATCTCCGAAAGATACATTACTATCTTCAATTTTTTTCATTTCTTTAAACAGGTGTTTCAAACCACACATGTGATTGCTTGCTCCTGAGTCAAGATACCAAACATTGTCATTATTGGTGTTGATTTCATTTTGAGCCATCAGGAGAAAACCTTCATTCGCTTCAGCTTTGAAGGATAGATTGGTTGTTTCTTCTACCTTCTTTTCGATTCCACAATCTTTTGCAAGATGTCCCACTTTATCACAATTATAGAATTTGTAGGAATTTCAATCCTTCGCGTAATGACCATACTTTCCATACTTCTAGAATTTGAAGTGGGAGTGGTTCGATCGACCACCTCTTTGACCACATCCTCTGCCACGCCAATTTTGTTGTTTCGAATGTCCTCTCTCGAATTGTTGCCTCGACCACTTCGACCACTGTCATGACCTCCGCGGCCACGTCCTCTTCCTCGAAAGATTTGAGAAAAGAGTATATTTTCTTCTTTGATCGACTCTTTGGTTTGATTTGCTTCCTCGACTGCTTCTTATTTCTTTTTCATCTTACGTTGTTCATGTGCTTCAAGAGAACCAGCGAGCTCTTCGACTGAGAGCGTCGAAAGGTCCTTAGACTCTTCTATTATCCATACAATATTCTAAAATTTATCTGTTAAAGATCTCAAAATCTTTTCAACAACTCGTACATCAGTTATTGTTTCACCATTTCTGGTGAGTTGGTTCACTACCTTTTGTACACGTGTGATGTAGTCAGATACATTTTATGTCTCCTTCATCTGCATCCTCTCCAATTCGCCACGAAGAGTTTTGAATTGAACTTGCTTCACTCGATATGCTCCTTGGAACACTTTCTCTAACGTGTCACATGATTCTTTCGACGTAGTCGAACCGACAATCTTTTCGAAGCCTGATTAGTCAACTGCTTTGAACAACATGTATAATGCCATTTTATCCTTCGATCGTGTCTCTTTTAACGCCTTATTTTGAGCTGTCGTATGTCCCACAACATCTGTTGGTTCTTCAAACCCATCTTTGGTCACCTCTCACGCGTCTAGAGATCCAAGAAGAGCTTTCATTTGGATACTCCAGTTTTTGTAATTTGACTTCGTTAGTCGTGGAAATGGCATTTGATTCATCATGTTTGCCATTAGCTCTGATGCCAATTTGATAAAAAGGAAGCAAATACTTTTTTATAACTTGTTATCAAATAGAGTACAATATTGGTCTTTATATAGACTCAAGGACTTTTACTATTCTAGGAAAGTAAATGATATTAGTAAATACTATTATAAGTCACTATTTCTTAGCTTTCCAATTACAATAGACATTTAAAACCTTCCCACTAACTTATTAATAGAAACTCACTATTTATAATATTTAAAGTTTATTCAACAAACACTACATCAATTATGGTTCTGAAGAGGCTTTAGGCCTAACGAAATCTATAGGAGTCAGCAACTTCACTTGCAAGAAACTTGATGACTTACTCTCTTTTGCTACCATTCCTCCTTCAGTCAATCAAGTACGAATGAATCATGTATGGCATCCGAAGAAGCTAAAAGAATATTGTGAAGAAAAGGGTATAATTATAACAGTCTTCTCTCCTTTAGGATCCAAAGGGATCATGTGGGGTTCTAATGAAGTCATGGATAGTGAAATACTCAAGGAAATTGCAGAGGAACATGGAAAACTGTTATGACTAAATATTGAGGACAAGGTTCAATGTGAACCCAGCAGCAATGATATAGTAAGGATTATGATTAATTAGAAGTAGAATTTATGTTATTGTTCTTTAATTTGTAATGCTTTTAGAATGTTCTTAAGACCTTAAAATATTATTGAAGTATGCTTTAATTAGTTATTGGGTCTTTAGTTATTATCCTTTACTACTACTATATATGTACTTATTGAGAGATAGCAAAGATAATCAATGAAATCAAAAATTATCTTTTATCCTTTATTTTTTAGATTCATTGAATAATCAATGTATTTGATCTATTTATAGACTAGATGCATTGATTATTCAATAAATCTAAAAAGTGAGTTAATTTCTTATAAAAAGGAACGGAAATAGTAATAAAGATGAAAAAAAGAGAAAATACGAAATTTTAGACAAAAACATTCCAATACTATAATTTGTTCATATTACAAATTAAGAATAAAAGCACTATTAGCCCAAATTTAAAATATGTAGAGACAACTCAACCATACAACATTATAAATTTTTAACTTATAAATTCTTTATTTCTTAATAAGGAAGCTCAACTCGAGAATCCTCATAAATTAGGGAAATACAGTATTCATAGTTTTTTCTTGTGTGATAATCAAAAACAAGATTCATTTAACTAAGCCTTAACGAATTTAACTTGGTAAGGAACATCAGTGAGAGCTAAACGTCTATTCCCATTTTCATCCACAAACAACCCAACATCTTTGCACTCATGTTTGCAAGAAGAACAAACACTAGGACAATAGACAAACTTATAACCCTCCACATATTTCTCAATCTTGAACCAATTTCCAATGCTATGTGGACCCGGGGCACCTATAAAACCATCTGTTATAATTAAAGACTTTTCTTTCGAAACATTAAAACGATCAAGCTTCCACACCGTGGTATGATAAGGGCAACTTGAGTTCGAATCAAACATGATGTTTAGGTCGGACGAGACACGAATAATGCCTTTTTTTGGGTTAAGAAGTGTAAACCTAATTGGGAGACTTTGGTATCTACTCACAACAATGATATCAAGAGGGCACGGTTGATCAATATTACTAGAAAGACCTAGACCTTCAGGACTTTTACAATTGGTGTAGGGCATGGATAAAAGAACGTTGTAATAGGTATTAGCTCGAAGGTTTTTGCCTTTTATGTCGAGAACTTGTTCGGGTGATGCTTGAGATGAACCAAGTAAAGGTTGTGAACTTAAGACAATGAGAAGGAGGAAAGCTAGTAATGTGTTCTTCATTTTCTTGATTTGTATGGTTTGAGTAAAATTGTGTTTTGGTTACTTATGAATGAAGTTTAAGAAGCCGAAATGGATTAACTTATAAATAGCTATTGTAGATTATATTATGAAAAAATAGATAAATATTATATACGGTTCTTAAGATATCTGTGGGTTAAAATTCAAATGTTACTCCCTTTGTTTTTGTATGGTTCTTATTATATTGTTCGTACGATGCAATTGGTGTAATGACTTTTAAAAACCATGAGGTATAACGGTATTCTTTTTCTATGATTGCTACAATACTATAGTACTCATGGTTTATCTCAAATCAAGTATACTCATTTCCTCTTTACTCATTAGTCATTTAAATTTTTTATTTTTATTTTAAGACTCCAATAATTTTAGAAAATAAAATAAAATAAAATAAAACAGTGTATCAATTAAGTTGGTGATGCTTTTTATATAAAAGAAAGTATCACTTTCAAGTTGGTTTCTAAACTATAAAAATATTACAAGATCGACTCATAATGCGAAAATATAAAGCTTATTCGATCCGATTTGTATAAGTAAAATTACCGTTTTATCTTAATTATGATGTACTACTATATTGACTTTTCAAGTGTGTTTCAAGTAATTATTCCATCAAAGAGCTACATGAGAAAATGAGAAGAAATAGAAAAGAAACGGACTCGAAATAAGAAAAACGGCAGAAATAACAAACATTTCATATCAGATGGTTGTGTCCCTCGGCATACCTTCTGTTCCCCATGGCACACATTGCATGTCACTCGACACAACCTGTTTTCTATTTTGTTTGACGCGCGAAGATTTCTCCACGATTTCACGTCAACAACCTACATGATTTCCTCCCGGTCTTTCTCCACACGTGGATCTTTTGGAAACACGAAGTCACATCCCTATATTTTCTCAAAGCAGTCTTTGTTACGGGAAGGATATAAAAAGAAAGACAGTTATACAAAGTCTCTCTCGTCTCTGCTGTCTCATTTTGTTACATTATTTTGCACTTTCGTTTTTTTCCTTCCACACCGTTATTTCAGTTTCACAGTTCAGAGCTTCGTTTAGAACTTAAGCAGATAAAACCTTCACTTAAGCAGCAATAGTTTTCTATACCGGAAAACTATTGCAATATTAGTTTTTTCTTCATGGACTCCTGAAATTGTTTTTTAGTTTAATACTTTTATTTTGCATTCAAGTTAGTTTTTCCACAAGCAAATCCTCTGAAATATTGTGGAGGATTGCTATAGTACTTAAAGAATTAAATAATTATGTTCTCCTCATTTAATTTCAGGTTTCTGTTAGTTTAATTATTGTTATTATTTATCTTTCATGTCTGAATTATTATATGTTTATTATTACTGTGTTCGTAACGAATAATATGTTCGACTAATTTCCCTGATACCAGTATGTAATGTCACGAATCAAAGGATTTCGCTAATGAATTGGCATAAAAAATTTATAAAAATAATTTTCTGGTTTGATTTCCATATTTCAATATAAAATTGTTTTGTTACGAGAGTAAGAGACAAACAAAGGTTAAAATTAATAATCACGAGAGTGTGAGTTTTTAACCGGATAGTGGTCATCAAACATTGGTTTTAGATACAGCGAGAGCGGTTTACGATTAATTAGAATTTATTTATTTTCAAAAAGTATTTTTAAATGTTGAATGAAACAACGAGAGTGAGCATTTAAGTTTAATAATATAGTCCAAATCAACAATCACGAGAGTGTGAGATAAAGATTTTTAAGCTAATAGTTTCTACTGAACTGTGTTTTGAATACTCAAAGCTATGCCAACGATTTACTAAATTCCCAAAGTCAGACGTATTACATATCAGCGTCCCGTTATTAAATATTTTAATTAAGTCTAACGTTATTTTTCGTCTACCACAAAAACTAAGATTTATTAGCATTAGCTTTACACAGTAGCTTTAGACAACAGTAATTTGATTACCAGTCACTGTGGGTTCAATATCTTTTAAAACTACGCGATTAAACTGTGCACTTGCAGTTAATACACCCGATAGACTCTTAGAGTCACGTGATCATGTTTTTGGCGCTATTTTCGGGGACTGATTTAGTTAATATTGTGAATCCTTTGTTACGCAATATAGACCAAGGCAACAATGTTATTTCCCTATTATCTATTGTTTGTATGACAAGCACTCGCTCTCAAGGTGAAGAATTAGAGAAACCAATCGACGAAGTCGAGCATTTTGTTAGTATAAGATGTCGAATTAGAGAATACTAAATTAAGTACAATCTTCCCGAATTCAATCTTCCCAATTTATCTCTTCCTGAACCAAGAATGGCCGAAGGACCCCAAAATCGTCTTTTAAAGGATTATGCTGCCACATCTCAAGAGGAACCTCATAACAGCCTTGTTGCTCCCGCTATCGCTTGAAACGATTTCAAGTTGAAACCTTCGTTATTACAAGCTGTCTAACAAAATCAGTTTTTAAGATGTCCTACGAGCGACCTGAATTTACATTTATCTGTGTTTGTGCAATATGCAGACACAGTGAAAGAAAATGGTTTCAGTCCCGAAGTTATAAGACTTCGCCTTTTTCCTTTTTCATTGCAAGATAGAGCTAGAGCTTGGCTCCAGTCTCTACCATCCAACTCTGTTACCGCATGGAACGAATTGAAGAATGTTTTCCTAGCGCGATTTTTTCTGCCGAGTAAAACGACTATGCTAAAAGCCAATATCAATGGTTTTAAACAAAAGGAAAGCAAATTTCTCTTTGAAGCATGGGAAAGATACAAAGACTTGTTGCAACGTTATCCACATCATTGTCTAGAAGAATGGATGATCATCCACACCTTTTACAATGGTCTCTTGTACAACACAAGACTAACGATTGACGTTGCAGTTGGCAGTACACTGATGGACAAACCTTATCATGACGCTTATCAACTTATCGAAAGTATGGCTCAAAACCATTACCAGTGGGGAAGCGATAAAGCCATTGTAGAGAAACCTCAGACGAAAGGCAGTATGTACGAAGTTAGCAGTTTAGACCAAGTCAACGCTAAGGTAGAAGCTCTTACCCAAAAGATAGAAAACTTGACCACAACTCCCGCATCCACTGTGGCTGCTGTACTCCAACATGAGATTTATGTGGACTTCACGCACATGTTGCGCCTGAATGTCCACTTTTAACAAGAGTACTAGTTGATCTAGTGAATTATGCTCAAGGAAACCCATACTGGAATACCTATAATCCTACTTGGAAAAATCATCCTAACTTTTCGTACAAGAATAACAATGCATTATATCCACCTGGACAAGCTCCTACTACACCCCCAGGATACCAGAAAGCCGTCCAAATTACTCCAAATGTTCCTAGGAAATCGAATATAAAGATCATGATAGGAAACTTCGTAGCCACTCAAGCTCAACAAAACAAAGATTTTCTTAATAAAAAAATATACACTAGTGAACAAATAAAGCATCTATCAAACAAAGTTGATGCCCTTTCCACTCATAACAAAGTGATTGAAACACAAATCTCTCAGGTGGCTCAACAACAAGTTGCTACAGCTTCTCCAACTGGCATTTTTCCTAGCTAACCACAACAAAATCCAAAAGGTCATGCTAATTCCATAACACTTCAAAGTGGAATGGAAGTAGAAGGACCAACTGACCCAAGAATCAAAAGTCTAGCCATGTACCAGAGCACCGGTAAACCAACTGAGAAGGAAGACGAACCAAAATAAGATGAGGAGGGAGATGAAAGCGCAGAGGTAAAAGAGAAAGAAAAAACCTATGTACCTCCACCACCATATAAACTACCAATACAATACCCTCAACGGTTAGATAAATCTAAAAATATAGGACAACTTAAGAAATTCGTTGAACTTCTTAAATAGTTAAACATCACTATACCTTTTATAAAAGCCATCACATAAGTGTCCTCCTATACTAAGTTCCATAAAGAAATCTTATCAATTAAGAAAAAGCTCGAGGGCAATGAAACCGTTATGCTTACTAAAAAGTGTAGCGCTATAATCCAAAATAACATGCCCCCTAAGCTCAAAGACCCTGGTAGTTTTTTTCATACCATGTGTAATTGAAAAGTTCGTCATAGACAAAGCTCTATGTGACTTAGGAGTCAGTATAAGTCTGATGCCCTTATCGATTTGCAAAAGACTAAATATGGGAGAATTATGACCAACAAGAATGTTCGTACAACTAGTTGATCGCTCAGTGAAGTTTCCTTTAGGAATAATCGAAAATGTTTCTGTACGCATTGGATAATTTTATATCCCTGCTAATTTCATTATTGTGGATATCAAGGAAGATTCCAACATCCCTATTATACTAGGAATACCATTCCTCGCCACCGCCGCAACCATCATAGATGTAAAAAGTGGTAAACTCGCATTTGAGGTTGGCGAAGAAAAAGTAGAATTCATCCTCTCATAATTCTTCAAAGCACCAGCTATAAATGATCCATCCTGTTTCTTGGACGTCATTGATGAATGTGTTAAAGAAATGGAGAAACAACAGACCAAATATTCAGAGGATTTAAAAATTCCAATACCTCCAATCCTTGAATATGACAATTGGTGCGATGAATACAAGGACGAAAATCTAAGTGAATGTCTTGCGCTAACTTCTGACCCTATGCCTTTCTTAAGGAAACCAGTTGTCGAACTTAAAACATTACCAAAAGATCTAAGATATGAATTCTTAGACACAAAACTCAAACAAACCATCATAGACAATGCTGCTTTTGGATAAATAGAAACAGAAAAATTACTACATGTCCTAAGGAAATACCCGACTGCTTTAGGCTATAACATCTCTGATCTAAAAGGAATAAGCCCCTCAATTTGCATGCATCACATTATGCTCGAAGAAGACTACAAAACCTCAAGTGAACATCAGATAAGAATAAAACAAGTTCTGAGTGATGTAGTTAAGAAAGAAGTAAAAAAGTTATTAGAAGCAGGAATTATATATGCGATATCCGACAGTAAATGGGTTAGCCCAGTACATGTTGTACCAAAGAAAGGAGGTGTTACAATTGTTAGCAACACAAAAGGTGAATCCGTAGAACAATGTACTCAAACCAGATGGAGAATATGCATTGACTATAGAAAGTTAAACAAAGCCACTCGAAAAGATCATTTTCCTTTACCTTTCATTGATTAAATGCTCGAACGACTAGCTAAGCATTCTCATTTTTGCTATCTGGATGGTTATTCGGGATTCTTCCAAATCCTTATACACTCTGAAGATCAAGAAAAGACTACATTCACCTGTCCTTATGGTACATTTGCCTATAGACGAATGTCGTTTGGACTATGAAATGCTCCCGCAACATTCCAAAGATGCATGATGTCAATTTTTATTGATTTTATAGACAACATCATGGAAGTATTTATTGACGATTTCTCTGTCTGTGGACAAATTTTTTGAACTTAGAAATGGTACTTGAATGATGCGTAAAAGTGAACCTCGTATTAAATTTGGATAAATGCCATTTCATGGTCCTACAAGGAATCGTACTTGGACACATAGTATCCGACAAAGGAATTGAGGTTGACAAAGCAAAAATAAAAGTTATGGAAAACCTTCAACCTCCGAAAACCGTAAGAGAAATACGAAGTTTCTTAGGACACGCCGGTTTCTACCGACGATTCATTAAAGGTTTCTCTACAATTACCAAACCTCTAACTGGCCTATTAATGAAAGACGCTGAATTCAATTTCGACGACAAATGCTTAAAAGCCTTCAAACAACTAAAAACAGATCTTATTACCACACCTATTATGCAACCACCTGATTGGGGCTTACCTTTCGAAATCATGTGTGATGCTAGCGACTATGCTATAGGCGTAGTCTTAGGATAACGAAAAGATAAAAATCTTCATGCGATCTATTACACCAGTAGAACCTTAGATCCTGCACAGATGAACTACGCCACAACCGAAAAGGAACTTTTGGTTGTCGTCTTTGCTCTAGATAAATTCCTTTCTTACCTAGTAAGAGCAAAGATAATTATCCACACTGGTCATTGTGATACGGTGGGAGAACTGACTTGGGTATTTTGTGTTTGATTGAAAATGTTGCGGATAGCAAGAGTCGCCACCAACTTTTCTTTTATCCAATAAATGAAAGGGTGAAAAGAACAAGAAAGACCTTTTGAGAATTTTCTTGAGTTCGGGGGGTAGGTTATGAAAATGGAAGGTCTTAGCACCCTTTTCATCGGTAGTTATCTATGGGATCTTAGTTGTTAGCCCACCTTGAAAATGCTTTGTAAATGTGCTTGTGTTTATTTGAAAGTATTTTTGAAAACTGCCTTGTTTAGGCGAACTTTGTAACGTTTCTCATTTCGGAGAAAACGTATACAAATTCTTGACTTTTAAAAATATTTCATCAAAGTTTTTGTGTGTTTTAAAGATGTTTGTTTTGAAAATGTCTGTGAGCAAGAAACTACGAGCGTTCTACCTACTCAAAAGAAATTCTTTGTTCTTTTCCTCCTCCTTTAGATAGTGTTATCGTACCATTAGTTAGTGAGAAACCATATCATTGGATGTGAAGGGACATGTCTGGGTTATCGTACAGTCATAGAAGGAAACATTGTAAGATACCTTAGTAATTTATTGTAAGGGACTAAGATTGTTTACCGAAGGCAACATCGAAGGGTCATCGAGGGACTACGATCTTGTAATCGAGGGTCTTTGCTAAAGTATCCCACGTTCGAGGGACATGGCTATTTTTATCCGAAGGAAACAAGTGTGGGTTACTCTAGAGGTGCACGTGTGAAAAGTGTATTGTTATTATTTAATTTTTCTTGAATTAGGGTTGTGTATTGTTTGGTTTTAAGTCTTTTCATACAACCCCTAATAACTAGCAATAATATGGAAAGCGATAAATTATGGAAATTAAATGTCCTACGCTATTACAATATTTTGGGGGATGGGAGATACAAATTTACAAATGGGGATGACAAGTAAAAATAAACCCTAATTACTATTACAAAGCTTTGAAAATTACATAATTTATAATGCAAAATAGTAAAATGCGCAAGAAAATGTAAAGTGAAAAGAAATTGTTTTTAGGGTTTTTTGATAGAAAGGTTTTTTGTAGTTCATTTGATTGAATAAAAACTTAGGTCTAAATTAACTAAAAAGAAAATCAATTAGAAAAATGTTTTTGATGTTTCATTTAGAAAAACAGTTTTATGGTGTTAGGTCATCTCCAAGCAATGCAATGTATCTAAAGTAAACTTAAAGAACTCAAAATTAGGAAATTTGATGCTTGAGCTGACACGGGTCATGTCAGTGGACATAGGCACCCGTGTCAGGACCTGTTCCTGGCTTTGCGCATGTTTTGTTCCCAGCTAAAATGACACGGGCCGTGTCGTGTGACACGGGCGCCCATGTCAGCCCTTGCCTACCTGTTTTTTGCACGTGTCTGAACTAATTGAGTTGACACGGGCCGTGTCATGTGACACGAGAACCCGTGTCAAGACCTGCCCTGCATTTTTATTAAGTTTTCGAACCAGATGAGCTGACACGGGCCGTGTCGTGTGACACGAGCATCCGTGTCAGCCCCTGGCTTGCCTTTTTTCTAGGTGATTTTTTTGATTTGTCCTGTTGTATCCTTTTGATTGAAAGCAAATGATATATGGATAAAGATATCATAGTTTGGGAAAGTTTACCTCTTGAAGTGAAAACTTTAGAACATGTATGGATGTTTCAGGGTGCGAAGTGGTGATTGATCGAGCTCCTTTGGACCTTCTTGAAGTTGTTCCAATCCTCACTTTGTGCTCAAAGTTGATAAATCACTCCAACTAAGTCAAGTTGCAAAGTAATATTTTTGAGTTTGGAAGATGGTGATAATGATGTTACAGAAGTTCCTATTGTGTTTGAACAACTTCTATATGATGTATGTAAAGTATTTGGATGGTTTGTTTGGGAAGAACTTGCAAGGTGTGAGAAGTTCAAGGATTTGGACTTCAAAGCTCAGAAATGGAGGTTTTATGGACAATTCTGATTTTTTGAGAGTATATGAGTTTTGAGGGCTTGCTCGTCTCTTCTATCTTGCAAATGATCTCTCTATCTATAGGCAAGAGGTTTTAAGACAAGGTTTGATCAGATTTTGCAAGATCACGTGTTGTGGCTAGGTTAGGTTGTAAGTGAGAGTTCATGACTTCTCATAGTTCCAATGTGGGCATGACTTGTTTTTAGGAGTGTTTTGCATGTTGTAGATGGTTTCTTTTTGCTTTGACATTGTGTATGTGCAGAAGAAACCATTTAGGGGCTCAAGGAGTTGACATTGTGATTAAAGCATGCTTTTCAAGAATGGCAATGGTGCCTTTGAGCCAAAAATGGAAAGATCACTTGGACAATGCTTAAACCAAATGGAACACAGCTCAAAAGTTTGTGTAAACATTAAATTATGGTGATATTTTCAAGTTAGAAGGCCTGTAACACAAGATTTTATAGCATATCATGTAGATTGGATTATGTGTTCTTCACCAAAATGACTTGTAATTCAAGAATGGATGTCCAACTTCATGCCTTTGGATCTCCTAGATCAAGCATGATAAATTCATGCTCTTGGATGTTTTGGAAATATTGAAACATTGTCTACAACTTTCATGTTGACCACTTTGGCTAAATCAAACTTAAACTTGATGAAAATTGGCCAAGAAGTTGAGATGAAAACTGACAAAAACCTGTTTAAAATTTCACTAAGTGTTAATAAAAATGTCATGGCTTCATGGGCTTATATCTTCAAATCTAAGCATTTTTTAGACATCAACCCTATAATACAAAGTTGTATAATTCATCAAGATCTATAACTTTCATGTTGAAAGTTTTCTTTGAATCATCTTGCAACTTGGTGAAAAAATGTCATGAAGTAATGAAATTATCAAGTGTAAAAACACACAAAAAATTTCTAAGTATTGGAAATTTTAATTTTTTTTTGTTGATTTTCATGACTTTCTTGATTTTCTTGATTCTTGATGATCAAGTTTGACACTTTTGAAGGTCTTGATGAATTTTGATCTTTGAAATTTAATGTTGACCAAAAAGTCAATGTTTGACTTTTTGTGTATCGGTTGACTTTTCGTCAGTTGATCCAAATTTCAACTACCAAACCTTTGATCTTGAGAAAAGATTTGAGCCATGAAATTAGGCCAACATGTTGTGTTTGAGTCATTGAGACTATGATTCAAGCGATCAGGTCATGTATCGATCAATCATTCTCAGTAAAAAAACTCTAATTTGGAGGCTCAGTGCTTTGGAGCTGAGCTTGTCTGATCAATCTCTTGAGAACCCTTGAGCATTTGAGATATTTGGTGAGAAATATCTTGAGAAAAGGGAGGGAAATTTTTTGGGTACAACAATCATGCTGCGATTAGATACCTATTAAGCAAAAAGGATGCCAAGCCAAGATTACTCAGATTGATCTTACTCCTACAAGAGTTCGATTTAGAAATCAAAGACAAAAAAGGCACTGAAAATGTAGTTGTCAATCACTTATCTAGAATAGAAGGCATTAAGCCTGAATGAGTGCCTATCAATGATAATTTCACTTACGATCAACTCATAGCCCAGTTAGAAAACAACACCAATGAACACCCCGTAACCATTAACAGTAAGAACACACTACCATGGTACGCCGACTTTGTTAACTATTTGGCCACTGGAGTGCTTCCATCGGATCTGACCTATCAACAAAAGAAGAAGTTCTTCCACGATCTTAAAAAATATTATCGGGATGAGTCTCTGCTATTTAAAAGAGGTGTCGATGGTATTTTCTATCGATGTGTCCCCAAAGATGAAATAAAAGACATAATTTTCCATTGTCATGCTGCTCCCTGTGGTGGACATGCAAGCAGTTCAAATACTTGCGCTAAGATTTTACAAGCTAGTCACTATTGGTCTAACTTATGGAAAGATGTTCACATTTCAGTCATAAAATGCGACCGATGCCAACACACTGGTAACATATCCAAATGCGAGGAGATGCCTCACAAGGGAATTTTATAAGTAGAAGTCTTTGATGTGTGTGGAATTGATTTCATGGGACCTTTTCCATCCTCTTTTGTAAATAAATACATACTCGTTGTTGTAGATTAAGTATCAAAATGAATTGAGGCTGTAGCCTCTCCAACAAACGGTGCACGAGTAGTAATTAGGCTTTTTAAAATATAATTTTTCCGAGATTCTGTGTACCAAGACTTGTCATCAGTAATGGCGGTTCTCATTTCATTTCGAAAATATTTGAAAAACTATTAGTCAAATATGGAGTCCGACACCGTGTAGCAACACCATATCATCCCCAAACAAGTGGACAAGTAGAAGTCTTCAATAGAGAGATTAAGAAAATCTTGGAAAAAATAGTTTCCATTTCTAGGAAAGATTGGTCATCCAGATTACACGAAGCGATGTGGGCATATAGAACAACCTATAAGACACCCATAGGAACAACACCTTTTAAACTAGTTTATGGAAAATCCTGTCATCTGCCAGTAGAACTAGATCATAAAGCTTATTGGGCAATCAAAACCCTCAACTTTAGTTACACTGCCGCAGGCGAAATGCGAATCCTAGATATCCATGGGTTAGAAGAAATTAGACTAGATGCATATGAAAATTATAGGATCTATAAAGAAAGAACAAAGAACTGGAACGACAAGCGCATCTCTAGAAAGAAGTTCAATGAGGGCGACATAGTGCTCCTGTTTAATTTAAGACTTAAATTGTTCCCAGTAAAAAACATCGCTCTAGGTGGTCCGATCCGTATGAAATAACTAAGGTTTTTCCTAGTGGAGCTATTGAAATTAAAGGGAAATCTAGCAAACTCTTTATCATAAACGGGCAACGTTTAAAGCATTACCATTGTATAGAAAACAAAGACTATTCCGTTATTTTCCATCTTGCAGAGCTACCCACTCACTTACTGATCTAATCATCTATTTAAATTATGTCGAGCTCGCGACATAAAACAAAGCGCTTGGTGGGAGACAACCCACTTTCTAGTCTTTTATCTTGCTTTACTAATTTATTTATTTATGAATTTTCTTACTATTCTTTTTTCTTTTCATTATAGTTTTGCAGTATTGTTCTCTAGCGTTAACCACTACTAACTTAATTAAATTTTCAACTTACTTACAGGCTAACTTAATTTTATACTAACCATACTAACTACGATGCATGCAGTTGACACCACAGACATAACTTTTATAGGAAGAGCCCAGAGGAGGCGTTTCGAGGCACAGGCCGCAAGGGAAATGACACTGACTTTTTATCCTAATGGTCCTGCCATAACGACTTTAGGCATTAGAGACAATGAAATGTATTTTCTAAACAAAGTAGGTTGGGATACTTCTCCTTTGAGAAAAAGATTTAGTTC
Source organism: Vicia faba (assembly GCA_948472305.1). NCBI lineage: Eukaryota > Viridiplantae > Streptophyta > Magnoliopsida > Fabales > Fabaceae > Vicia > Vicia faba. The sequence continues at coordinate 612,671,911 of OX451735.1, forward strand.
TTATAGAAAGCTTACCTTATAATTCCTAAGCTCACTGATCTTTTTTCCTGACCATGGTTTAGGATTCAATAGAGGCCTAACCACTTTTAAAATGTTTGGTATAGAATACCGTTACAATAACCGTGAACTTCCTAACCTATTAGGATTCCTAGTGGCCCACGTGTTTTTACTTGTACCCAAGAGGACCTTCTTATGGACCGTGAACTGGGATACTTCTGGATAGTATAACCGGAGAGAGCAACCCTGAGCCTCATAATATGTTTTCTGAAATTATTCATAACCCTGCTATCTTCTACTTCCATAAGTTCCTAGCTCACACCATTTTTGGAAAACCGCAAAACAGTACTTCTGTGTCCAGAGATGAGCTCTTCATCATGTATTGTGCCTCTAGAAACCGCCCCGTTAATGCCGCTACCTATGTGATAGTCAATTTTGACTGTATTTCTCAAACTGATCATGCACCTATCTTGGTGGGAGGTCTAGTAACCATGATAGAAAATTCTATCAGAATGGGTTAACCATTTTTAGGACTCCACCCTCTAGGTAAATTCTGACCCGTGGATATGTGGTTCTATTTCAACACTGTCATAATCAGAAATCTAGGCCCTAGTGAATTTGAGCTTCTAATCAATAATCAGGTTATGAAACTTTTCACCCTACCTAATCCAAGAACATGTATTCATAACCAAAACAATTGGATTTTTTATCTTGAACCACAACCAACTTCACCTCCTGTTTCTCCCGAAACACCTCAAATTTATGACCATAATGATGCTTTCCTTTATGATACCGAAACTAATCTCGAAACGCCACCTTCCTATCACCATTTTTCACCCATTGAGAAACCTACACCTTTGTCTGCTTCCTTTTCTCCAGTTTCCTTAGCACCTTCCTCTGCTGATCATGTTACTGCCTTACTTGTTGTGCAAACTGAGTTAAATTGTTTAAGAGAAGAATTCACCAAACTACGCGTCTAGTTTCATGGTTTTATGGACTTAGTAACTGAGAAAGTGAACCATATTTTCCATCATATCTACTCCTCGGCTCTCAATACTAACAGTAGTGGCTGACATAGCTTGACATTATGCAATTTCTATATTTTATTGTTTTTCTATCTTAACTTATGTTTACTTTATGTTTCTGTTTTATGTTTCTTAGACTATTGTTTGAAAGAATTTGAAGTTTCTATATTATATTAAAATGTTTGGCATGACATGGGATATTTACATTTATAATATGCTTTATTGTTATACTATTAATCTGCTTTGTACTGATATAAAATATCTCTGTGTGCCTGAACGTATAAATCTGTAAGGTTTAATTTTTAGCTTTTTTGGAAATTATAATTTTTTATGTTGTGCCGTCAGTCACACATACTGTGACGACCACCAGACATTTGCAAAGTGTGTCGCTCGGCACACATCATGTGCCCCTCAGGACAAAATTAAATATAGCGCTGCGTATCTGTTTCAGATAGATACCAGATTCATTCTTTTCTTTTCATCTACTTCCAAACGTTAAGCCCCATTAAAACCATTTTCTCCATATTCTTCACCCCTGACCTTTCCACATCCTCTATTTCCAAAATATCATTAAACACCATTAAATATCAATCCCTGCATTCTTTACTGTTTTGTTATTTAAGCCCTTGAGGAACAATTATCAAAACCCACAACTTTCTGTCATCTTCCCGAAACCGAACCATTCCACCTCCCTTGCATCTAATTATGTCTCAAAGAGTTCAACACACAGGAGGAGAGCCCGACCTTTTTGGAATCATTTTCCAAAACAGTGAAGCTGGGGTACATCATGAAGTCCAGTACCAGAAGTTTTATCAACATTCGGTTACCGCCACAAGGTATATTAATGTTAACTGTCTATGTGAGTTGGTATTTTTAGAGAGTGTGTAATGGATACTTCATAATTCTGACCTATCTTATGTCAGCACCCAGAACCATCCAACTTATGAATCTTTGACCTTGGAATTTTTGAGATCTTTCTCATACAACACCCCATCATATTATAACATGTACGTCACATGCACTGCTAACTTGCATATGTTTAATGACGAATACTTTATGAATCAAGAGGCTCTGAGTGATCTATTACGTTTTCCTCTTGGAGGAGAAACTCATTACTAAATCCCTCCAAAAGCCGATTGGGTATCGACAACAATCATTCTATGGAAAGTTTTAACAAGTGAGCAACCTTCAAGTTGGGAAGGTCTTTTGGCTTCATCTATCAACAATCCTTCCATCCGTCACTTTCATCACATCTTTTCCAAAATCATTTTCGAGAGGGTAAACAATAACAAAGTCAATTCCAAAGAATTGTTCTTCTTGCACTGCACATTCACGCCTAGTTGAAAGATTAATTCCAGTGCTTTCCTCTTGGCACACATCCAGTCTATCTGTGCATGAGGTACTACACCTTTCTGTATTTGAGGTTTAGTTACTTCTATAGCACTTGCTCTGAACTTGGGGGAGAAACTAGTGAATCTGCCTTCACTAACAGCTTTATTTATTGATATTGACAACTACCATGTTGGACACCTTATTAAAGCTAGAGAAGATGGAAAATAAATCTGATGGTGCAGAACAAATTCGTTCCAGGTATTATTTTTCCAAATCCCCAGCTTACCAATGGATTAGTGGTGTTATGATCTCAATGCTCCTGCTCCTGATGAGAATGTTCAAAATGATCAAGCTAGCCCAAGAAATGCTGAGCCAGATCAAATGGAGCAAGTATTAGAGCAAGACGCTCCTTAGCCTAACACTGATCGACATGATGCACAAGCTCCCACTGAGAACCTTGCAAGTTCATCATCCGGGCACCATCCCCGAAGAAGAAGAAATTAGGTACAGCCAGCTACTCTTGATGACATCTATGCTGAAATGATGCGCCATAACGAAGCTGAAGCTCAACACTATCAGAGGATGGAAGCACATAAAAACGAGATGATGCAAGAAGTCCGACAAATTCAAAGAGATCAGCACGAATATGCCTACTCATGACCGTAGTATGTTGGAGCTTACCAAAGAGATGCAAGCATTGACTTATCGGGTCGATGAACTGCATGATTTATTTACTCATGTTGGACTACAGGGATATGGTGTAGAGCCTTTCCAAGGCATAAATGATGCACGTGGACACACACGAGCATGGGTATGTTGCGAAGTGTGTGGCTGAGGCGAAGAATAGTCATTCATATCATTTCCTTCCTTCCTTTCTCACCTTACTTCGTTGCATTAAGGACAATGCACATTTTAAGATTGGGGGAGGAAGCTTTACCGCTTTAGTTTTCATTTACTATTTTCTAAGTAGATTTTCATTACTGCAAATTTCCCTTCAATAAAACAATTTATGTAATATCAAGTCGTTATATGCGTATTTTCGTTCATTATTTGACTCTCTCACTTTCTTGAGCCATAACAAAAACTTTTACTCGACAAATTCGAAGAGTATATAGGGTTCTCACTCTTAAAGATATGTTAGAAATTTTGAGTGAGATTTAAACAAAATTGATTCCATTTAAACACCCTAAAACCCCCGCTTATGCGAGACCAATTTAAGTACCTATTATACCAAAACCTTAAACTTTAAAGTATCCCCAAGTAGTTAATATAAGCAGTCAGCACAGTCTTAAAAACAAACTATGTAGAGGGCCGATGAATATAAGTGAATGGTCTTAAATCATTTTCCTAAACATCTTGTAATGATGAATTAAAAACAAGGAATGCACTAATTAAGTTAGGTGGCCCTCATCCGGTTGCTTAATCTAACATTGTGGAACCTACATATTATGTTATAAAAAATATATGTAAGTTGGTTCAGAGGTTTCTGGTTCTGAACTTGGTAAGATGGACTACAGTTTGATCCCCCGCATCTTGAAATCGGATTAATTAAGGGGTTACCAAATTTATGTACCAGAACCCCATGCTTAATAAGACCATAACTAACCAGTTACTCCACTATGTTCTTGAAATAAGATAAAGGGCTTAATGTGATTGCGCTAGAATAAAACGGATGAAACAAAGCAAAGACGATTAGGTTGAGCTATAATAGCATGACTGTTACTTGTCTGCATAAGGAGGGGTTATCTAGTGTTATTGTTGTATCTATGTTGTTCATATTGAGCTAACATCGTTCTAACGGAAACATCGCACAACCACGTACAAATTGATTTGTGTCATGTAATTGCATTTAACTCGTGCTTAAAAGATTACCATACTGATTATTTTCTTGAGGACAAGCAAAGGTTCAAGTATATGGGAGTTTGATAACGCAACAATACATAGCGTATTCGACCCGATTTGCATAAATAAAGTTATCGTTTCATCTCATTTATGTTGCATTATGTTGGCTTTTCAAGTGTGTTTCAGGTAATTATTCCATCAAAGAGCTACATGAGAAAGGGAGAGGAAATGGAAAAGAAATTGACTCAAAATTAAAAAAAAAGCAGAAATAACAAACATTTCATATCAGAAGGCTGTGCCCCTCGGCATACCTTCCGTTCCCCAGGCACACATTGCATGCCACTCAGCACAACCTGTTTTCTGTTTTGTTTGATGCGCGAAGATTTCTCCACGATTCCACGCCATCGACCTGCATGATTTTCCTCCTGGTTTTTCTCCATATAATGATCTTTTGGAAACACAAAGTCACATCTCTAAATTTTCTCAAAGAAGTTTTTGTTACGTGAAGGATATAAAAAGAAGGACAGTTATACAAAGTCTCTCTCGTCTCTGCTATCTTGTTTTGTTACATTATTTTGCACTTTTGTATTTTTCCATCCACACCATTATTCCAGTTTCACAATTTAGAGCTTTGTTTTGAACTTAAGCAGATAAAACCTTCACCTAAGCAGCAATAGTTTTCTACACCAGAAAACTATTGCAACATTAGTTTTTCTTCATAGCCTCCTGAACTTATTTTTTAGTTTAATATTTTTATTCTGCATTCAAGTTATTTTTCTGCAAGAAAATCCTCCAGAATATTGTGGAGGATTGCTACAGTACTTACAGAATTACATAATTTTGTTCTACTTGTTTAATTCCAGGTTTCTTTTAGTTTAATTATTGTTCTTTATTCATCTTTCATGTCTGAATTATTATATGTTTGTTATTACACTGTGTTCGTAACGAATAATATGTCCGACTAATTTCCTTGATATTGGTATGTAAAGTCATGAACAAAAGGAGTTCGGTAATGAATTGGTGTTGTAACCCAAAATTTTCCCTCTCACTTATCAAGAATTTTCTCACAAGATCTCCTTGGGCTCAAGACTGCATTAGGGTTTGATCAGCTCAAGACACCTCCTTAAGCACTAATGACCAAAATTAGGGTTTGAGTTTACACAAGTATTTTTGAACTTTCTATGACCCATATGGTTTTCATGGATCAATATGGACCCCCAAGATTACTCATGTCAAGTTTCAAGCCTTGGATCACATTTTTGTTCAGTCAATTGAGGAGTTGACCTAAAAATTAGTTGTATTGGGGAAAAAGTCAACTATGGATAATTTATAGTTAAACTCCATAATTTTTTATCCATATCAACATTTTAGACTCATATGTATCATTTGATCAAGTTTGGACCACAACTCCTCAAGAAATTTGATCAAATCTCTATAAGGGCAAAATTGTCAAAATTAAGGTTTTTGACTCGGAAAGGGCAATTTCTAATATCTGACCTAGCAAATGATCAATTTGTTTAAGGAATGATCTCAAGAGTCCAATTTCATCATTTTGACCTAATTACATGGTTCAAAACATTGCAAATCCATTGGATTGGCAGATGAATTTTGCAGCCAACTGATCAAAAGTCAATTGTAAACTGAAAAGTCAAACTTTGACTTTTTGGTCAAATTCAAGTGCCAAAGATCATAATTCATCCAAACATGTCAAAATATGAAACTTATTCATCAAGAAATAAAAAAGTCAAGATTTCATTTTGAAAAGTCAAAATTTCTAAACATAGAAATTTTTCTAAGTGTTGGAAATTTCATGTTTTTTCATAACTTTGAGCCAAATGTTTACCATGACGCAAGATGATTCAAGAAAAACTTCCAACATGAAAGTTGTAGATCTCCATGAAATCTATAACTTTTCTTTACACAACTTATTCCAAAAGTGTTTGGATCTCAAGTTATAAGTTTATGAACATAGGGTCATGAAACTAAACACAGTGAAATTTTGCCCTAATTTGGCCAGGATTTTGACCTAACTTCATGGCACTTTTTCATATAGTTCCAAGGGGAATCTTCAAAATCAGTTAATATATGGGTTGTAGAGCACATTTCAAGCTTTCCAAAAAGTCCAAGAACTCCTTGAGATCATTCTTGAGTAGGGAGAATCGAAGAGATGAAGTTAGGATTTTGTCACTTGAATTACAAGTCATTTTTGATGAACACATGAACCAAATCCATGCTAGGCTGCATAATATTTGCTTTGCAGGCCTCAAACTTGTTTGTCACTCCATAATTAAATGTTTACATAGCTATTAGAGCTTTGATCCAAGCAATTGAGTTATTGTCCAAGTTGCATTTCCATTTATGGCACAAAGTTAACAATGCCATTCTTGTAAAGCAAGCTTTTTGCATAAAGTTCACATTGAGCCTCTAACTTGTTCTCTTTGATCACACTCCATCCAAAAAGTCATAAGCAAGCTTTTTTAAAGCATAACAACTCTATCTTAGCAAGAACACAAGGCATAGAAACTTGTTTTGTCAAAAAATCACATGTTTAACTTAAACATGTAAATTTGAATTCTGATCAACTAGAGCACTCCAAACTTGTTGCTTATAAATAGATTCACTATTTGTGAGCTAGAACACGAGTTTTAACACCCTGAAACACTCCCAAATTCCCTCTAGCCAGAAATTGAACAAAAAACTCCATTGATACACAGTTCTCACCTTAAACTTGTATCTTTCATTTCCCTCATGCGTTTTCCCTCAAATTCATTCCTAAAGCTTCCTTACATCAAATAAAACTCATCCCCATAGTTATTCCAGACTTGTAACACCATCTTCATCTACTTCCAAGTTCAAAAATAGAGCATCACAGTTGGAACAAGCTCAAATCCATTTCACGATTTCCAGTTTTAAGGTATTTTTCTTGAAATTCTATCTTCATATTTAGGTATTGATAGGCTTGCATTCGTGAAGATAAAATATAGACATCATTCCCCTGAAGCTGTACATGTCCTTAGATTTCATTATTGTTGCTTGAGTAGTTAGAATTTTGAATCTGAACCTCTGAAAGTAATTAGGTCAGAATTTGGTACTTTCAAAAATTCTCATTCATCTTTGATTTATAGCTTATGATGTTTATATGGTTGGATTCGTATGAAAAAATGGAGCAACTTTCATGTTTCCATATTTCATTTTTATTGAGAAATGGTGAGATACAGGTGGTCCGGTTGGACGTTGAAGATGAAGTATATTCAGGACTTGTTTTGTATTATATATTTATCATTTCAGTTATATTAATGGATGTATAGACACCCCAGTGGCAAGGCAGCACACTGGTAATCAAGAGGTCATGGGTTCAAACCTCAGCGCACTGCCTTTTGATATTTTTCACATTTCTTCACATTTTTTTGTTTCTTGCAGCGCCTTTGCCTCCAAATGATTGGGCCTAACTTTTTTTGCTATTTCTGACCCTCTGCCTTATTGTTTATACCCCTGGCCCAAGTTTGTTTATTTTTTTATTTATTTCATTTTTATTTTCTTAAATATATTTTCTAAATACTAAAAAAAATCATAAAATACAAAAAAATGATATATTTATATTTTGACTTAGTTTATTTTATTTTTCTCCCAAAAATTTTTTTTATTAATTATACTTATTTATTTTTTACTTATTGTCTTATAAATTTAAATAAAATTAGGTTATTAGTTATTTTCTTTCATACTAATTTAAATACATTATTTTTTATATAAAAAGGACTAAAAATATTTTATAATACTATAAATATTTTCAAGATAAAAATACTTAAAATAGTTTTTCTAAACTTATTTTCTTTTAATCAACCAATAGAATTAGGGTCATATTCAAAAATCTTTTCTTAATAAAATTTAAACTTAATAAATTATTTTCTTTATTTAATTAGGTTAAGACAAAAATCTTTTTTTCATGAAAAACAAACAAAGATACATTTTCTTTACATCTTACATTTTTTGTACATTCATTCATTTTATACTTTGTATTTACTTATTTCCTTGTACATTGATATCAATTCAATATGATTGTAATAGATTAATTAGGTTTAAATTCTTGCAATCCCCATTCATGAATTTGTATATCCCCCTCCCCACAAATGTTGTAATAGCGTAGTAACTTTAAATTTCGCAATTTATCGCTTTTATATAACATGTTAGTAATTAGGGTTTGTATGGAAAGACTAAAACCAATACTTAGAAAAACTTAATTCAAGACAAAAACAAGCATGAAAATGATACACTTACACACAAGAACCCCTAGGGTTATTCCACTTGGTTGCCTTATACAAAATGGCCATATTACGCATGTGAGGTATCTTAGCAAAAACAAGCAAATACAAGATTATAGTCCCTCGATGACGCTATCTAAGTTGCCTTACAAATGAACTTAGTCCCTCAAGAAGAATGCTAAGATACCTTGCAACATTGCTAATCATGGTTATACAATGACCCACGCCCGTCCCCTTTACATCCAAAGATAGGGTTGTTTACCAAATCAATGGTAAGACAACAATGTCAAAGGAAAAGAAAATGAACAAAAAAGACATTTGAGTAGGTAGATTGCTCCTAATTACTTGCTCCATTTCAAACAATCGTCCTTGCTATTTTCAAAAACAAACACTTACACTTTCAAAATATATTACAAAACTTGAAAACAATTTCAAAAGATCAACATCTTTGTATACTTTCTTACGAACGAGAATCATTACAAAGATTGCCTAAACAATGGCCTATTTACAAATTACTTTCAAAAACCACACAAAGCACAATTTCACACAAAAAAAGAAAGTGATCTAGCAAGTAACTAAGAGCCCATGGAAAACCATGGATGAAAAGGGTGCTAATACCTTCCCTTTTCATAATCTACCCCCGAACTCAAGAAATAATCTCAAAGGTCTTTCTTGTGCTTTTTCACCTTTCCTTTTTGGATAAAAGAAAAGTTGGTGGCGACTCTTGCTAACCACAACATTTGCGATCAAACGCAAAACCCTAAAGTCAAATCTCCCACTGTATCACAAAACTAGAGACTCCTCTGGGGAAAATTCTAAAAGTGGGGTTACCCTAGGGCTAGATCACATTTACTTACATTGTTTGATTTTTTTGCTTTATATTATGGTTCTTTGTTTGGGTTTGAATCCTCTACCCGGATTTGGGATACATTATTGGTAAGTAGTAATACGTTGTGGAAAATGTGCGGGGTATACCGACATGGTCTAAGCAATAGCTACGTTAGTGCGACATATTTGTGAGTACCGGTAGCCATTGAGTTAATCAAAGAGAATACGGGGCCGCTGAGTGATGTCATAAAGTACTAATGAACTTCTAGAACCTTTACTTGACCAGCTTGGGCTTTAGGATGTAGTGAGATGATCGGCTTTGGTGCTGTCCGAAGTTGGTAGATACTCGATACTACACTCATTAAGGTTTGGTTTCTTGGGATATTTATGTCGCCATTAAAGAGGCTTGAGCTGAAACAATGACCAAGGAAACAATCCAATGATATTGAGCTCCTTAGAATTCGGTTACTATTACTAGGACAGGTTTAAGCCAACTAAACTTCAAGAGGGTACTTACCTATAAAAATCCATGCAAGCCTAAACCTAAGGAATTGTTTGCTTTGTTTGTATATACATACTTGTACATAACATCATGAACACCATAACATCATTCACATTCACTAACCATTTCAAGGATTTTTTGGATTCACTTTGTCTTGTTTTGTAGGATATGGAATCACTTCGCAGGAAAAATATTCAAGTCAACCTTGTGAGGATCCCTCCATAACTTAAGAAGCTAGCTTCAAGGATTCCTGAAAACTCTCCATTCACCGAGAGACATGGTCTCCTACTCAACTTGGGCACCTCCAACACTGATGAAGACATGATGAAGGTTCTCTTCCAGTTCTTTGATCCTCTACACCATTGCTTCACTTTTCTCGATTATCAACTTGTGCCTACTTTAGAAGAATTCTCCCGATTCTTGAGGATTCCCATTCTTAATCAACTACCTTTCATGGTACGAAAAGAGACCCAAAACCAAAAGAGATTGCTCAAGCTCTACACTTGCACTCATCTGATGTCACAACCAATTGGGAAACAAGGAGTGGTGTCAGGGGTTTCCTAGCAAAGTTCTTGTTTGAGAAAGCCCAAAACTGTTGGAATTCCTTGGATATGCAAGCTTTTGAGGAAATTGTGGCTCTCCTCATCTATGGGATGTTTTTTTTTTCTAAATCCTGACCAACTCATAGATGTGAACACCGTCAAAATCTTCATATCTCGCAACCCGGTGCCTACATTGCTAGGGGATATCCTACACTCTTTTCACACTCGCACGATGAGGAAAAGAGGTGTCCTTATATGTTGCACTCCCCTCTTGGCAAGATGGTATATTTTGCATCTTCCCCAATTTGTATTAAAGAATGAGCAAGGTTCAAGGTGGACACAAAGGTAGATGACACTCAAACATTCAAATATTCATTGGTGCTCCCGATCCATAGAGAATGTTACTATTATTGACCATTGTGGAGAATTTCCTAATGTTCCTTTACTTGGAATTAGGGGAGGTATCACCTACAACCCCTGTTTAGCCTTAAGATAATTTCGTTATGCCTGAAAGGATGGCCCGCACGAGATGCTGATTCAAGGTTTGGTATTTGACAACGACAATGACAATCAAGGTCTTCGCCATAGATTTATCTGAGCTTGAAGGATGTTAAACAAGGTGGATAGCAAGACTTTGGGGCATAAAAATTCCATCCCTTTTGATCCTTACCTCAAATGGGTACGAACTCGTGCTCAGAGTCTTATGATGCCTTATCCCTCCATTCTCCCGGTAAACATAGAGCCTGTCATGGAAGGAGATGTTCCATACACTATCCTACATCCTGACATGTCCACCTCTCTTGAAGACCTACAAAGGGATTCGATACAACTCAAAGGGGAGCGAGATACTTTTGAAGCCCAATTCTACGCAAGCGAGAAGAAGGTTTTGGAACTCACTAGGCTACTTCATAAGGAGCAGACTCTGAATGCCTACATTGCACCAAAGAGGATGCGTACTACCTTTTTATCTTAGAGTTTTTGTATTATTTTTCCCAAGAAGACATTAATGTACTCGAGCCTTAATCTATTAATATAACGTGTGTTTCCTTTTTGTCTAAAACAAATTTGAATCTTAAAATGCTTGAAATCATTGCATATGCATTTACCATTCATCATAACATAAGCAGGTTTCTTACAACAAGTCTCCTCATCTGTCTACTGTTTATTTTAGTAAGATGGATCTCGAACAAACTGTGAAAGACCTCCAAGCTCAGAATGCACAATTTCAACAGTTGTTCTTAACCCTAGCCAAAGGTCAAGAAGAGTTAAAGACTTTGCTGGTTGAAGAGAAGAAAAAGAAGACAAAGAAGATAAACAAAGTTCTAAACATGGGAAGAAGGTTCCAAGGGTAGACAAGAAGGGCCTTAGACTTTGCAACGACATCCGGTGAGAAAGACAACCAAGATGGGAAGGGTAAGGAAACAATTGTCCAATCGGAATCAGAAGAGGAAGAGGAAGAAGAATATTATTCTGAAGAACAATACCCTTCAGCTGATGACAAGTATAAACATCTCGAAGAACGATTGAATGCAATGGAAATCCAAAAAGTGCTTGGTTTGGACTTTGAGGAGTTGGGCATATTGTCGGGAATTGTCATTCCTCCAAAATTCAAAGCACATGTGTTCGCCAAGTATGACGGAGTCTCATGTCCAAAAATGCATCTCCCGTCCTATGTAAGGAAAATCCAGCCCCATACCGCTGACAAAGATTTATGGGTACACTTCTTCCAAGACAGTCTGTCTGGAACTCAAGTTGATTGGTTTTATCAGTTAGAAATAGCCAATATTCATAATTGGGAAGATCTTGCTGCAACCTTTTACAAACAATACCAATATAATGCTGATCTTGCGCCTACCCGTACTCAACTCTAGAGTATGGCCATGGTCTCCAATGAAGGCTTCAAGGTCTATGCACAAAAATGAAGAGACTTTGCTGGAAGAGTTCAACCTCCCCTATCTGAAAGAGAATTAGTAGACATGTTTTTGGGCACCTTGTTTGGTCCCTTCTTCAATCACCTAATTGGGAGTTCATCGGCAGGTTTTACTGAACTGATATTGACCGGAGAGAGGGTAGAAGCCGGGATAAAAAGTGGAAAGATTCAAAAAGATACATCCTCTGCTGCTATAAGGAAGCCATTTATCGGAAATAAAGAAGTGGTTGCTGTTTATCCTCAGAGAAATCAAGATAGGGCCGAACACCGTCCAATGGTGAGGGTTGTTATGATTCCTAAACCTACGCCTGATCAGCAAAGAAACAACCAATCAAGGATGGAAAGACCAGGCAGACAATTCACCAGAATTAATATGACCCTATCTCAGGTATTGCCAGATCTGTTGAGATCCAACCTAGTGGCCTTGAAAGAAGCTCCTAAGAATCCTAACACAACATCTCCTCACTATCATCCTAATGCCCGCTGTGCATACCACTCTGAGAGTCTCGGCCATGACACTAACAACTGTTGGGCGCTGAAGAACAAAGTACAAGACCTCATTGAAGCCAAGGAGATTGAATTTGATGCGCCCGAAAAGCCAAATGTCATTTCTGCCCATATGCCCAAACATGGCCATACTACCAACGCCATTGAAGAAGATATGTTTGTTACTTCAGTTGATGAACTTATGACCCCACTCCTGATTATCAAAAAGAACTTATTGAATGCCAGTGTATTCCCAGGCTGTGATGAAAGCTACCATTTCTGTTTGTCCTCACCAACCAACTGTCCTTTGTTGAAAGCAGGCATTCAGTGCCTAATAGATAACAAGGAGATTTTGTTTGAAAAGACTTTTGTTCCACCTATTTCTTATAATTATGTTTCCATTGTGACCATTTCCGATAATTCTTCCAGGGTCTCCACCAAAAGACCCGTTAGAATTACATCAGTTCCAAAAGCAGCTCCTTTGATAATTACAATGCTTGGACCAGTCCCGTATTCGTCAGATAAAACCATACCATGGAATTATGGAGGGGATGTCTACTACCATGGTATCAAACAAGACTGGCCAGCTTCCAAATATTAAAGTTTTGAAAAAGTTGACCCCGATATCAGTAATATTGCAGGGACTAGCAAGATTACCTGAAGCAGGAGGATATTCTCTCTAGAAATTGCTCCCCCAAAAGCAGTTTCTGGACCCGTAATCATTCTTGTTGTTTCTCCTCCGAAGGCTATTTCCAGTCCCACAATCATCTCCACCTATATTCCAACTGGCAAAGTTGTTACAATCCCTGTTATCACTCCTACTGGCATTCTTTCTGCCGATTCAACCGGGACTCGAGGTGAAAGTATTCTGATTGGGCCTGTCTGGACCAAGGGACAATCATTGGCTATCCCTGAGACCTCCCGGAAAGAGATGGAGGAAATTCTAAAGATCATAAAAAGAAGCGACTACGACGTAGTTGAACAACTGGGGAAAACTCCATCTAAAATTTCCAAGCTGGCTTTACTACTATGTTCCGAGGCGCATGCAAAAGCCTTGGTAAAACTCCTAAAAAATGCCCATGTACCCCAAGAAACATTTGCCGATCAGTTCCAAGACTGCGTAGCCAGCTTGACTGTAGATAATGGTCTAGGTTTTTCGGATGCTGATTTAACGCCAAGAGGAAGGAAGAATAATGAGGCATTGCACGTCTCAATTAAATGTAGGGGCACAACCTTGGCTCATATTTTGGTGGACACTGGATCATATCTAAATGTATTGCCTAAAAAAGCTCTTGATAGGCTTGATTGTGAGGGATTGACCTTAAAGCCGAGTAACATATTAGTAAGGGCCTTTGACGGCTCAAAAAGGATGGTGCATGGGGCAGTGGATATCCCCATAAAGGATGGAACCCAAACATTTGACTCAAATTTTTATGTAATGGATATCTGCCTTTCATATTCCTGCTTTCTAGGCAGACCGTGGATTCACAATGCTGGCGCTGTCACTTCTACGCCGCACCAAATGCTAAAGTATCTGATTCAAGGGAAGATTATCACCGTTCATGGAGAAGAAGAGTATATGACCAGCCATCTTAAATCCTTCTGATATGTGGAGTTAGATGGTGAATTTATTGAAACTCCATTCCAACACTTTGAGGAAGTCCCGTAAGATATGGCAGTAACTAGGGCTATTCCCAAGATCACAAGGCCTCCACTCAGGATGTCATCTTTGAAGGATGCAAAAGCAGTGATAGAAGAAGGTGGGTGCACTATTTGGGGACAACTCCCAGATATCCCATACAAATCTGACAAGTTTGGCATGGGTTTCACTTCAAGTGCTCAGAAGGCTATACGCCGCACTCGTGCTGGAGGACCACCCTTGAAGATCAGCAACTGTGAGGTCAACGCGGTAGAGGATAATGAAGATGGATGCAACCTGGAGGATTGGATCTTCCCAACTGTCAATGGAGGGCTCAACAATTGGAAGGCTATAGATTTTGTCCCGATCAGTTTTATCCCACAGTAATTTGTCTTTACATTTTGTTGGATCTGTAATATTAAAACATTTCAAACTCTTAAAACCCTGTGTCTTACCCGAGGCACAATGTTCCATTTGTAAGGGTTATTATCTCATCTGCATATGACATTGTTGTACCCCAAAATTTTCCCTCTCATTTTATCAAGATTTCCATTCACAAGGCTCCTTGAACTCTAGACAGGATTAGGGTTTTGCTCTGCTCAAGACATCTTCTTGCACTGATGACCTAAATTAGGGTTTGAGTTTGTACATGGATTTTTGGACTACTAATGCTAAAAGTGACTTTCATACTTCATGTTTGACTCATAAGTTTGTCCATACCAAGTTTCAAGCCTTGAATCAAATTTTTGCCGAGTCAATTGGACAGCTGACCTAGAAATCAGCTGTATTGGGGAAAAAGTCAATTGTGGCCAATTTAAAGTCAAACCTCATGATTTTGACCCACATCAACATTATAGACTCATATGAACCATTTGATCATGTTTGGACCACAACTCCTCAAGAAATTTGATCAGATCATCAAAAGGGCAAAATGGTCATTTTTAGGGTTTTGACTGTACAAGGGCAATTTCTGACTTTTGACCTAGCCAATGGAAAATTGGGCTCAAGCATGGATTCAAAGACTCAATGGCATCATCTTGACATATTCACAAAGCTCAAAAGATCTCAATTGCATTAGATTGCCAGATGAATTTTTCAGTCAATTGATCAAAATTTGACTGTACACTGAAAAGTCAAACTTTGACTTTTTTGTCAAAATCAAGTGCCAAGGGTCATTTTTCATCAAGATGTGTCAAAACATGAAACTTGTTCATCAAGAAACCCAATTTCCCAAATTAGGGTTTAAAGTTGAAAAAATTTCATAACTTAGAATTTTTCTAAGTTATGAAATTTTCTTAATTTTTCCTAACTTTTCCCAACATTTTCACCATGATCCAATTGGATTCAAACAAAACTTCCAACATGACAGTTGTATTCCTCCATGAATTCTACAACTTTGAATCACAAAGTTTTCCCAAAAGAAGCTTGGATCTCAAGTTATGATTTTTGGAACAAGGGTCCATGAAACTTTTAACTTAGTGAAATTTTGCCATAGTTTAGACAGGATTTTGACATATCTTCATGGCCATTTTTCACATAGTTCCACTTGGAATCTCAAATTTCATTTCAAAGATGGATTTTAGAGAATGTTGCAAGATTTCCAAAATGTCCTAGAACTCTCCAAACTAATTTATGGTTAGGGAGAATCGAAGGCTTGAAGTTGGCAAAAACTCTCTTTTCATCCATGGCATGTTCATATTGATACAAGTTACAAATTCAAATCAGCTTGCTTTGCACTAGATTACAGGTCTTAAAACCATTTCACACTCAATAATTTAATGCAAATCCATTGGTCTAAGGTTTTGTTTTGGTCATTAGAGCATTGCACACAAGATTAAACCCTAAATGGAAAAAGGTACACTACCATTTTTGCCAAAGTATGCTTTATGTCAAAACCATAATCCTTGAGCATTGAGCCATATCTTGTACAGAAAATCATATCCGCCAACTTGAGGGGCCAAGATGACAAGGGGCAGGCTGATGGATAGCCTGTACAGGCCTGCTTTACATCACTTCTCTTGTTTTGCTTCATATACAAGAAATATGCCAAATACATGAGAACTTGAACATCAGCAAAAACTAACTTGTGCAAGCTTTTGAGACAACTTTATCACATCCCCTTGATTCAGAAACACGACCCTTTGAGCCCTCAAACCTTGCATAGCACAAAATCATCTTCATTTGGCAAAACAGGGCACTCCCTGCAGTTTGATTTCCACAACTCAAATCCCTCGTGCGTTTTGTCTCAAATTGGTTCAAACACCTTCCATACAACCTATCCAAGCTATCCCAACCCTTAAACACCAATTGTAACTCCATTTACAAGGTTTGCCATTTTTGATTTCAGCTTGTGCAGGTTGAGTTTTGTAGGCTTGTTCAAGCACATTCAAGGCAAGTTAGGTATTGGAGAAGGTCAAGGGAAGTTCAAGAAAGCTCCCAAACATCTCAGGCCTCATTGAAAAGCTCCACATTGCCAGACAAGATCTCAACTGAAACAGGTTTTTATAAACTTCCTATCTCTCTATTTAGGAACAATTAGACTTAGGTCTGTGAATAAGAAATGTAGTATTCATAGCCATGAAGCTGTACATATGCTCAGTTTTCATTTTAGTTAAGGATGCTAAGAGAATTTGATCCATGAACTTTCTGAAAAAATTAGGTTAGATTTTAGGGCCAGTGAAATTCTCTCTGGTCTTTGAGAGTTAGGACAAGTTTTTTATATGGTTGGATTCGTCTTGAAAAATGCTACAACTTTGATGTTATGGGTTTTTGCATTAGAGCACGTATGCAGGTTGTTCGTGTTTGAAACCAGGCGCGCGCGTTGTTGAGAACAGAGGTTGAAGATGAAGTGTGGTGGGCTGGGCTTGGTCCTGGCTCACTATTGACACCCCCTTTTACTGAATGCACCCCCTGGCCCAATTTCTTTATATTTTATATTTTTGTATTTATTTATCATTTCTGATTTTTATTTTATATTTTCCAAACATAAAAATATCCAAAAATATTTTCGTAATTTCTCACATTTATTTTTATTATTTTATTGTTTTTTTAGACATAAAAAATAATTTAATTAGGATATACTTTATTTATTGAAAACTTGAAAATAAATATATAATAACCATTATACTTTTATTTTTATTCTTTATTTTATTTACACTCAAAAAAATATTGTTTTTAATATATTTTTATTTTGTATATATTTTATTTTATTGTACATATTTAATATAATTAATGTATACATACATACTTTTATTTTATTTAATAAATACTTGAGGATAAAAAAATAAAAATACTATACTTTTATTTTTATTATTATTTATACTTAAATAATTTTTTTTCTAAATATATTTTATTTTTTGTATATATACTATTTTATTTTATTGTATATAAATAGTATATTTAATATATTTGTATTCTTAAAGGAAAATTAGGGTTTACCCTTAATGAAAAATAATAATTTTTTTATTTATTATTCCTTTCTTTTTACATTAAATATTTTTAACATACATAAAAATAAACATAAACTTTTTGGCATATTCATATTATTTTGTATATTTATTTAATTTGTTTATTTAAATATTATTCATTTGTTATTTATGCCATTTGATTCAATTTGGATGTAATAGTAAAACTAGGGTTTTAATTTCTTGCAAAATAATCCCCATTCCAAATTGTATCCCCCTTCCCATAATCAAATGTTGTAATAGTATAGATTATTTTACGCATTTTATACTTTCAATTATGCCATGATTAGAGATTAGGGTTTGTATGCAAAAATCCAAAATCAACAAGTAGCTTGACCTAATACAAAGACAAAAATGCATGAAAATCAATACACAATGCACACTTGCACCCCTAGGGTTTCATCCACTTGTTGCCTTAAAAATGGGCCATGTTATGCATGTTGAGTACTTTGGCAAAACAAAAACAAAACAAAAGATCATAGTCCCTCGATGACACTATCTTGGTTTCCTATACAAAAATGATCTAGTCCCTCAAAAATTAGCTAAAAATACTTAGCACAATTGCAATCATGGTCTATACGATGACTCGCGTCTGTCCCGTTTAACATCCTAATACAAGGTTGTTTACCAAATGCAATGGTAAAGCAACACTGTCAAAAGGGTTAAAAATGTGTAGGAAAGATCTTTAAGTAAAATAGGGTAGACAACTCTTAGTCACTTGATCAAATCTTGCAAAAAACATCCTTGCTATTTTCAAACACACTTCACAACACAATTCCAAAACATTTCCTAAAACAAACTTTCAAAACATTGAAACATCTTTTCAAAAGACAATACACCTTTGTATACATTCAAACAAGAACCATTACAAAGGTTGCCACAATGATGGCCTCTTTTCAAAACATCTTTCAAAACCACACACAAAGCATCATTTCAATCAATTGAAAAGCAAAAGCAAGTGATCTAAACAAGTAACTAAGAGCCCATGGATAACCATGGATGAAAAGGGTGCTTGCACCTTCCCTTTTCATAATCTACTCTCCGAACCCAAGAAAACATCTCAAAGGTCTTTCCTGTGCTTTTTGACCTTTCCTTAGGATAAAATAAAAAGTCGGTGGCGACTCTTGCTAAATCGAAACATTTGCGAACACAAACGCAAAACCTCATGTCAGTTCTCCCACCGTATCACAGAACTGGAGACTCTGCTGGGGATTTTTCTAAAAGTGGAGTAACCTTAGGGTTTAGATCACCTTTACATGTTTATCTTGTTTGCTTTGCTTGCTTTACATTTTGTTCTCTTGTTTGGGTTTGAATCCTCCACCCGGATTTTTGGGAAACATTCATAGGTAAATAGTAATACATTATGGAAACTGTGTGGGGTATACCGACATGGTTGAAGCAATAGCTATATTAGTGCGACATATTTGTGGGTACCGGTAGCCTTTGAGTCAATCAAAGAGAAAACGGGGCCGCTGAGTAATGTCATGAAGCACTAATGACCTCTTAGAACCTTACTTGACCATCTTGGCCTTATTAGGGGTAGTGAGATGACCGGATTTGGTGCAGTCTGAAGTTGGTAGATACTCGATACTACACTCATTGAGGATTGTTTTCTTGGAATATTTAGCTCCTTAGAACCCGGTTACTATTTATAGGACAGGTTGAGCCAACCAACTTCAAGAGGGTACTTACCTATGAAACCCCATGCAAGCCTGAAACTAGGATCTTTTGTGATTTACTTGTACATATACTTGTGCATACATCATGAACATCATAAAGCATCATATGCATCCACTAACCATTTCAAGGGTTTAGATCTTCATCTTTGTTCTTGTTTTGTAGGTCATGGAATCTCTTCGCAAGAAAACAATTCAAGTCAACCTTGTGAGAATCCCTCCTCAACTCAAGGAGCTTTCTTCCAAGATTCCAGAGAATTCTCTCTTCAGTGAAAGACATGGTAGACTTCTCAACTTAGTCAACTCCAACATTGAAGAAGATATGGTGAAAGTTCTCTTCCAGTTCTTTGACCCCCTACACCACTGTTTTACATTCCCTGATTACCAACTAGTACCTACTTTGGAGGAATTTTCTCAACTCCTGAGGATTCCTATTCTCCATCAACTACCCTACAACGATACGGAAAGAGAACCAAAGCCTGAAGATGTTGCTCAAGCCTTACACTTGCAACCATCTGATATCAAAGGTCATTAGGAAACCAGAAGTGGTGTCAAGGGTTTCTTGGCAAATTTTCTGTTTGAGAAGGCACAAGACTGCTGGAATTCTCTAGATCTGCAAGCTTTTGAAGAGATTGTAGCACTCCTCATCTATGGGTTGGTTTTGTTCCCAAACCCTGATCAGCTTATAAATGTGAATGCTGTCAATATTTTCATATCTCAGAATCCTGTTCCTACACTACTTGGGGACATCATGCACTCATTTCACACACGAACAATGAGCAAAAGAGGTGTTCTCATGTGCTGTACTCCTATTCTAGCAAGGTGGTTTATTTCTCACCTTCCCCAGTCAGTTTTGAATAATGAGCAGGGTTTAAGGTGGTCACAATGATTGATGACCCTCACACATTTTGATGTTCATTGGTGTTCTCGGTCTAGAGAAAATGTCAACATCATTGATCGTTATGGGGAATTCCCTAATGTCCCACTACTTGGAATTAGGGGAGGCATTACCTACAACCCCTGTTTAGCTCTGAGACAATTTGGATATGCTCGAAGGGATGGGCCTCATGACATGCTGATTCCTGACTTGGTTTTTGACTTCGACAACGATGCTCAAGGACTTCGGCAAAGGTTTATCTGAGCTTGGAGGATGCCTAACAAAGTGGATAGTAAGACACTGGGACACAATAATTCCATCCCCCTTGAGCCTTACCTCAAGTGGGTACGAACCCGCGCCCAAAGTCTTATGATGCCTTACCCCCACATTCTCCCCGTGATCAAAGAGCCTGTTGTGGAAGGAGAGGTTCCATACACCCTCCTACATCCAGACATGCCAACATCATTGGAAGATTTGCAAAAGAGTTGGATACAGCTCAAGCAAGAATGAAATACTTTTGAAGCTAGCTTCTACGCCAGTGTGAGGAAGGTTTTGGAACTTACCCGTCAACTCCATGAAGAGTAGAATCTCAACACTTACATCGCGCCAAAGAGGATACACAACGTCTTTTTACATTAAGAAATTTTGTAATATTTTGCCCATGGGGCATTTATGTACTAACAAATATCTTCTTATTAATACGACGTGTGTTCTTTTTGTTTGCAACAAATTTAAATTTCTGAATCCTTGAATGCATTACATGAATAACATATCATTCATCATATGCATAAATAGGTCTTCACACCAGGTTTCCTTATCTTTCTGCTGTTTATTTCAGCAAGATGGATATAGAGCAGACGGTCAAAGATCTGCAAGCACAGAATTCGCAATTCCAACAACTCCTCATGACCTTAGCAAAGGGTCAAGAGGACCTTAAAGCACTATTAGAGAAAGAGAAGGAAAAGGAAAAGAAGAATAAGAAAATAATTGGTGTGGCCACTATGGGAAGAAGGTTTGAGAACCAAGCTAGAAGAGTCCTTGATTTCCCCTCGACGTCTGATGAAGGGGTTGGTAAAGGAAAATGAGTTGCGGTACCCTCCGAGTCTGAAGCTGAAGAAGAAGAAGAAGAGGAAGAGGATGAAGATTACTCTGAGCAGCAGTACCCTCTGGCGGATGATAAGTATAAGAATCTAGAGGACCGGCTGGCAGCCATGGAGGATAAAGGGTACCTGGGCTGGATTTCGAAGAACTAGGGTTGGTTGCTGGGATCGTCATTCCTCCCAAGTTCAAAGTTCCTACATTTGCTGAATACGACAGTTTGTCCTGTCCGAAGATGTATCTACGGTCCTACGTCAGAAAGATCCAACCTCACTCTTCTGATAAGGATCTGTGGGTCCACTTTTTTCAAGATAGTTTGCCGGGTACGCAATTGGACTGGTTCTATCAACTTGAGAGATCTGATGTACATAACTGGGAGGATTTGGCTGTTGCTTTCTATCGACAATACCAATATAATGTAGATTTAGCGCCTACTCGTACTCAACTACAGAGTATGGGTATGGCCTCTATTGAGGGATTTAAGGAGTATGCCCAGAAGTGGTGGGATTTGGGTGGAAGGGTGCAGCCACCATTGTCGGATAGAGAGATGGTTTGACATGTTTTTGGGGACCCTGTCAGGTCCATCCTTTAATCACTTAATCGAGAGCTCATCTGCAGGGTTCACCGAATTAATTCTGATCGGTGAAAGGGTCGAAGCTGGCATTAAGAGTGGTAAAATTTAGAAGGATACCTCTGCTTCCACTGCTATCAAGAAGACTTTCCCAGCCAAGAAGGAAGTTTCTGCTGTTCACACCCAGAGAAATCAAGGAATAATGGAGCACCAACTAGCGGTGGGGGTTGTGATGATCCAAAACTCCTCAGCCGATCAACCTCGAAATAGTCAACCTAGATCTAACCAGCAAAGGGTAGAAAGGCCACAACGACAATTCACCCGGATCAATATGACACCGGCTCAGGTCCTCCCTCATCTGTTAAAGTTAAACCTTACCAACTTGAAAGAAGCACCGAAAAACCCAAATACCTCTTCTCCCTATTATCATTCCAATGCAAAATGTGCATACCATTCGAACAGTGTAGGGCATGACACCAACAACTGTTGGGCCCTTAAAAACAAGATCCAAGATTTGATAGATGCCAAGGAGGTGGAGTTTGATGCCCCCGAAAAACCTAATGTGATATCCGCTCCTATGCCAAAACATGGTCATAATGTCCATGCTATTGTAGAAGATCTTCATATTACTATTGTTGATGACTTAATGACTCTGTTGCCAATGATCAAGATGAATCTGTTGAAAGCCGGGATTTTTCCAGGCTGTTAAAAAGATTGTTACCTTTGTTCGACCTTGCAATCCGACTGTCCGCTGTTGAAGTCAGGCATCCAACGCTTGATGGATACTCAAGAAATCCTCTTTCAGAAAACTCCTGTTGCTACTGTTATTCCTGTTACTCCTGTTACTCCAATCAATGATGTTGCTATAATCACCATTTCCGACATTCTTTCTAAGACCTGCAAAAGGCCTGTTAAGATTACACCCGATCCAAAGTTCGTACCACTGAAGATTACCATGCCGGGGCCTATCCCATATAAGTATAATAAGACAATACCGTGGAATTATGGAGGAGAGATCTTCTATCACGGTGTGAAGCAGATCGAATCAGTTGAAGAAAGCTCAGATGAAGAAACTTCTGATATAGGAAATATTGCGGGGACAAGTAAGATCACTTGTAGCGGAAGAATCTTCTCTCCGGAGATTGCTCCTCCACGGGCAGTCTTCGGACCCTCAAGTGCTCCTGTGCCTGTCAAGATATCTGTGCGAAGTCCAGTAATTGAAGAAATTATTACTCCCGAAGTTATACCCTCTACTGTTACTGCTGATAAAGGTAAGGGGATCCAAGAAGCGCCCGCCAGGACGAGGGCTCAGACTTTGGTTATCCCCGAGACCACACAAAAGGATATGGAGGAGATTTTAAAAATAATTAAGAAGAGTGACTATGATGTTGTAGAGCAGCTGGAGAAAACCCCTTCAAAAATCTTTATGCTGGCTCTATTGCTCTGCTCCGAGGCTCATGCCAAAGCCTTGATCAAATTTATGAAGACGGCACACGTGCCTCAAGAAACTTCTACGGATCAGTTTCAAGAGTGTGTGGCTAGCCTTACAGCCAAAAATGGTATTGGATTCTCTGATGCCGATCTAACGTCTAAGGGAAGAAAGAATAATGATGCGCTGCATGTCTCGGTAGAGTGCATAGGAACTACAATTGCTCATGTTCTGGTTGACACCGGTTCATCTTTAAATGTTCTACCAAAGAAAGCATTGGACAGATTGGACTGTGAAGGTTTGACCCTAAAGCCCAGTAATATCATTGTTAGAGCCTTCGACGGTTCTAAGCGGATGATTCACGGAGAAGTGGACATCCCAATTAAGGTAGGAACGAAAATTTTCAACTCTAATTTTTATGTGATGGAAATCCGTCCTTCATATTCATGCTTGTTGGGAAGGCCATGGATCCACAACACTGGGGCAGTCACTTCTTCTCTACACCAGATGCTCAAATACCCAGTCCAGGGTAAGATCATAACAGTTCATGGTAAGGAGGAGTATATGATAAGCCACCTTAACTCTTTCCGCTACGTGGAGTTAGATGGTGAATTCATAGAAACACATTTCCAGCACTTTGAAGAGGTTTCTCCTGAAGCTGTGGTAGCCAAGACAATGACTGATGTGCCCATCATTACGAAGCCTGTGTCCCGGATGTCATCCCTTAAAGATGCAGAGGCTGTAATCAAAGAAGGAGGAAGTACGGTATGGGGTCAACTGCTAGATTTTCCTTACAAGACAGATAAGTTCAGATTGGGTTTCACTGCTGCTAGCCAGAAAGTTGTGCGTCGCTCCCGGGCTGGAGGACCGCCAATGAAAATCACTCATCACGGAGTTCATGCTTTAGAGGATGATGAAGAAGGAAGCAATTTTGAAGACTAGATCTTTCCAACTATTGAAGGGGGACTGAACAACTGGGAGGCGAAAGACTTTGTTCCCATTACTTTCATCAATCAGTAATTTATCTTTTTAACATTTCCTGTTTGGTTTGTAATAATTATTAAACAATTCGTACACTCTTTTCGCCTTATGCCTTACCCGGGGCATATAGGTCCATTTGTAAGGGTTTTGATTCTTCATTTTCATATGCCATTTTTAATGAACCATGGACGCTTTCATATATAAACTTTTGTGTTCATTTTCTTTCTTTTTACATTTTATTTTTTGTTTAAAGATGGCTATCCCTTACACACACCCACACTCACCAAATGCAGGTACCCATCCACTCTGGATTCCATGGGTAACAATTCTGCTATGGCCTTCAGTGACTCTGAAGACCTGGTCAATCATGCCGAATACGAAGGTGATGAAGATTGTGAAGTGCCTGGAGAGTTGGATAGACTTTTGCAACAGGAAGAAAGGGCTATTTTGCCCCATGAAGAGTTGTTAGAGACTATCAATTTAGGAACAGAGGAAGATAGAAAAGAGGTTAAAGTGGGTGCCAACCTGGAGCCAAGTGTCAAAGAGCGCTTAGTTCAACTGTTGAATGAATATGTTGAGATCTTCGCCTGGTCCTATGAAGACATGCCGGGGCTGGATACAGATATTGTGGTTCACCGTCTCCCTACAAGAGAAGACTGTCCACCGATCAAACAGAAAGTCCGCCGAATGAGGCCCGATATGTCCGAAAAGATCAAAGCTGAAGAGATGAAGCAGTTCAATGCTGGCTTTCTTGCTGTTACTTCCTATCCATAATGGGTTGATAACATTGTGCCCGTGCCTAAGAAGGACGGCAAAGTCAGGATGTGTGTGGACTACAGAGATTTAAACAGGGTCATCCCTAAAGATGATTTTCCACTACCACACATTGACATCTTGGTTGACAACACAGCTCAACACAAGGTATTCTCTTTCATGGATGGATTTTCATGGTACAACCAGATCAAAATGGCCCCCGAAGACATGGAGAAGACTACTTTTGTGACGCAGTGGGGTACCTTCTACTATAAAGTGATGCCATTCGGACTGAAGAATGCCGGGGCAACCTATCAGCGAGCCATGGTAGCTTTGTTTCATGACATGATACATCATGAGATTGAAGTCTACGTAGACGATATGATAGCCCATTCACAAACAGAAGAAGAACACCTCAACCATCTGCAAAAGCTGTTTGTTCGGTTGAAAGAGTACAAGCTCAGACTGAACCCTAGCAAGTGCACTTTCAGAGTCAGGTCCGATAAACTCTTGGGATTCATCGTCAGCAACAAGGGAGTTGAGGTTGATCCTGCCAAAGTCAAAGCTATACAAGAAATGCCTGTTCCTCGCACTGAGAAGGAGGTCAGAGGTTTCTTGGGATGCCTAAACTACATCGCAAGGTTCATATCTCACCTAACATCTACCCGTGAACCAATCTTCAAGATGTTGACGAAAGATCAGGTGGTTGAATGCAATAATGATTGTCAAGTTGCTTTCGATAAAATCAAGGAGTATTTGCTGGAACCTCCTATCTTGATGCCACCCGTCGAAGGAAGGCCTTTAATCATGTATCTGACTGTTTTAGATAATTCAATGGGGTGCGTACTGGGCCAACATGACGAGTCTGGCCGAAAAAAGCATGCCATTTATTACCTTAGCAAAAAGTTTACCGACTGTGAAACTCGCTACTCACTGCTCGAGAAAACTTGCTGCACTTTGGTATGGGCTGCTCGCCGGCTAAGGCAGTATATGTTGACACATACCACTTTGTTGATTTCTAAAATGGATCCGATCAAGTACATCTTCGAGAAGCCTGCTTTATCCAGAAGAATCGCTAGATGGCAGATGATCCTAACTGAGTATGATATCCAGTACACAACCCAAAAAGCTACAAAGGGGAGTGTAGTAGCTGACCATCTAGCTCATCAAGCCGTCGAAGATTACCAATCTATGAGATTCGACTTCCCTGACGAGGATATTATGACATTGGACAACATTAAAGGCAACTGACGGTATGACGGACCTGAACAAGGATCCCGATGGACCCTGTACTTTGATGGTGCTTCAAATGCACTTGGAAACGGTATCGGCGCGGTACTTATCTCTCCAGAAGGTTTCCATACACCTTTCACTGCTAGACTCTGCTTCAGCTGCACCAATAACATGGCCGAGTATGAAGCCTGTATCTTTGGTCTCAAGGCTGCTATTGACTTGGGAATCAAATCTCTGGTTGTATTTGGGGACTCAACTTTGGTTATCAGTCAAATCAAAGGAGAGTGGGATACTAAACATCCAAACCTCATCCCTTACAAAGAACATGTCCTGACATTGTTACCACACTTCGAGCAGATTACCTTCGAGCACTTCCCGCGAGAAGAGAATCAGCTAGCAGATGTGCTAGCTATAATGTCATCCATATTTAAACTTAACTGGGATAATGAGGCACCTCAAATCACCATTGAACAAATGGACGAACCTACACATTGTCACAAGATTAATACCGAAGAGGTAGTGGGCCGACCTTGGTTTCATGACGTTAAAAGGTATCTCGAAGCACAAGAATACCCTGAAGGAGCTTCAGTCAATGATAAAAAGTTCTTAAGGAGGTTCACGGCCAAATTCTTTTTGAGCAATGGTATCCTATACAAGCGCAATCTTGATTGTGTCCTACTCCGATGTGTGGACAAGGTTGAAGCTGAGCAGATCATGGCTGAACTGCATAATGGCACCTTTGGCACCCACTCGAGCGGTCATACGATAGCTAAGAAGATTTTACGGGCAGGCTACTATTGGTCTACCATGGAAGCTGATTGTCATCAACATTCTCGTACTTGTCACAAATTCCAAATCTATGCTGACAAGGTACATATTCCCCCAGTTCCTCTCAATGTCTTAACAGCTCCTTGGCCATTCGCAATGTGGGGAATCGACGTGATTGGAGAGATCAAGCCTACAACATCCAATGGACACCGTTTCATCCTGGTGGCCATTGATTACTTTACCAAGTGGGTCGAAGCAGCTTCCTTCGCTTCCGTTACAAAGAATGTGGTTGCCCGCTTCATCAAGCCGAACCTCATATGCTGGTATGGTATCCCCGACAGGATTATTACGGACAATGGTACAAATTTGAACAATACTATGATCACCGCTCTGTGCGAGCAATTCAAGATTCAACATCACAATTCATCTCCCTATCGGCCAAAGATGAACGGTGCTGTTGAAGCTGCGAACAAAAATATCAAGAAGATCATTCAAAAGATGACAGTCACCTACAAGGACTGGAATGAGATGTTATCATTTACTCTGCACGTATATCATACCACGACACACACTTCAACTTGGGCAACCCCTTTTTATTTGGTATACAGCATGGAAGTTGTTTTACCTATCGAGGTTCAGATTCCCTCCTTGAGAATCATGAAGGATGCTGGTTTGAATGAAGACGATTGGATTCAGACCCGACTTGATCAACTTAACTTGATTGACGAAAAGCGACTTACTGATGTTTGCCATGGTCAGGCGTATCAAAAACGTATGATCAAGGCCTTCAACAAGAAAGTAAGGTGCCAGGTATATCAAGTCGGAGACCTTGTAATCAAGCGGATCATCTTGCCTCAAAGTGATCCCAGGGGAAAATGGAATCCTACTTACAAAGGACCGTTTGTGATCAAAAACATCTTTTCTGATGGGGCAATGATCTTGACCACCATGGACGGTGATGACCTACCGCACCCTGCAAACGCAGACATAAAACGACCCGACAAGTTGAAAACCCGAAAGGGCGACTTGGGCAAAAATGGTCATCCCGGTGAATCAAAAACCCGAAAGGGCGGTTCAGTCAAAAGTTAGGGATAAATAAAAAAATCTGTACACCCGACAAGTTGAAAACCTGAAAGGGCGACTTGGGCAAAAAAGGGTTTCCCGGTGGATCGAAAACCTGAAAGGGAGATCCAGGAAAAAGTTAGGGAATTAAAACGTATGACTATGTCTCGTCGGATCACTTTAAGGACAATCTCTTCACAGACAAGCTCCAAGCTTCTGATCAATCCAATCATCTGCGGACGAGGCGACGAATGGACAAGATACTCAGAGTTGTGAAGGCTATAGCAGAATGGGAACCCCATGGAATTGTTACACATAGTCATCTTTCTTTGTATAAATTTTTCTCATTTTTTATGACAACATTCTCTTACTAGGATGTCTGTCTCCTTTGTACAAAATACTTACACAAAGTTAATATAAAGATACTTCAAAGTACATAAACTTGTTTGCCTTTTTACACTTGTGTTTTATTTGAAAACGTCCAATGATTTATTAAATGAGCATATGCATTTGAATATAATCACTGCTTACAAATAAAACGAAATGAGAAAGGATAATTTCTGATAGGTTGAAAGTATAGGAAAATGTCTTTAGGCTATTCCAGAAGAAATCCCTTACAGTGTGTCATTCAGATCCTCAACAGAGCTAAAACCTTGAAATACATATCCCTGACGGAGTTAAGTTTCAAAATCCATTACATCAGAGCTAAGTTTCCAAACTCCCAATCTCCAGTGGAGCCAGAAAACTTTGAACTACAAACCCTTAGCGAAGATAAAACTTTCTTCCCCAACGGAGTCCAAAACTTCAAATCTTAAACCCCGGTAGAATACCAATCAATTTCCTCCATAAATCCCCAGTAGTTTGGCATAGAACCCGAGCTTTCGAAAACTCTCCAACAGGATAAACGTTCTCCCCGCAGAGTTATTTCCCAGCAGAACAAAGATTCTTGTTCTCATTTCTCCAGTTGAAGCCTCCCAGGTTTTAATTCCCCAGTAGAGATCGTCAAAGTTTTCCTTATCCGCCAGGAAAGTCATGAAGGATTCTCAATTCCCCGCGAAAGTTGTCAAATCTCTTGTTAATCCCCACAAGTCACCAAGGAATTTCAATCCCCAACAGTAGTCCAAAGGATCTCTCAGTCTCAGCAATCAAAGGTTTTGAATCTCCAGCAGCAGTTAAGGGTTTATTTTCCCAGCAGCAGTCACAGATTTCATTATCTCCAATTATCAAGGATTTCCTCAGCAAGACAGCTAATCAACTTACATGTGCATACATTACATTCATATATCATAAACATTGATAAAACACATTTATTGCATCATACATTTCATGCAACATAACTCTGTGTTTTCAGCTAACATTTCCTTTTCAGGATAAGATTAAAAGCTATCTTTAACAAATATTCAAAGATCTCAAATACAGTATGGATACACCCCAGACACGGAAGTCATTCTTCTACTCATCCAGATATTAACTTCAGATACAGTCCAGATACGCTCCAGACACGGTTGCCATTCTGTCACTCATTCAAACCTATTCCCCAGCCCAAAGATACTCCAGACACGGATGTCTTTCTGTCGTTTATCCAGATTTCAGATTTCGGATACAATACAGATACACTCCAAACACGGCAGTCATTCTGATATTCATTCAAGAAACAAATACATTTATAGCTCGGATACGCTCCAGACAAGGATGCCATTCTTTTGCTCATACAAATCCAATCTCCATATACAACTCAGATACGTGCCAGACACGGATACCATTCTGACATTCATTCTCCTGATTTTCAACAAACAAATCTTGGATGGCATCTTTAAGCCCATCTCCAGCAAGATTCTACCATCTCCAAATGGCATCTTTAAGCCCATTCCCTCAGCTACCTTTTGACAAGTGTAAATTTACGGGCACTCTAGTGTCCAATCCTCTTTTACCTTCGAGTCACGAAAGGAATATTCGCCAATCTAACTCTTCAGGTTCAAGAAGATTGAACAGTGGCAGCTGTTGTACCCCAAAATTTTCCCTTTCATTTTATCAAGATTTCCATTCACAAGGCTCCTTGAACTCCAGATAGGATTAGGGTTTTGCTCTACTTAAGACATCTCCATGCACTGATGACCTAAATTAGGGTTTGAGTTTGTACAGGTATTTTTGGACTTCTAATGCTCAAAGTGACTTTCAAACTTCATGTTGGACTCATAAGTTTGTCCATACCAAGTTTCAAGCCTTGAATCAAATTTTTGCCGTGTCAATTGGACAGCTGACTTAGAAATCAGCTGTATTGGGGAAAAAGTCAACTGTGGCCAATTTACAGTCAAACCTCATGATTTTTGACCCACATCAACATTATAGAGTCATATGAACAATTTGATCAAGTTTGGACCACAACTCCTCAAGAAATTTGATCAGATCATCAAAAGGGCAAAATGGTCATTTTTAGGGGTTTGACTATACAAGGGCAATTTCTGACTTTTGACCTAGCCAATGGCAAATTGGGCTCAAGCATGGATTCAAAGACTCAATGGCATCATCTTGACATATTCACAAAGCTCAAAAGATCTCAATTGCGTTGGATTGACAAATGAATTTTCAGTCAACTGATCAAAATTTAATTGTACACTGAAAAGTCAAACTTTGACTTTTTGGTCAAAATCAAGTGCCAAGGGTCATTTTTCATCAAGATGTGTCAAAGCATGAAACTTGTTCATCAAGAAACCCAATTTTGCAAATTAGGGTTTAAAGTTGAAAATTTTCATAAATTAGAATTTTTTTAAGTTATGAAATTTTCTTAATTTTTCCTTACTTTGGCCAACATTTTCACCATGATGGAATTGGATTCAAACAAAACTTTCAACATGAAAGTTGTAGTCCTCAAAAAATTCTACAACTTTGATTCACAAAGTTTTCCAAAAAGAAGCTTGGATCTCAAGTTATGATTTTTGGAACAAGGGTCCATGAAACTTTTAACTTAGTGAAATTTTGTCCTAGTTTAGGCAGGATTTTGACCTATCTTCATGGCCATTTTTCACATAGTTCCACTTGGAATCTCAAATTTCATTTCAAATATGGATTTTAGAGAATGTTCCAAGCTTTCCAAAATGTCCAAGAACTCTCCAAAATCATTTGTGGTTAGGGAGAATCGAAGGCTTGAAGTTGGCAAAAACTCACTTTTCATCCATGGCATGTTCATATTGATACAAGTTACAAATTCAAATCAGCTTGCTTTGCACTATATTGCAGGTCTCAAAACCATTTCACACTCAATAATTTAATGCAAATCCATTGGTATAAGGTTTTGTTTTGGTCATTAGAGTATTGCACACAAGATTAATCCCTAAATGGAAAAAGGTACATTACCATTTTTGCCAAAGTATGCTTTATGTCAAAACCACAATCCTTGAGCATTGAGCCATATCTTGTACAACAAATCATATCCACCAACTTGAGGGGCCAAGATGACAAGGGGTAGGCTGATGGATAGCCTGTACAAGCCTGCTTTACATCACTTCTCTTGTTTTGCTTCATATACAAGAAATATGCCAAATACATGAGAACTTGAACATCAGCAAAAACCGACTTGTGCAAGCTTTTGAGACAACTTTCTCACATCCCCTTAAGTCAGAAACACGACCCTTTGAGCCCTCAAACCTCCCATAGCACAAAATCATCTTCATTTGGCAAAACAGGGCACTCCTTGCAGTTTGATTTCCACAACTCAAATCCCTCGTGCGTTTTTTCTCAAATTGGTTCAAACACCTTCCATACAACCTATCCAAGCTATCCCAACCCTTAAACACCAACTGTAACTCCATTTACAAGGTTTGCCATTTTTTATTTAAGCTTGTGCATGTTGAGTTTTGTAGGCTTGTTCAAGCACATTCAAGACCAGCTAGGCATTGAAGAAGGTCAAGGGAAGTTCAAGCAAGCTCCCAAACATCTCAGGCCTCATTGAAAAGCTCCACATTGCCAGACAAGATCTCAACTGAAACAGGTTTTTATCAACTTCCTATCTCTCTATTTAGGAACAATTAGACTTAGGTTTGTGAATAAGAAATGTAGTATTCATAGCCATGAAGCTGTACATATGCTCAGTTTTCATTTTAGTTAAGGATGCTAAGAGAATTTGATCCATGAACTTTCTGAAAAAATTAGGTTAGATTTTAGGGCCAGAGAAATTCTCTCTGGTCTTTGAGAGTTAGGACAAGTTTTTTATATGGTTGGATTCGTCTTTAAAAATGCTACAACTTTGATGTTATGGGTTTTTGCATTAGAGCACGTATGCAGGTTGTTCGTGTTTGAATCCAGGCGCGCGCGTTGTTGAGAACAAAGGTTGAAGATGAAATGTGGTGGGCTGGGCTTGGTCCTGGCTCACTATTGACACCCCTTTTTACTGAATGCACCCCCTGGCCCAATTTCTTTATATTTTATATTTTTGTATTTATTTATCATTTCTGATTTTTATTTTATATTTTCCAAACATAAAAATATCCATAAATATTTTCATAATTTCTCACATTTATTTTTATTATTTTATTGTTTTTTTAGACATAAAAAATAATTTAATTAGGATATACTTTATTTATTGAAAACTTGAAAACAAATATATAATAACCATTATACTTTTATTTTTATTCTTTATTTTATTTACACTCAAAAAAATATTGTTTTAAATATATTTTTATTATGTATATATTTTATTTTATTGTACATATTTAATATAATTAATGTATACATACATACTTTTATTTTATTTAATAAATACTTGAGGATAAAAACATAAAAAATACTATACTTTTATTTTAATTATTATTTATACTTAAATAATATTTTTTCTAAATATATTTTATTTTTCGTATATATACTATTTTATTTTATTGTCTATAAATAGTATATTTAATATATTTGTATTCTTAAAAGAAAATTAGGGTTTACCCTTAATGAAAAATAATAATCTTTTTTTATTATTCCTTTCTTTTTACATTAAATATTTTTCACATACATAAAAATAAACATAAACTTTTTTGCATATTCATATTATTTTGTATATTTATTTAATTTGTTTATTTAAATATTATTCATTTGTTATTTATGCAATTTGATTCAATTTGGATGTAATAGTAAAATTAGGGTTTTAATTTCTTGCAAAATAATCCCAATTCAAAATTGTATCCCCCTTCCCATAATCAAATGTTGTAATAGTATAGATTATTTTACGCATTTTACACTTTCAATTATGCCATGATTAGAGATTAGGGTTTGTATGCAAAAATCCAAAATCAACAAGTAGCTTGACCTAATACAAAGACAAAAATGCATGAAAATCAATACACAATGCACACTTGCACCCCTAGGGTTTCATCCACTTGTTGCCTTAAAAATGGACCATGTTATGCATGTTGAGTACTTTGGAAAAACAAAAACAAAACAAAAGATCGTAGTCCCTCGATGATGCTATCATGGTTGCCTATACAAAAATGATCTAGTCTCTCAAAAATTTGCCAAAAATACTTAACACAATTGTTATCATGGTCTATACGATGACTCGTGCCTGTCCGGTTTAACATCCTAATACAAGGTTGTTTACCAAATGCAATGGTAAAGCAACACTGTCAAAAGGGTTAGAAATTTGTAGGAAAGATCTTTGAGTAAAATAGGGTAGACAACTCTTAGTTACTTGATCAAAGCTTGCAAAAAACATCCTTGCTATTTTCAAACACACTTCACAACACAATTCCAAAACATTTCCTAAAACAAACTTTCAAAACATTGAAACATCTTTTCAAAAGACAATACACCTTTGTATACATTCAAACAAGAATCATTACAAAGGTTGCCACAATGATGACCTCTTTTCAAAACATCTTTCAAAACCACACACAAAGCACCATTTCAAACAATTGAAAAGCAAAAGCAAGTGATCTAAACAAGTAACTAAGAGCCTATGGATAACCATGGATGAAAAGGGTGCTTGCACCTTCCCTTTTCATAATCTACTCCCCGAACCCAAGAAAACATCTCAAAGGTCTTTCCTAAGCTTTTTGACCTTTCCTTAGGATAAAATAAAAAGTCGGTGGCGACTCTTGCTAAACCGAAACATTTGCGAACACAAACGCAAAACCTCAAGTCATTTCTCCCACCGTATCACAGACATCAATGAATCATGGACGTTTTGCATACAAACTTTGTGCTCATTGTTTTTTATTTTTAAATTTTCATTTCTTTCAGTGGTAGCTATACCCTTTGACACACCTACACTCACAATGTAGGTCTACATCCATTCGGGATCCCATGGGTAACGGTTCTGCTATGGCTTTTCTGTGACTCTGAAAATATAATCTACCAAGCCGAAGAAGAAGGTGAGGAAGATTGTGAAGTACCAGGGGAACTTGCCAGATTACTACAACAAGAAGAGAGAACCATTCAACCCCACGAGGAACTAGTGGACACAATCAACCTGGGTACCGAAGAAGACAAAAGAGAGGTCAAGGTGGGTGAAAATATGGAACCGAGTGTCAAAGAGCATCTGATTCAGTTGCTACACGAGTATGTTGAGGTATTTGCCTGGTCGTATGAAGACATGCCAGGGCTTGATGCAGATATTGTGGTACATCGTCTGCCTACAAAAGAGGATTGTCCATCAGTAAAACAAAAGGTTCGTCGAATGCGACCAGATATGTTAGAGAAGATTAAAGTTGAAGTCATGAAGCAATTCAACGCTGGATTCTTGGCCGTCACCTCTTATCCATAATGGGTTGCCAATGTTGTTACCGTTCCCAAAAAGGAAGGTAAGGTACGAATGTGCATGGACTACAGAGATTTGAATAAGGCCAACCCTAAGGATGATTTCCCACTTCCCCACATTGATATTCTAGTTGACAATACTGCACAACACAAAGTGTTTTCCTTCATGGACGGTTTCTCAGGTTACAACCAAATCAAAATGGCGCCTGAGGACATGGAGAAGACAAACTTTGTCACATAATGGGGCATATTTTGCTACAAGGTGATGTCGTTCGGACTAAAGAATGCTGGGGAAACCTATCAGCGTGCCATGGTAGTTCTATTTCACGACATGATACATCACAAAATAAAGGTCTATGTGGATGACATGATAGTTAGATCTCAAACAGAAGAAGAGCATCTTGATCATTTACAGAAACTGTTTGAGAGACTAAAGAAATACAAGCTGAGGTTAAACCCAAATAAATGCACGTTTGGAGTGAGGTTTGGTAAACTCCTAGGCTTTGTTGTCAGCAATAAGGGTATTGAAGTAGATCTTGCTAAGGTGAAAGCGATACAAGAGATGCCTGCTCCTCGTACTGAAAAAGAAATTAGAGGGTTCTTGGGACGTTTGAACTACATTGCCAAATTCATTTCTCACCTAATAGCTACTTGTGAACCAATCTTCAAATTATTGAAGAAAGATCAAGTAGTCAAGTGGAATGATGAATGTCAAACTGCTTTTGACAAGATCAAAGAGTACCTGCAAGAACCTCCTGTTTTGATTCCACCAATCGAGGGAAGACCGTTGATTATGTATCTAACTATGTTAGAGAATTCAATGGGGTGTGTGTTGGGGAAACATGACGAGTCTGGCCGAAAAAAGAATGCTATTTATTACCTGAGCAAAAAAGATTACCGACTGTGAAACAAGATATTCACTGCTCGAGAAAACTTGTTGCGCTCTGGCATGGGCTGCTCGCCGGCTAAGACAGTATATGCTGACCCATACTACCTTGTTGATATCCAAAATGGATCCAATAAAATACATATTCGAGAAACCTGCTCTCTCTAGGAGAATAGCGAGATGGCAGATGATCTTGACAGAATATGACATACAATATACTACCCAGAAGGTAATAAAGGGAAGTGTACTAGCCGATCGCCTTGCTCACCAAGCTGTAGAAGACTACCAGTCCATGATGTTCGAATTCCCGGATGAAGACATCATGATGGTAAACAACTATGAAGAATTCAGGCCATATGACGGACCTGAACAAGGATCTCGAGGGACCCTAGTTTTTGACGGGGCATCTAACGCACTCGGAAATGGTATTGGTGTTGTTCTCATATCTTCGGAAGGATTTCATACTCCATTTACGGCAAGACTCTACTTCAATTGTACAAATAACATGGTGGGATACGAAGTGTGCATCTTTGGTCTCAAAGCGGCCATAGACTTGGGGATCAAATCTTTGAATGTATTTGGAGATTCAACTTTGGTCATTAGCCATATCAAAGGGGAATAGGACACCAAACACCCTAACCTTATCCCTTACAAAGAACATGTTTTGACATTGCTCCCACATTTTGATAAGATTACCTTCGAGCATTTCCTGCGAGAAGAAAATCAGTTAGCTGACGCACTAGCCATAGTGTCATCTATATTTATACTTAAATGGGATAACGAGGCTCCCCAGATCACCATTGAACGGATGGATGAACCAGCACACTGTCACAAGATTAATACCAAAGAAGTAGTGGACCAGCCTTAGTTTCACGAAGTCAAGAGGTATCTCGAGGCTCAAGAATATCCAGAAGGAGCTTCAGTAAATGACAAGAAGTTCTTAAGGAGACTCTCTGCTAAATTCTTCCTTAGTAATGGCATTCTTTACAAACACAACCATGATTCTGTGTTACTTCGGTGCGTAGACAAGGTTGAAGCTGAAAGGATCATGACCGAGTTACATGAAGGTACTTTTGGCACCAATTCTAGTGGGCATACGATGGCAAAGAAAATCCTAAGGGTATGCTATTACTGGTCTACCATGGAAGCAGATTACTATCAACACTCTCGAACCTGCCACAAGTGTCAGATTTATGCTGACAAGGTGCACGTACCATCAGTTCCTCTGAATGTCTTGACGGCTCCTCGGCCCTTTGTTATGTGGGGAATTGATATGATTGGGGAAATCAAGCCAACATACTCCAATGGACACCACTTTATCTTAGTGGCCATTGACTATTTTACAAAGTGGGTGGAGGCAGCTTCTTTCGCTTCCGTTACCAAGAATGTTGTCGCCCGGTTCATCAAGCAGAATTTCATCTGTCGATACGGTATCCCGGAAAGGATCGTTATAGACAATGGTACGAATTTGAATAATACTATGATCACCGCCCTGTGCGAGCAATTCAAGATCCAACATCACAATTCTTCCCCTTATCGGCCAAAGATGAATGGTGTTGTCGAAGCCGCAAATAAGAACATTAAAAAGATCATACAGAAAATGACAGTCACATACAAAGACTGGCATGAGATGTTACCATTCGCTCTCCACGACTATTGTACCACGACACGCACATCAACCGGGGCAACACCCTACTCTCTGGTATACGGCATGGAGGTTGTCTTGCCTATTGAGGTCCAGATCTCCTCTCTGAGAATCATGAAAGATGCAGGGATGAACGAAGACGATTGGATCCAAACTCGACTTGATCAACTGAAATTGATTGACGAGAAAAGGCTTACTGCTGTTTGCCATGGTAAAATGTATCAAAAACAGATGATCAAGGCTTTCAACGAAAAGGTCAGACGCCAAGTATATCAAGTTAGAGATCTAGTGATCAAACGTATCATACTGCCGCAAGGTGATCCCAGGGAAAAATGGACTCCTACATACGAAGGACCGTTTGTAATAAAAAACATATTCTCTAGTGGAGCCATGATCTTGACCAGCATGGATGGTGACGATCTGCCACACCCTGCAAACGCGGACATAGTCAAAAGATACTACGCATAAGAGACCCGCTAGGATGGCACATCGAGGCAAAACAATGGCATCCCAGCGAGCCAAAAAGGTTCGGGTAAAAATTAGGGATAAAACCAAAAAAAATCTATACACCCGGCAAGCTGAAAACCTGAAAGGGCGACTTGGGCAAAAAAGGGTATCCCGCTGGACTGAAAACCCGAATGGGCGGTCCAAGCAAAAGTTAGGGAACTAAAGCGTATGGTTATGTCCTGTTGGATCACTTTACGAACAACCTTTGGCTTCAACTGAAAAACTCAGAGGTTCTGATCAATTCAATCATCTTCAGACAAGGCAACAAATAGACAAGATGCTCAGAGACACGAAGGTTATAGAAGAATGGGAACCCCATGGGATTGTTGCACATAGCTATCTTTTCATTGTATTAAGATTTTCATTTTTTTACGACGACATTTTCTTACTAGAATGTTTGTCTCATTGTACAAAAATACGTACTCAAAGTCAATACGAAGATATCCCTTTGAAAGTGAAAAAACTATCTTTTTTTTTCTTTTCGCTTGTGTTTTGTTTACAAAAACGTCCAATGATTCATTATTGAACATATGCATTTGAACATAATTACTGTTTACAAATAAACAAAATAAAATACAATTGTTGATGGCTTTAAGGGATAGGGAAATCTCTCTATGTTTATCTCCATAAAATTCCCCACAGTGTGAAGTTTAATCCCTAGTGGAACAAAGCTTCCAGTTTATCAATCCCCTGTAGAAGACGCCAAATTTCTCAGAATTCCCCAACCGGGATCTTTCAAACAGTACGGAGAACTCCCCTTACGACAGAGTTTATTTCTCTAAAGCGGAAATTCATCAACACTTCAACTTCAAGACATGAAGACTTACATATCCTCAACAACATTCAGGGATTTATTTTCCCAATCCAACAGCAGTGCATCAGATTAGCTCGCATACGCATACATCACATCCATATATCATAAACATTGATTACACAAATGCATCATACCATGCATTTCATACAACATGACTTTGCATATTAGCTAACATTTTACCCTTTTCAGGATAAGGTTAATCAATAGCTACCATTAACAATGTTCAAAGGCTTTTCAGATATAGTTCAGATATGCTCCAGATACGGATGCCACCCTGATACTCATTCAAATTCAGCTCTCAGATACAGTTCAGATACGCTCCAGACACGGACGCCATTCTGATACTCATTCAGATTCAACTTTCAGATACAGTTCAGATACGCTCCAAATACGGATGCCATTCTCACACTCATTCAGACTCAATCTTTCAGATATAATCCAGATACGCTCCAGACACGGATGCCATCCTAATGCTCATTTGGATTCAGCTTTCAGATACGGTTTAGATACGCTCCAGACACGGACACCATTCTAATACTCATTCTTTCAGCTTACAAATTACAATTCCACAATCACTCTTGGATGGCGTCTACAAGCCCATCTCCTGCAACTTTCTATCACCTCTCCAAATGGCATCTTTAAGCTCATCCCCTCAACAATCACATCACCGAGTGCAAATTGGATCACATTTTTGATTAGTCAACTGAGCAGTTGACCTAAAAATTAGTTGTATTGGGGAAAAAGTCAACTATGGCCAATTTACAGTCAAACTCCATAATTTTTTATCTACATAAAAATTTTAGACTCATATGTATCATTTGATCATGTTTGGACCACAACTCCTAAAGAAATTTGATCAAATCTCCAAAAGGGCAAAATGGTCAAAATTAGGGTTTTTGATTGGGAAAGGGCAATTTTTGATTTCTGACCTAGAAAATGATCAATTGGTTTAAGGAATGATCTAAAGATTCCAATTGCATCATTTTTACCTAATTACATGGTTCAAAATATTTCAAGTCCATTGGATTGACAGATGAATTTTGCAGTCAACTGATTAAAAGTCAACTATAAACTAAAAAGTCAAACTTTGACTTTTTGGTCAAATTCAAGTGCCAAAGATCATAATTCATCCAAACATGTAAAAATATGAAACTTATTCATCATGAAATCAAAAAGTCAAGATTTCATTTTGAAAAGTCAAAATTTCTAAACTTAGAAATTTTTCTAAGTGTTGGAAATTTCATGTTTTTTCATAACTTTGAGCCAAATGTTCATAATGATGCAAGATGATTCAAGAAAAACTTCCAACATGAAAGTTGTAGATCTCCATGAAATCTACAAATTTTATTCACACAACTTCTTCAAAAAGTGTTTGTATCTCAAGTTATAATTTTATGAACATAGGGTCATGAAACTAAACACTTAGTGAAATTTTGCCCTAATTTGGCCAGGATTTTGACCTAACTTCATGGCACTTTTTCATAAAGTTCCAATGGGAATATTCAAAAGCAATTCAAATATGGGTTGTAGAGCACATTTCAAGCTTTCCAAAATTTTTAAGAACTCCTTGAGATTATTCTTGAGTAGGGAGAATCGAAGAGATGAAGTTAGGGCTTTGTCACTTGAATTACAAGTCATTTTTGATGAACACATGAACCAAATCCATGCTAGGCTGCATAATCTTTTCTTTGTAGGCCTCAAAATTTTTTTTCACTCCATAATTAAATGTTTACACAACTGTTAGAGCTTTGATCCAAGCAATTGAGCTATTGTCCAAGTTACATTTCCATTTATGGCACAAAGTTAACAATGCCATTCTTGTAAAGCAAGTTTTTTGCATAAAGTTCACATTGAGCCTCTAACTTGTTCCCTCTGATCACACTCCATCCACAAAGTCATAAGCAAGCTTGTTTAAAGCATAACCACTCTATCTTAGCAAGTACACAAGGCATGGAAACTTTTTTTGACAAAAAATCACATGTTTAACTTAAACATGTAAATTTGAATTCTGATCAACTAGAGCACTCCAAACTTGTTGCTTATAAATAGAGTCACTATTTGTAAGCTAGAACACGAGTTTTAACACCCTGAAACACTCCCAAATTCCCTCTAGCCAGAAATTGCACAAAAACTCCATTGATACACATTTCTGACCTTAAACTTGTATCTCTCATTTCCCTCGTGCGTTTTCCCTCAAATTCATTCCTAAAGCTTCCTTACATCAAATACAACTCATCCCCATCCTTATTCCAGAACTATAACACCATCTTCATCTACTTCCAAGTTCAAAAACATATCATCACAGTTGGACTTCTACAGACCATTCCAGCCACCCTCAGCACAAGCCAACCATTGCATTAGCTTCCTAGAGGTCCAAGGAAGCTAACCTCATCATCAACACTGCCTGAAACAAGCTCAAATCCATTTCTTGATTTCCAATTTTGAGGTATTTTTCTTGAACTTCTATCTTCATATTTAGGCATTGATAGGCTTGCATTCGTGAAGATAAAACGTAGACATCATTGCCCTGAAGTTGTACATGTCCTTAGATTTCATTATTGTTGCTTGAGTAGTTAGAATTTTGAATCTGAACCTCTGAAAATAATTAGGTCAGAATTTGGTACTTTCAAAAATTCTAATTCATCTTTGATTTATAGCTTATGATGTTTATATAGTTGGATTCGTATGGAAAAATGGAGCAACTTTCATGTTTGCATATTTCATTTTTATTGAGAAATGGTGAAGATACAGGTGGTCCGGCTGGAGGTTGAAGATGAAGTGTATTCAGGACTTGTTTTGTATTATATATTTATCATTTCAGTTATATTAATGGATGTATAGCCACCCCAGTAGCAAGACAGCGCACTGTTAATCAATAGGTCATGGGTTCGAACCTCAGTGCGCTGCCTTTTGCTATTTTTCACATTTCTTCACATTTTTTTGAATCTTGCAGCGCTTGGGCCTCCAAATGATTGGGCCTAACTTTTTTTTGCTATTTCTGACCCCCTGCCTTATTGTTTATACCCCTGGGCCAAGTTTGTTTATTTTTTTATTTATTTCATTTTTATTTTCTTAAATATATTTTCTAATACTAAAAAAATCATAAAATATAAAAAAATAATATATATTTATATTTTGACTTAGTTTATTTTATTTTTCTCACAAAAAATATTTTTATTAATTATACTTTATTTATTTTTTACTTATTATCTTATAAATATAAATAAAATTAGGTTATTAGTTATTTTCTTTCATACTAATTTAAATAAATTATTTTTGATATAAAAAAGGACTAAAAATATTTTATAATACTATAAATATTCTCAAGATAAAAATACTTAAAATACTTTTTCTAAACTTATTTTCTTTTAATCAACTAAATATAATTAGGGTCTTATTCAAAAATCTTTTCGTAATAAAATTTAAACTTAATAAGTTATTTTATTTATTTAATTAGGTTAAGACAAAAATATTTTTTTCATGAAAAACATACAAAGATACATTTTCTTTACATCTTACATTTTTTGTACATTCGTTCATTTTATACTTTGTATTTACTTATTTCCTTGTACATTGATATCAATTCAATATGGTTGTAATAGATTAATTAGGTTTAAATTCTTGCAATCCCCATTCATGAATTTGTGTACCCCCCCTCCCCACAAATCTTGTAATAGCGTAGTAACTTTAAATTTCGTAATTTATCACTTTTATATAACATGCTAGTAATTAAGGTTTGTATGGAAAGACTAAAACTAATACTTAAAAAACCCTAATTCAAGACAAAAACAAGCATGAAAATGATACACTTGCACACAAGCACCCCTAGGGTTATTCCACTTGGTTGCCTTATACAAAATGGCCATATTACGCATGTGAGGTATCTTAGCAAAAACAAGCAAATACAAGATCATAGTCCCTCGATGACGCTATCTAAGTTGCCTTACAAATGATCTTAGTCCCTCAAGAAGAATGCTAAGATACCTTGCAATATTGCTAATCATGGTTATACGATGACCCACGCCCGTCCCCTTTACATCCAAAGATAGGGTTGTTTACCAAATCAATGGTAAGGCAATAATGTCAAAGGAAAAGAAAATGAACAAAAAAGACATTTGAGTAGGTAGATTGCTCCTAATTACTTGTTCCATTTCAAACAAACATCCTTGTTATTTTCAAAAAT
Source organism: Vicia faba (assembly GCA_948472305.1). Taxonomy (NCBI): domain Eukaryota; kingdom Viridiplantae; phylum Streptophyta; class Magnoliopsida; order Fabales; family Fabaceae; genus Vicia; species Vicia faba. Next base: position 612,714,978 of record OX451735.1, read on the forward strand.
AAACACTTACACTTTCAAAACATCTTACAAAACTTGAAAATATTTTCAAAAGATCAACATCTTTGTATACATTCTTACGAACGAGAATCATTACAAAGATTGCCTAAACAATGGCCTCTTTACAAAATACTTTCAAAAACCACACAAAGCACAATTTCAAACAAAAAAAGAAAGTGATCTAGCAAGTAACTAAGAGCCCATGGAAAATCATGGATGAAAAGGGTGCTAATACCTTCCCTTTTCATAATCTACCCCCCAAACTCAAGAAATAATCTCAAAGGTCTTTCATGTGATTTTTCACCTTTCCTTTTTGGATAAAAGAAAAGTCGGTGGCAACTCTTACTAATAGCAACATTTCCGATCAAACGCAAAACCCTCAAGTCAGTTCCCCCACTGTATCACAATTGGCATAGACATTTTATAAAAATACTTTTCTAGTTTGATTTCCATATTTCAATATAAAATTGTTTTGTTACGAGAGTAAGAAACAAACAAAGGCTAAAATCAATAATCACGAGAGTGTGAGTTTTTAACCGGATAGTGGTCACCAAACATTGGTTTTAAATACAAAGAGAGAGGTTTACAATTAATTAGAATCTATTTGTTTTCAAAAAGTATTTTTAAATGTTGAATGAAACAACGAGAGTGATCATTTAAGTTTAATAATATAGTTTAAATCAACAATCACGAGAGTGTGAGATAAAGATTTTTAAACTAATAGTTTCTAATGAATAAGGTTTTGAATACTCAAATTTATGCCAATGATTTATTGAATTCCCAAAGTCAGACGTATTACATATCGGCATCCCGTTATTAAATATTTTAATTAAGTCTAACGTTATTTTCGTCTACCCCAAAAACTAAGATTTATTAGCCTTAGTTTTACACAGTAGGTTTAGACAGCAGTAATTCGATTATTAGTCCCTGTGGGCTCGATAATTTTTAAAACTACGTGATTAAACTATGCACTTGCATTTAATACACCCGATAGACTCTTAGAGTCACGCGATCAATGACTTCATATGGATACATCAACACAGCAAAGAAGAACGAATTTGAGGACGATTTTGATGCATCTGTCACAATCTTATCTCCGTACCGAGCAATAAGAATTTTAGGGATATAATTTCAATCTGGCCAAGCGGCCCAGCAAGTCCGGTTCTAGAGGTCCAATTTAAGACACCCTCATAGAGTATCGATAAACAAATGGATGCTCGCTAGAAAGCCACATACCAGGTTCAAGCCATTTTCTCACCACCATACGTTGGATTTAATTCAATGGTCTCCCGCATTGCTCCAGGCCAAGTGTGAGTGATTTTAATCGTCTACCATGTATATAAACTTGTCTACGCACCATACGATGTATTTTTCTGGCCTCATTGACTTGAATATTTGAGTGATGATCTTGCATACACAACCTTGCTCCACCGTATCTTATACCAACACTACCGCTTCATAGAGCTTTGCATCAACATGTTATCAATCACCTACTTCACACCAAAATTATTTTTTATAGAAAATTCTATGGTGCAGTCACTAAAATGACTTCTTTGGTGAAGTCACTAGTCTAACCAATGAGAAACAATCCCTAACTTAATCAATGTCACATAAGATTATATTGTACATACCACTTACTATGTATTCGCATATTTATTAATATTGCAATCAAGTCCCTATCAAATTAAAAATGAAATAATTAATAATTTGAAAATCAATAATTTTAATTATTAAATTGAAAATCGATAATTTTAATTGTTAAATTAAAAATCAATTAAAAGTGCCAAAATCCTTTGGATGAACTAAACTTCATCTTTCTCTTTTATCTTCTGCTAATTTTAAAGTCAAATCAACCTCAACTCTTTTCATACTCAATTCTCCATTGATGGACGGATTCACTCAACCTCAACTCTTTTCATACTCGAGCCGCCATTGTTGGAAGAATTCACCTTGTCACCTTTATGTATGTGCGCAGATCATACACAATCCGCCACTGTTGAAGTTGAAAACAAAGTTTTTTTGCTGCGTTCGCCATTGTTCGTCACCACAAAAAATCTACAAATCGCAGTTTCAGAACAGAGTTGCTGCAAATATGAAAAACTGGGTTTTTCGGTCATCAAACAAAACAACACCAAAAAGTGTTGTTTGCTTGTTTTTCGTATTGAGAACATAATTGCTAAGGTAAATATGAAAATGTTTCTTATATTTATTTGAAATTAGTTACAAAGATTTAATGATATCGAATTGGGGTATTAAATTTGATTTCAATTTGGGAATTAGGTTTTATGTTTGAATTTGTTTTTTGTATATGGGTATTTCAATTTGGGAATTAGGGATTATTCCTGAATTTGTTTTCTGTATATGTGTTTCAAATTTAATGATTTTCAATTTTCAATTTTATTAGTTACATTTGATTTTAATTATGGAATTAGGTATTATGATTGATGTTGAGTTTTGTTGTGTTAAAAGTTGTTTTAATTCAGGTTTACGATGGAAAACTCAGATGATTCATTTGAGGTTGATTCCAATGAAGTTTCTTCCACTGATGGTGATACATTTGATGTTGAATTGAATGATGATGAGGGTAATAGTTATCAAAGCTCAAATGATGATATCGACAATGCTGATAATGATGATGAAGATGATTCACTTGAATTAGATGCAGTTGTAGGCGATAATGTGGTAAGTATTAATTTTTTGACTTCTGATGAAATCCATGCTATGGAATTCGGTTATGTTGATGAAGCTTATGATTTTCTTATAAGCATGGCAAATGTGAAGGTTTTTCCATTAGGAAAAGTGATATTAGGAGAAGAGAGCCTGAAGGTAGTAAAATAACAGTAATGAGGCAGTTTGTATGCAACAAGCATGGTTCAAGAGAGAATAACACTTGTGTAGGTTAGATATGAAAAGAGATCACAAACGTTTGACCCATACTAAATGCGCAGCTAGGCTTCGTGTGCATTACAAAGACAAAAAGGGCATATATGTAGTGTCAGTTTTTGAAGAGGCTCATAACAATGAATTAACCCCATCTAGGTTTGTGCACTTACACCCCGTTTATTGTCAAATATTAAAAGCAGATAGAGCTCATATTGATGGTTTTCAGTCACATGGAATTAAGACTTTTCATATAATGGGGTACATGGTTGCTCAAAAGGATGGATATGCTGGTGTTGGGTTTACAAAGAAAGATTTGTACAATTATTATGATAAAAAATGTATGGTATTATGAAATATGGTGATCTTGTCGTGTCTTTAAATTATCTAATGTAAAGTCATCTACTGATCTCATGCTATATGCAAAATATGCTGTCAACAGTGGTTGTATTATATGTTTTTTTATTATATTGTGTAATTATCTGTATTCAAATAATAATTTATTTTTATTAACAGAACAAGAAAAAAAACAAGTTGCAATGGTGAAAGAAATGTTCAGATCCATCGAGATATTGTGGTACTAATGTGACAACAACCCTAAATATGGATGTTACAAGCACAAGCAGACATTTCCCACCAATGTATGGACTTTAACCTTTGATTCCTGTGGAACAATCGATAACTCATCCAATGCATGTACAACCCGTATACCCAATGTATGGAATGAGTGTTGGGGAAAATCCATGTTTATGCTTCAGTCTGCTACAACAAGTGATGAAATCTCTTGGTCATGATTGAGTATTTTAGTGTATGTAATTTGAGACAAAAAAATCAATGTTTTTAAGTAGTGTTTTTGAAATTTGTCGTGCCTATGCTGGAATGGGATAATGTTCTCAACGTACAATGTTGTTTATGGATGAACTGAACCTGTGAATTTGATATTTAAATTGCTCATGTGATGTAGAAGGGTGCAATTGTTTTGATTTGAATAGTATGTAAATTTGTATGTGTATTTCCAAGATCTTATTTGAAACTTAAGTGGATTTGTATGGCTTGGTGTGATGATTTTTTCTCTAAAATGTATGCACCCTCATTGTACTGATATAATGTGTTAAATAATCAAGAATTGCAACGTTGCAATGTCTTGAAATGATCTTTGTTCATGATTTTTATTGCTTGGATTTTCTTTGAAATGTTTATGATAAGTGTTTGAAATTGAATGCATGATGGACTATGTTGTGTACATGATGCTGGCAATAGCTAGTTCATTTGGTGTGCATATCATGGCCTTTTGGTAATGCATGGTTATAAGCATAATGAGGGCAAGATGAAAGGTGCTTGAAGACGAGATAACCATGGATGAAGATGTTTTAAAGATAGCTTGGATTTGAGGAGAGAATATTCAAATTTTATGTAGTTCCACCTTGATTGTATTTTCCATGGTATGTCATGGTGTATCATTAAGCTATGTTACTATTGTATCAGTTGAATCCATCATTGTTTTATTGTTGTAACAGTTGAATCCATTTTGTGGTTAATCAGTTTTGGCAAAAATACACAAAATGTACATTGTTTAATGGTGTATCAATTGAACAAATTAATGGTGTATCAATTGAAGGAATTTTGTGGTATATCTGTTTTGGCCAAAACACATACTAAAGCTCTGCTAACAAAAATATGGTTTGTCATTGGTGTATCAGTGGTGCATAAGTTACGACATATCAGTGGCAACCAAAGAAAATCTTAGATGATTTTTTTTCTTGTACACCATCAGTTTAATTTTTTTTACATAATCAATGTTAATCGTATGATCATTAAAAACATTATCAAAGATATAATCAAGTTGAGATGAATGCAACATTTCTTGTATTAGGCCTTCAACAAACTTAGAGAGTTTAACAAACTTAGTGGCACAAACATCTAAAACATCTTAAAATAACTAATGACAATAATCCAAGAAAAAAACAGCAAGGTCTTAAACATCTTGAATGTGTTTCTTTCATTTTGTAGTTTCATCTTCATCTTCTCTCCTTTCGTGCATTGAAGTTCTTTAACTATGGTAGTCAAGTCCTTCAAAATCTCTGAGCAGTTGCAACCACAAAATATCTTTGCACTATGTGTATTTTGATTGTTCGAATCCAACAATAAATTTATGGGTTTATGTCCTATTTTACGAACATATGGAGGTTGACCATCAATATCATCATCCCATATGAAAAGCTTACAACATGTCATTTCCTATAAATGAATAAAAAGAGTAATGAAAACAAACATAAAATAAGAAATTGTTTTAAATAAGAAATTATTTAAAATAAGAAATAGTTTAATATAATAAATTGTATAAAATTAAATAAATTAATAACAGACTCCAACTCATAAAATAAGAAATCGTAACAAACAAAATGAAATCAAACTCACCCCTAAATTTACACATTTCCAATACCTCCTTTTAGGGTTATCATTTGAATTGGAGATGAGTAACCTCATTGGTTTATTGCAACCACATTATGGTATTTGAAGTGGCATGGAGTTCGAAACAGATGCCGAAGACATGATTTAATGGATGTTGAAGGAAAATGTGAAGAAAGGATGCGAAAAATTGAGAATTTAGGGTTTGTGAAGAAATGATACAAGAAGCTTTTGTAGGCGTGCAAAAACTGCATTGGAATGTAGTACAAGTATTTGGGGGGAGGATTCCCTCCAAAGAAATTTTTTAGTTTTCACTTTGATATGGGTGAGAGAGAATGAAACATGAAGCGCCATAGAACATGAAGCAGTAGGAAGGATTTGGATTCAATTAGGTGCAACTTATGCGTTGACATAGTATAGTGCTGAAGCGGTAAAGAGGCAAGAAAAAGTAAGTATTTTTATAGGTTATATCATATCGTCTCCATAGGGATTACTGCTACTGAATTTCCGCTCGACAATTTCTCAGGTTGATGAGTTTGGGGTTTAATTGGGTTTGTTTGTATAAAAGGTAAATGTGAGAATTAAAAGTTATGAACATCAAAGAATTTCATTCTTCGAAAAGAAGAAAACTCTCGGGATTGAATTTCACATACCAGTTAAATACTTAAACTAATTACTCAGTCTCACTAAACCTTAATCACTCATCAAAATCATCATGTACCACTCACGCAGAGGTTATGTCTAACACAAAGTGAGAAAACAACCATTTTTCTCTCCGTCGATGATGTCTCGTGCAACTAAAACAACACGGAGGCATGAAGAGTTTATACCCACATGATTATTAAGCCTTCATCTATCTATAGAGATAAAACCTAATAGGTGTTCATCCTAAATCTGAATCTAAGGAGTATATGTATATAGCAACTCAAATCCAAATAAAGCAAGCAATCACCAAGAATGATTTGTAAAGAAATAATCATACAACACCAAGAGTAATCAATATACATACAAAAAAAAACATACTTACAAAAAATCCCTAACACTAGAGGGTTTCAAAGAGAAGAAAAGAGGATAAAATCCAATCTTTCGCAGTGTCAAACACGATCAATCAAGCTCCCGGCGATGAATCATCCGATTACAAGCCACAAATGTTGTTTTCTAATCTCTAACATAAGAAAAATGAAGGTGATGACTTTGGGAACAAATACCCCAAAGCATAAACCTAAACATATATTTAGAATTCTATTTATACACTTTTAGAAACCCACAGACCGGGCTTAGCACCCTCAGAGCGCGCTTAGCATGCTCGCTGCTGTTTTGAAAAATAAGTTTGTATTTTGGCCATAACTTGATAATCGTAACTCTGATTTGCACACAGTCATAAGCGTTGGAAAGCTTATTCAATTTCATATCTAACAATGACTAAATATCAACCAAATTTATGATTTTTATCATATTTGTTTCGAGCCTTATTTGTTGATGAATTACTCAAAATCGCGCGTTTGAAGCCGTGTCTTCTACACTTTATTGCTCATGCTCCAAATACGCATCAATACCTACAAAATAAATAGAAAACTATCAAACGATACATTATGAACACAAAAATACAAATATATAAAAACTAAACGTGTTTACAAACAAAGTGGGGAATTATTGCAAGAATATATACAAAAGAATAGATAAGTGCCACAAAACTTATATAAAAAATAATGACATTTGGGCACTTATCAACTCTCCCCAACTTGAAATATTGTTCTTCCTAAAAAAAGTTAAACAACCTAAAGAAACAAAAGTGACTTCCAAGAAATCACACAATAACAAGTTTTGAAAATGAAAAACAAATACAATGGTTCAAGCGAAAATGGTACACACAAGGAAACATACTTACCACTGAACTACGAAGACAACATAATCACGAAACAAAAGCTAAGTAAAAAAGTCATGTCAAACTTTCTAAAACAACACAAGTTCACTCATGAATCACACCTAGAAAAAACAATTATCGGTAGATGAAAAACTCACAAAATGAGGGATTTTTTCACTCACATAATAGTATTGCAAATAAAAGACTAAATTATGCAATCATATAAAAACTCATATTGACAACATAAAAGCAAGAATCACAAGGGTTTTTCAAGGTTGTAATGTGGCTGGGTAAACAAACAAGGGGCAATTTCTAAAGCTAATCGAAACAAAGACTTGCCTAAACCTAAGGTTGTCATCAACTCACAAAGTTTCAAGCACAAAATTCTAATAAACTTTTTCCACATTCCCAAATTGTAAAACCAAAACATCATACCTATTTGCACAATTATTTGAACTCTTTTTGTTTTTGTTTTTCAAAGCTTTTTCATTTTTTTCTTTCTTTTTCTTTTCTTTTTCACATTTTTTTTTCTTTTCTTTTTCAGACTTTTCTTTTCTTTTCTTTTTTCAACCTCATATCAATCAACCAATAAGTGAACAACCATCCTCTCCCAAACTTGAATTCAACATCATCATCATGTGAATACTCTCTAATTTCTAAGGCAAGGTAAAAATTCATACAACAACACAAAGTTGAGGGTTCAGGAAAAAAAACAATCAAAATCCATACAAGAAGTGAATTTGATACTCATAGACAACCATCAAGTTCAAACAACATGGATAATGACCAAAAGTTCAAAGGGGTAACAAATGATCACACATTCACAAGGTGAATTGACTATTTGACTAGGTAGTTATGCTCAAAACAAAACAAAAATGCCTTGATCCTTTTCATGCTTTAATATAATCAACACAAACAAAAAATTAAGCATAATAAAATCCAGTAAGAACAAGAATGTTGGTACTCCATACATATGGTAAACAATGGAAAACTTCCACAAAATTGGGGGGACTAAAGTGATTCACATCATGAACAAGTATACAAAAGAATGAATGGCATGAAAATTGTTTTAAAAAAACCTAAGTATAATGAATATGTTAAATTCTAGAAAGTGATAAACACGTACCTTAGATGCGTACAAAACATTAAACACTATCATTACCATGCATTTTCTAGTTTAAACGATAAAAAGTGGACAAATACCTCATGCGACTTCAAATAATGAGACCAAAATTGGAGTCCAAACAACAAACAAAAACATTAAAAAATACTACTAATATGTAATCTATAAATAGCCGAGACGAAAGTGGGAAAATGGATGAGTGAAACAGAATTCCACAAGACAATTTGCAGACGCGCTTAGCCCGCAGACTCGCGCTTAGCACGCTACACCACAAAAATCGCGCTTAGCACGCACAAATCCGCACTTAGTGCACACAGGTATGTGCAGAAAAATTAGATTCGCATCTGATTCTCCTTATCGATCCACCACTATAACCTACACATATCAAATGAAAAAAATGGTCCAGAAAGACCGGGTGAAAATTGATTAAACAAGTTGTAAAGTGAAGATTTAAGAATTTTACGAACAATCCGAGTACAACTAGTTTAATGAATGTTCACCACACTACCTAAGCTAGAATGAAAAAGTAATAACGAAACAAAAATTATAAAACATGCTTATTTTACGTCATAAGCTCGACGCCTTTACTGTGCTTATCTAGTAACCTCCTTCCTTCATGCCATGGTGATGCCTCACCGTGCAAATCAAAAGCAAGTGTCCTAGCCACACACTTGAACAAATATTAAAACAAAACAAGTATATTTTGACAAGTATAAATGTATAAAAACAAAACAAGAAACTATGTATAAACAATATAAACATTATGTGTAAAACTCAAAAACAAAGAAACTATCGCAATGCGAAACTATAAAAACACTAATCTCTAACAATGACGACATTTTGTTGAAGCGATAAAGCGGCAGCAAAAAGTAAGTATTTTTAGTTTTATCATATTGTATCCATATGGATTAGTGCTACTAAATTGTCGTTCGACAGTTTCTCGCATTTATGAGTATGGGTTAAAATGGGTTTGAAGTAAATGCGGGAATTAAAGTTATTAATAGGAAAATGATTCATTCTTCGGAGAAGAGAACCTATCAGGCATGAATTTACACTACTCAAAACAAACTTAAACCTATCGATCAATCGAACTCAGCACACAATACTCATCATAATAATCATGTATCGTTCATAATAGTGTCCATCTTTACAACACTTAGCTGGGAGAACAACTATATTACTCTCGTCGACGATCTCTCAACCGACTCAAACAACACAAAAGCATTAATCTTGAATACCCACATGATTATTAGCTCTAAATCTATCTCTAGAATCTAGAAACTAATAGCTTTCCTTCCCTAATCATGAAATGTGAGGTCTATCTCTACAAAAACACAAATTCAAACATAAATGCAAAAAGATCAAGGAAAGCATAAAAATGATTTGTAAAGCATATATATTATACAACACCATGATCAATGCATATACATAGGTTTAGAGAGATAATACAAACAAAACCCAACAAATAGAGTTTAAAAAAAAAGGAAAAAGAGATAAATCGATACTTCTCGAGTTGTCAAGACTATTGGTTAAAATCCACCTTCGATTCGACAAAATTCAAGCTCCATTTATATAAAAGATAAATGCGAGAATTAAAAGTTATGAACATCAAAGAGTTTCATTCTTTGAAAAGGAGAAAACTCTCGGGATTAAATTTCACATACCTGTTAAATACTTAAAATAATTACTCAGTCGCACTCAACCTTAATACCTCATCAAAATCACCACGTATCACTCACACAAAGGTTATGTCTAACACAAAGAGAGAAAATAATTATTTTTCTCTCCGTCGACGATGTCTCGTGCATCTAAAATAACACGAAGGCATTAAGAGTTGATACCCACATGAATATTAAGCATTAATCTATCTCTAGAGTTAAAACCCAATAGGTGTTCATCCTAAATCTGAATCTAAGGAGTATATGTCTATAGCAACTCAAATCCAAATAAAGCAAGCAATCACCAGAATGATTTGTAAAGAAAGAATCATACAACACCATGAGTAATCAATATGCATACAAAAAAAGCATACTTACAAATAAAATCCCAACACTAGAGGGTTGCAAAGAGAATAAAAGAGGAGAAAACATAATTTTTCGCAGTGTCAGACACGATCAATCAAGCTCCCGACCACGAATCATCCGATTACAAGCCACAAATGTTGTTTTCTAAGCTCTAACCTAAGAAAAATGAAGGTGATGACTTTGGAAACAAATACTCTAAATCATAACCCTAAAAATATATTTAGAATTCTATTTATACATTTTTAAAACTCACATACCGAGCTTAGCGCCATTAGAGTGTGCTTAGTGCCCTCAGAGCGTGCTTAGCGCGCCCGCTGTTATTCTAAAAAAATCAACTTTGTAATTTGGCCATAACTTGAGAACCGTAACTCTGATTTATGCACGGTCGGAAGTGTTGGAAAGCTTATTCAATTTCCTATCTAATAATGACTAAGTATAACCAAATTTATGGTTTTTCTCATATTTGTTTTGAGCCTTATTTGTTGATGAATTGTTCAAAATCGCGCGTTTGAAGTCGTGTCCTCGACACTTTATTGCTATTGCTCTAAATACGCATCAATACCTACAAAATAAATAGAAAACTATGAAATGATACATTATGTACACGAAAATAAAAATAAACATAAATTAAACGTATTTACATATAAAGTGGGGATTTATTGCAAGAATATCAACAAAAGAATATATAAGTGCCACAAAACTTATATACAAAATGATGACATTTTGGCACTTATCATATAGTTAACAGTCGTCAGATATAAATCAAAGGTTAACATATAAAGTTGACATATTAATCATAGTCTTCCACAATAAATAAGCAGTCGTGATTTAAAACTGTGAAAAACTTTGTCAAAATTGACTGCAACAAATTTTGATTATTATTAGAGTCTATTTCATTTAAAAATTATCTACTTCATTTAACAATTATCTATTTCATTTGAAAATAGACAAATTTTCAAAACTTTGTCTATTCCATTTAGAAATTATAAATATTTCTGAAATTTAAAAATTATATTTAAGTCCATTATATTTAAAAATTATAATTGTAACTAAAATTCAAAAATTATATTAAAGTCTATTGTATTTAAACATTATAATTTTCACATCGTATGATCAAATTTAATAGAATGGATCAACTATAAATCACATTGTATCATCAAAATCAAGGGAATGAGTTACCTATTAATGATATTTTATTATCAAAGTCAATAGAATGGGTCAACTACGAATTACATCGTATAATCAAATTCAATGGAATGGGTCTACTATGAATGACATTGTATAATCAAATTCAATGGAATGGGTCCACTACGAATCACATCGTATGATCAAATTCAATGGAATGAGTCAAATATGAATCACATTATATTATCAAAGTCAATGGAATGGATTAACTATGAATAATATTGTATTATCAAAGTCAATGAAATGGGTTAACTATGAATCACATTGTATTATTAAAGTAAATGGAATGAATAACTTTGAATGACATTGTATTATCAAAGTCAATGGAATGCGTCAACTACGAATGACATTGTATTGTCAAAGTCAATGAAATGGGAGAACAATGAATGATATTGTATTATCAAAGTCAATGGAATGGGTTAATTACGAATGACATTGTATTATCAAATTCAATAGAATGATTCAACTACGAACGACATAGTATGATCAAATTAAATGGAATGGGCCAACTATTAATTAATTTGTATGATAAAATTCAATTACTACAAATGACATCGTATAATAAAATACAATGGAATATGTCAACTATGAATTACATTGTATGATCAAATTTAATGGAATGGGTTAACTTTGAATGGCATCGTTTTATCAAAATCAATGGAATGGGTCAACTATGAATGACATTATATGATCAATATCAATGGAACGAGTGAACTATGAATGAAATTATGATATCAAAGTCAATGGAATGAGTCAAATACAAATGACATCATATGATCAATGTCAATGAAACAGCTGAAATATGAATGAAATTGTATTATCAAAGTCAATGGAATGGGTCAACTACAAATGACATCGTATGAACAAATTCAATGGAATGGGTCAACTACGAATGACATCGTATGATCAAAATCAATGGAATTAGTCAACTAGGAATGACATGGTATGATTATATTCAATGGAATGGATCAACTATGAATCACATCATATGATCAATGTGAATGGAACAGGTGAACTACGAATGACATTTTATTATCAAAGTCAATTTAATGGGTTAATTACGAATGACATAAAATGATCAAATTCAATGGAATGGGTCAACTACAAATGATATTGTATGATGAAATTCAAAGGAATGGGCCAACTACAAATTACATCATATAATTAAATTCAATGGAATGGGTTAACTATGAATGACATGGTATGATCAAAGTAAATGGAATGGGCCAACTAAGAATGACAACGTATGATCAATGTCAATGGAATAGGTGAATTAAGAATGACATTGTATTCAAATTCAATGGAATTGGTCAATTACAAATGAATCGTATGTCAATGTCAAATAGAATGAGTTAACTACGAATGACATTGCATGATCAAAGTAAATGGAATGTGTTAACTATGAATGACATTGTATTATTAAAGTCAATGGAATGGGTTAACTATGCATGACATTGTATTATTAAATTCAATGGAGTGGGTCAACTATGAATGACATCATATGATCAAAGTTAATGGAATGGGTAAACTATAAATGACAATGTAATATCAAACTCAATGGAATGGGTCAACTACGAATGTCATCGTATGATCAAAGTAAATGCAATGGGTCAATAATGGTTGACATCGTATGATCAAAGTCAGTGGAATGGGTCAACTATGAATGACATTGTATTATCTAATTCAATATAATTGGTTAACTATGAATGAAATTGTATTATCAAAGTTAATAGAATGGGTCAATGACGAATGACATCGTATTTTCAAAATCAGAGGAATGGGTTAACTATGAATGACATTGTAATATCAAAGTCAATGGAAAGAGTGAAATATGAATGACATTGTATTATCAAAGTTAATGGAATTGGTGACTTATGAATGACATTGTGTTATCAAATTCAATGGAATGGGTCAACTACGAATGACATCATATGATCAATGTACAGGGAATGGGTCAACTATGAATGACATCGTATGATTAAACTCAATAGAATGGGTCAAATATGCATGACATTGTATTATCAAAGTCAATGGAATGGGACAACTATGAATGACATTGTATTATAAAAGTAAATGCAATGGGTCAACTATGAGTTATATCGTATAATCAAAGTTAATCTAATAGGTCAACTATGAATGACATTTGTAATTCGGTGGGAGAACTGACTTGAGTGTTTTGCATTTTATCGCAATTGTTACGGATAGCAAGAGTCTCCACCAACTTTTCTTTTATCCAATAAAAGAAAGGGTGAAAATAACATGAAATACCTTTTGAGAATTTTCTTGAGTTCGGAGGGTAGGTTATGAAAAGGGAAGGTGTTAGCACCCTTTTCATCCGTAGTTATCTACGGGCTCTTAGTTGCCAGCTCACTTTTAAATGCTTTGTTTCAAATGTGTTTGTGATTTGTTTGAAAGTATTTTTTGAAAGTGCCTTTGTTTAGGCGAACTTTGTAATGATTCTCGTCTGTATAAGAATGTATACAAAGTGTTGACTTTTGAAAATATTTCATGGAAAGTGTTGGTGTTTTTGAAAGATGTTTTGAAATGTTGTGAGCAAGCAACTATGAACGTTCTACCTACTCAAAAAGTCTTTGTTCTTTTCCTCCTCCTTTAGATAACATTATCTTACCATTAGTTAGTAAGAAACCATATAATTGGATATGAAGGGACGGGCGTGGATCATCGTATAGTCATAGAAGGCAACTTGTAGAATGCTTTAGCAATTGTCGTAAGGGACTAAGATCATATACCGAAGGTAACTTTGAAGGGTCATTTGAGGGACTATGATCTTATAATCGAGGGTCTTTTGCTAAAACAATCCACGTTCGAGGGACATGACTATTTTATTTGAGGCAACAAGTGTGGGTTAACCCTAGAGGTGCAAGTGTGCAAAGTGTTTTGATTTCATGCATTTTTGTCTTTTCATTAGGGTTTTCTACTTGTTGATTTTATGTCTTGCCATACAAATCCTAATTACTAGCAATAATATTGAAAGTGATAAATTGCGAGAATTTAAAGTTCTACACTATAACATCATTTGGGGGATGGGGATAAAAATTACAAATGGAGAAATAACAACAATTAAACCCTAATTTACTATTACAACCATATCGAATAAATACGAAATAGAATGTACAAGAATGTAAAGTGAAACTAGGAAGAAGATTGTTTTTATATTTTTTTTGTATAAAAAATGTTCTAATTAGACTTAGTAAAGAGAAAAAATATTTAATTAAGTTCATAGAATCTAAGTTAAAAGAAAATTAAAATACAACTAAGTCTAATATTAATTCAATTAAATTTAAGAAGAGAAAAAGAAATTAAATTTGTTAGGAAAATATTTTTAGGAGTTTATGAAAGGGTTTTAATGTTAACCTAATTAAACTTAATACAAAAGAGATTAATTAAAATTCCTAATTTCTAAGTTAATTAATTTAGAAAAGAAAATTAAAATAAACTACGTCTAGATTAAGATGATTAAGAAAAGCAATTTGTTAAGAAAAATGTTTTTGGTCTTTTATTTTAAAAGAAAAGAAATAAAAATAAACTAAATATCTAAATAATAATATAATATTTTTTGGTATTTTATACTTAATAAAAATAATAATAATAATAATAATAATAATAATAATAGTAATAATAAACGTAATAAAGAAAATAAAATAAAATAAAATGAAATTAAAGTCAGGAAGGTGCAAAAGTAAAAAGGAGGTTTGATAAAAAAAACAAATTTTGTTTTTAGGCCCAATGGCTTGTTTTTGTATGATTAGAAAAAAAAACATAATGAAATAAAAGGAAGTGAGATGCGTGTTATTCAGGAAATTGGGGGTGTTAGTAAAAAAATCAGGCCAAAACCAAATGGAGCCCTGCGTCTTCCTCATAATCCAATGGGGGAGGCCCTTTGAGGTTCACCACGGGGACATCTTCCAGGAGCGTTGGATCTTCCTTGTATCATGATCAGATGGTGATAATTGAAGAGTGTTCCATGCGCGCGTTGGCTGGTTTGCAAGGATCTGAAACAAGAAATTGTGAAAAAACAAAAGGGTGCCATTGAGGCTCGAACCCAGGTCCCAAAGGTTAACAGACGCACGATTTACCACTGGGGTGGCTATAAATCAGTTTATTAATACAAAACCATAAATATATAAAATAAAACAAGTCATGAGACCTGCTTCATCTTCTTCCTCGCGCCCATGACTGAAACACCATCTTTGAATTTCGTATCTCACTCATTTCTTAGAGAAATTAAAAACTGTAAACATGAAACTTGTGTATTTTTCCACCACGAATCCACCAATATAACTTATGTAAGCTAAAAGTCAAAGATGAAGATTAATTTTGCTGGTCCTAAATTGAAACCTAGATTTTTTATAAAGTTCAAATCTAAAATTCTCTACACACAGTCAATATAAATGAAAACTATGAACATGGTTAGCTCTAGGGCAATGATCTCTACATTTTTACTGCAGAATGTATGCACACAAGATGTTATATCAAGATATTGAGGTTAGAAAACTTACCTCTTACATATGGATTCATGTATATGGAGTTTGAGCAAGCCTTGAGGTGCTTTAAGAATCTGTTTGGCATTCCTGAACCTCCTTGAGTGTATTCCAACTCCTACTTTGCTTTGAGGATGGCTGAAACTACCTACTCAAGTCAAGTTGTAAGCTTCAGTTTTGGAAATGGTGGATGATGATGGAGTGATTACACTCAGGAAACAGGGACTTGAGTAACTTGTATATGAGGCATGTAAAGTGTTTTGATGATTAAAAGTCAATACGCATGCGTGGATTTTGAGTTTCAAGTTTGAAGCTCAAAATGGAGTTTTTGACCAGTTCTATATTGCAGAGTGATTGAGGGCCTTTGAGGGCTTGTAAACTCGTGCCTTTACTTCCAAATAACTTGCATATCTATATGGAAAAGGTTTGAGATGTTTTTCACAAGGGATTTCTGAGTTGTAGGGTTTTGGCTAGGTGGCTTGCTTTTGAAGAAAAGTGGAAAACAAGTTTAATGTGATGTACAAGCATGGTATGAAGTTGTTGGAGGCCTTAGACCCGTTGCTTATGGTTTTGACTTTGCTTGTGTTCTGATGAAACAAGTTTGGGAGCTCAAGAATTTTACTTTGTGATTAAAGTGATCTTTATGAAAATGGATATGGAGCTTTTTGCAATTTCATCCAAAAATGGTATAACCAAGTGGATAAAGCCTCAAATCTTTGTGTAATGCATCGCAAATTTGTGTAAATCTCTGATAATATGGAGATTTAGAAGCAACATGGCATGAAAAGTGAGATTGGACGATAAAGTTATGAGATTTAGTCTTGAGTTCTTCATCAAAATGACTTGAAATTCAAGAATGAAATGCCAACTTCAAGTCTTTGAATCTCCTATCTCAAAAATGATCTCTTCAAGTTCAAGGATATTTTGGAAAGCTTGAGACATCCTCTATAACATTCATGTTGACCATTTTGACAAAATCATCTTGGAGCTTGGTGAAAATTGGCCCTGAAGTTAGGTAAAAAATCTGCCTAAACTAGGTCAAATTTTCACTAATGTGTTTTTTAGAATAAGTACATGACTTCATGAATTTATAACTTAAAATCTAAGAACTTCTAGGACTTGATCAGTAAAGAAAATTTGTATATATCATCAAGATATACAACTTTCATGTTGAAAGTTTTATTTGAATCATCTTGCATCTTGGTGAAAAAAATGGCATGAAGTAATGAAATTATCATGTATAAAACACTTAGAAAAATTTCTAAGTCTTGAAAAGTTTGACTTTTCACATTGACTTTTGAATTTCTTGATTTCTTGATCATTAAGCTTCATATTTTTGAATGTATTGATCAATTTATCTTTGAAATCAAATCTTGATCAAAAAGTCAAAGTTTGACTTTTTGTGGATCAGTTGACTTTTCATCAATTGATCAAATTTCAACTATCAATTCAATAATGTTGAGAAATGTTTTGAGCCATACAATCAGGTCAAAATGTTATGTTTGAATCCTTGAGATCATTTTTCAAGCCATTAAGTCATGTACTAGGTCAAAAATCACTAATCAATCATTCTCAGTCAAAACCCTAATTTTGACCGTTTTGCCCCTTTTGATGATTTGACTGTTTTTCTTGAGCAATTTTGATGAGAACTTGATAAATTAATGAATATTACTTCAAAATATTGATATGGATCAAATTGAATTTTGACTGTAGTTTGACCATAGTTGACTTTCACCCAATATAGTTGATTTTCAGTCATCTGAGCAATTGACTGAGCAATTTTGAGATTCAAGACTTGAACTTGACATGAGCATTCTTGGAGGTCTATAATGATCCGTGAAGGTAATTTGAGGCATTAGAAGTCCAATTATCCTTGTGAAAATCAAAACCCTAATTTGAGGCATCAATGTTTAGGAGATGGTTTGACCTTGTCAACACTTGTGCAACTTTGAGCTTTTGGAGATCTTGTGAGAAGTGTCTTCAGAAAGGGGAGGGAAAATTTTGGGGTACAACATCTGCCCCTATTCAATCTTCTTAAACCTGAAGAGTTAGATTGGCGGGTCTGCCATTCGTAACTAGAAGGTCGAAGGTGACTGAACACTAGAGTGCCCAGAAATTTGTACTCACATGAATTAATGTTATTGGTTGATTGTGTCGGGAATGGGCTTAAAGATGCCATTTGGAGAGTGATAGAATATTGTAGGAGATGGGCTTATATATTCCATCCTAAGTAACTATTGATTGGAAGAAGTATCAGAATAAATCTTTGATTTTATTTATACTGAATCGAGCAGAGGTCTTAACTAATCTTCAAATCGATAACGAATCAGTATAAATCTTCAGAGAAATTTAACTGAACCATAGAAGGTGTCTACCAAAACGGAATCAGGAATAAATCATTGGTCGATTTCAACTGAACTAGCAAAGGTATTGAATAATCTTAAACTGGATAAAAAATCAGTATAAATCTTCGGAGCAATTTAACTGAACAAGAGAAAGTGTCTATCGAAACGAAATTAGGATAAATCATTGATTGATTTAAACTGAATCAGCAGAGGTCTTGAATAATATTTAACTAGATAATGAATCAGTATAAATCTTCGAAGCGATTTAACTGAACCAGAGAAAGTGTCTACTGGAATGGAATCAGGAATAAATCATTGGTTGATTTAAATAGAACTAGTAGAGGTCTTGAATAATCTTTAACTTGATAATGAATTAGTATAAATCTTCGGAGCGATTTAACTGAACCACAGAAAGTGTCTACCAGAACAGAATCAAGATAAATCATTGGTCGATTTAAACTGAACCAGCAGAGTCTTGAATAATCTTTAACTAGATAACGAATCAGTATAAATCTTCTGAGCGATTTAACTAGACCAGAGAAAGTGACTACTGGAACCGAGTCACGATAAATCATTGGTCGATTTAAACTGGACCAACAAAGGTCTTGAATAATCTTTAACTGGATAACAAATCAGTATGAATCTTCGGAGCGATTTAACTGAACCAGAGAAAGTGTCTTCCAGAATGGAATCAGGATAAATTATTGGTCAATTTAAACTGAACCAGCAGTTGTCTTGAATAATCTTTAACTGGATAACATATTAATATAAATCTTTGAAGCGATTCAACTGAACTAGAGAAAGTGTCTACCAAAACGGTATCAGGATAAATCATTGATTGATTTAAACTTAACCAATAGATAAAATGTTTGTCGTTGATGGTATTCATCTGGTGACTGTTCTTTTCTGAAAATGTAAAGAATTAGTTGTAATACAATGTCATGATGCATGCATTGTGAAATGATGTTCTCAAAATAAATGAGATTGTGCTATATGCATTTTGTATGCATATGTCATGATGTATGAATGTGAAATGTTTTTGAAGTGTATCCTGGAAAATAATTCCTTGACAACTGCTGGGGATGAAGAGTGTGTGTATCTTGTTTTAGAACGCTTCTGCTGGGAATTCCTGTTTTCTGTTTGAGGAAACTCTGCAGGGAGTGCTGATTTCTGTTTGGGAGAGTAGAGTTTAGGAACCTTGGTTATCCATTGCTCTACTGGGGAATTTAATTCTCATGTGCCCTGACTGAGAATAAAAGAGATGATAAGTCTTCTGATCATTTGTGGAGGATGAAGTTAACTGATATCTGGTCAGGTTCCAGGCTTCACAACAACTTTTTGGTGATAGTATTAACTCTACTGGGGAAAAGGGGTGTTATCCATTGATTTTTAATAGTTCGAGAAGTAAACTCAAGCTGGGGAGATTGTATTTTATCGGGGAATATTAACCCTGTCGAGGAAGGTATCCTGAAGACCTTACTGGGGAAGTGTATTCTTCTGAGGAAGAATTTTTGCAGGGGAAGAGAATTTCTAGGAAATATGCCGATTGGAACTCTTGGTGTATGAATTCACTCTGTGGGGATAATCCCATTAAAGTAACTTTGTGGGGATACTCCAAATCCTTGAGTAAATGCTCATTGCTGTTCTCGTGTGTTCATTTATTAACAGTTAATCATGTTCATATGCATATGTTCATTCAATTTTAGTCATTGGACGTTTTTGCACTAAAAAAAGAAAAACAAAAAGTTTGCACTTCAAAGTATATTTGTATTGATAATGTGCCTAAAAACAAGATTTTCTGTACAGAGAGATAAAAATCCTAGTAAGAGGAAGTCATCAAAAATTGAAAAGAATACAAAGTGAAAACAAAAATTGTATAGCCATGTGGAAGTGATATCATTGGGTTCCAACTCTGTTATTTCCCCTATGTCTTCGAACATCATCCATTGCCATCGAAAAAGTTGATTGAATTGATATCGTACCGTTTGAACTTTTGATTTTGGTGATAAAGCTGACTATAGTGATCCAACGAGACATATCTGTACGCTTTTTATCCTTAACTTTTTCTTGGACCTCCCTTTCGGGTTATTAGTCCACCAGGATACCCTTTTTTGCCCAAGCCACCCTTTTAGGATTTCGACTTGTCGGGTGTACAATCTTTTGTATATATCCCTAATTTTTGCCCGAACCATTTTGGTTCACCGGGATGCCCATATTTTGCCTAGGTATGTCAACCTAGCGGGTCATTCTTTATGCGTAATATTTTTTGACTATGTTTGCATTCACAAGATGTGGGAAATATTCGCCGTCCATAGTCGTTAGCATCATAGCTCCGCTAGAGAATACTTTCTTAACAAAAAATGGGCCTTCATAAGTGGGAGTCCATTTGCCCCTGGGATCGCCTTGTGGTAAAATGATGCATTTTATTACCAATTCGACAACCTGGTATACTCGAGGTTTGATCTTCTTGTTGAATGCCTTGATCATACACTTCTGATGCATTTGACCATGATAGATAGCAGCCAGTCTCTTGTCATTGATCAAATTCAACTGATCCAATCTTGTCTGAATCCATTCATCTTTGCCTAAGCCATCTTCTTTCATGATCCTCAAAGATGGAATCAGAACTTCCACAGGCAGGACAACTTCCATGCCATATACTAAAGAGAAAGGGGTTTCCCCAGTTGATGTTCGAGCCGAAGTATGGTACCCATGAAGAGAAAATGGTAGAATCTCATGCCAATCTTTGTAGGTCACCACCATCTTTTGGACAATCTTCTTTATATTCTTATTGGCAGCTTCCACTGCACCATTCATCTTAGGTCTGTAAGGAGAAGAGTTGTGATGCTTGATTTTTAACTGTATACAAAGTTCAGTGATCATAGAATTATTAAGGTTGGTTTCGTTGCCGGTGATGATCCTTTCAGGGGTGCTATACCAGAAGATGAGGTTATGCTTGATAACTCGGGCTACAACATTCTTTGTAACTGAGGAAAGTGATGCCGCTTTGACCCATTTGGTTAAGTAGTCAATGGAAACCAGGATGAAACCATGTCCATTAAAGGCCGTGGGCTTGATCTCTCCAATCATGTCAATGCCCCACATTGCAAATGACCACGGAGCAGTCATGACATTAATAGGAATTTGAGGCACATGAACCTTGTCGGCATAGATTTGACACTTATGGCAAATCCTAGAGTGATGGTGAAAATTAGTTTCTATAGTCTAACAATAGTAACCAGCCCTCAAAATCTTCTTCGCCATAGTGTGCCCTCTAGAGCGAGTTCCGAAGACACTTTCATGCATGTCTTCCATGATCTTTTTTGCTTCCTTATTGTCCATACAACGAAGCATAGTAGAATCATGGTTGCGCTTATACAGGATCCCGTTGCTCATGAAGAATTTGGTTGAGAACCTCTGTAGAAATTTCTTGTCATTGATTGAGGCTCCCTCATGATACTCTTGTGCTTCAAGGTACCTTCTCACTTCATGATACCATGGCTTCTCTTCATCAGTGTCGATCTCATAACAGTATGCAGGTTCATCAAATATTTCTATAGTAATTCTAGGAGCTTCGTTGTCCCAATTGACCTTGAACATAGACGACATAGTTGCTAACGCATCTCCCAACTGATTTTCTTCCCTTGGAAAGTGTTCAAAAGTGACTTCTTCAAAGTATGGAATCAAGGTTAACACAAACTCTTTGTAGGGGATCAAATTTGGATGTTTAGTATCCCACTCTCCTTTAACTTGATTGATTACCAGAGCTGAGTCTCCGTACACGCTAAAAATTTGATTCTTAATTCAATGGAAGCCTTTAGACCCAAGATACACGCTTCATACTCGGCCATGTTGTTTGTACAGTCGAAGCATAGTCTGGAAGTGAAAGGTGTATGGAAACCTTCGGGAGAAATGATCATGATACTAATTCCATTACCTAATGCATTGGAAGCTCCATAAAAAACCACAGTCCATCGGGATCCTTGTTCAGGTCTGTTATACGGTCCAGGATTTTCACAATCATTTATCAGTACGATATTCTCGCCCGAGAATTCAAAATTCATGGATTAGTAGTCCTCAACAGCTTGATGGGCCAAATGACCCGCCAATACACTTCCCTTTATTGCTTTTTGTTTAGTGTACTGGATATCGTATTCATTCAATATCATTTGCCATCTAGCTATTCGTCCAAAGAGAGCTGGCTTCTCGAAGATATACTTGATGGGATCCATCTTAGAAATCAATAAAGTGGTATGAGTCAACATATACTGTCTTAGCCGGCAAGAAGCCCATGCCAAAGCGTAACAAGTTTTCTCGAGCAGTGAATATCTGGTTTCACAGTCGATGAACTTTTTGCTAAGGTAGTATATTGTGTGCTCTTTTTGGCCAGACTCGTCATGGTGGCCCAACACACATCCTATTGAATTCTCTAATACAGTCAAGTACATAATCAGAGGTCTTCCTTCAACTAGAGGCATCAGGATTTGAGGTACTTGCAGATACTCCTTGATCTTGTCAAAAGATGCTAGGCAACCGTCGTTCCATCGGACTACTTGATCTTTCTTAAACAGTTTGAAGATTGGCTCACAAGTAGCAGTTAAGTGAGATATGAACTGGGAAATATAGTTGAGTCTACCTAAGAAACCTCTGACCTCTTTCTCAGTAGAGGGAGCTGTAATTTCTTGTATGGCTTTTACTTTTGCGGGGTCGACTTTAATACCTTTTCCACTGACGACGAAGCCTAGGAGTTTTCCAGACCTCACTCCAAAGGTGAACTTGTTGGGATTTAGCCTCAACTTGTATT
The DNA here is from genome assembly GCA_948472305.1 of Vicia faba. Lineage (NCBI taxonomy): Eukaryota > Viridiplantae > Streptophyta > Magnoliopsida > Fabales > Fabaceae > Vicia > Vicia faba. The sequence goes on from OX451735.1 coordinate 612,738,111, forward strand.
TCTTAAACCTCTCAAATAGCTTGTGGAGATGATCAAGGTGTTCTTCCTCAGTTTGCGATCTTGAAATCATATCATCAACATAGACTTCTATTTCATGATAAATCATATCATGAAATAAAGCTACCATATCCCATTGATAGGTTGCGCCTGCATTCTTCAAACCGAAAGGAACAAACCTTGTAACTGAAGGTGCCTCACTGTGTAACAAAAGTGGTTTTCTCCATGTCTGTAGGTGCCATTTTGATTTGGTTGTATCCGTAGAATCCATCCATGAAGGAGAAAACTTTGTGTTGAGCAATATTATCGACCAAGACATCAAAATGAGGTAGTGGGATTTCCCTATTCAAATCCCTATAGTCTACACACATACAGACGTTTCCATCTTACTTAGGCACTAGGACAACATTTTCCACTCATTAAGGGTATGACGTTACTGCCAAGAAACCTGCATCAAATTGTTTCATTACCTCAACTTTTATTTTCTCAGACATATCTGGCCGCATGCGATGAACCTTTTTCTTGACCGGAGAATAATCTTCCTCCATTGGCATATCTATCAACGATATTAGTATCAAGCCCCGACATATCTTCATATGACCAAGCGAACACTTCTACATAGTCGTGTAACATCTGAACCAATCTTCTCTTGACACGGTCTTTTAAGTTGGCGCCGATCTTGACTTCCTTCTTGTCTGCCTCAGTACATAGGTTTATCACTTCAACTGACTCCTCGTGTGGTTGAATGGCCTTTTCCTCTTGTAACAGAAGTCTGGCGAGTTCCACAGGTATTTCACAATCTTCCTCACCTTCATCTTCCGCTTGATCGATTGGATTTTCAAAGTTATAGATGGAAATAACAGAGTTATTGTCAATGAGATCCGGAGTGGATGTGGATCTGAAAATGTGTGTGTGTGTGCATGTAAGATCACATGGCTATTTGAAAATGCAATAAAGTAAAGAAAAGCAAAGAGCACAAAATTTGAATGCAAAATAGTCCAATGTTTTTTATTAAAATGAGCATATGGCATATGATAATGACAAACCCTTAACAAATGGATCACTGTGCCCCGGGCAAGGCACATGGCTTAAAGTCATTGTTTTAATGGAAATTACAGACAAAGTTCTAAAAGTAATAAAAACAATAAATTGAAATTACTCCTGGCTGTAGGAGATTGGAGTGAAGTCCTTGGTCTTCCAGTTGTTGAGTCCTCCACCAGCAGCCGGGTAGATCCAGTCGTCAAAGTCTCTATCAGCATCAGAGTCTACAAGGGCATTAACCTCATGGTTAGTAATGCGGAGAAGTTGTTTCCCTGAACGAGCACGTCGAACCTCCTTTTGAGCTTTGGAGGTGAAGCTCAATCCAAATTTGTCTGACTTGAAAGGGCAATCAGGAAGTTATCCCCGAATGGTGCAACCTCCTTCTTCAACAGTAGCACAAGCATCTTTGAGAGAAGCCACCCTTGGTGTATCTTTAGCAACTTCGGGAGTGTCAGGAATGGCCTTGGCATCAACAACCATGGGAGACACCACTTTAAAGGCTTGACAAGTAGTTTTAATGAACTCGCCATCCATTTCACCATATTTGAATGAATTTAGATGACTAATCATAAACTCTTCTTCACCACTGACAGTAACAATTTTCCCCTTGACCGGATATTTCCACTTTTGATATAGTGTGAAAGTCACTGCACCTGTCCAGTGTATCCATGGGCGTCCATGCAGGAAAGAATAAGAAGGACGAATATCCATCACATAGAATGTTGAGTTGTAAACTTGAGACCCAACCTTGATAGGTAGATCAACTTCTCCATGGACCATCCTCTAAGAATCATCGAAAGCCCTTACTACAATGTCTCTAGGTTTCAACACTAGTCCATCACAGTCTAGTCTATCCAAAGCTCCTTTAGGTAAGACATCGAGAGAAGATCCAATATCACTTAATACATGTTCCATGGTAGTGCCCTTGCATTCTATGTAGATGTGGATATCTTTGTTGTGATTATTCCCCAACGGGGTCAAATCTGCACCAGAGAACCCTAAACCATTATCAACAGTCAAGCTTCCTACACAAATTTTAAATTGGTCGGCCATAGTTTCTTGTGGGACATGTGCATTTTTTAAGAATTTTATCAGTGCTTGAGCATGCACCTCGGAGCATAGCAATAAAGACATCATTGAAATATTCGAGGGTGTTTGCCCCAACTATTCCACTATCTTATAGTCACTTTTTTTGATGATTTTTAGAATCTCCTCCATCTCTTGGGTAGAGGGGTCCTTAATGGTAATATCTTTTGCGAGCGCCTCCATCAGAGCAGGCTCCGTCACTTTTTCTGTTCCTCGGGTATCAGCAACAAGTTTAACAATAGTAGTACGAATGGGTGTAATAGCATTTGTCAGAGGTGACATTTCTGGAGAGAAGATCCTCCCCGTCCTAGTAACTTTATTTGATCCAACAATGTTTGTAACGTCAGCAGTTTCATCTTCATCAATCCACGAATCTTGTTTGATACCATGATAGTACACTTCCGCCCCATAATTCTAGGGTACAACCTTATCAGAAGAGTAGGGGACTAGCCCCGGTGTGGTGATAATTAGTGGCGCTATTCTTGGTTCAATGGGAATCTTAATAGGACCTTTTGAGGTGATCATAATAGGTTTGTTTGATATAGTAATGATTCACACGTCTTCAAATTCTTGAGATACAAATTCGGTCAAACTTTTCATATATGGAGTTCTTTCAAATAGAATCTCATGGCTATCCATCAGGTGTTAGACACCTTTCTTCAGCCATTCACAACCATTAATTTGTATAGCACAATAGTATCAGTCTTCAAGGAAACCGGGGAATACCCCGAATTTCAACAAACTCCCTTTAACAGTCTTTAAAGGAGTTGTCAAGTCATTGATGTAGGCAACAAAAGAGGCATCTTCAATAACATTAACACCATTACCATGATTTGGCATGGGTGCGGTATTATGTTGGAAGTTGGTGGAGGGTCGAATTCAATTATCTTGTTATCAATCAAGTCTTGGATTTTATTCTTTAGAGACCAACAATAATTGGTATCATGTCCAAGACTATTTGAGTGGTAAGTGAATTTGGCGTTGGGGTTGTATTTTGGAGAAGCAGTGTTAGGGTTGTGTGGTACGGAGGGAGAACTGACTTGAGGTTTTGCGTTTTTTTGCAAATGTTGCGGTTAGCAAGAGTCGCCACCGACTTTTCTTTTATCCAAAAGGAATGGTAAAAAAGCACAGGAAATACCTTTGAGATGTTTTCTTGAGTTCGGGGGGTAGATTATGAAAAGGGAAGGTGCTAACACCCTTTTCATCCATGGTTTTCCATTGGCTCTTAGTTACTTGTTTAGATCACTTGCTTTGTTTTGTTTGAAATGGTGTTTGGTGTGATTTTGAAAGTATTTTGTAAAAGAGGCCATTTGTTTAGGAAATCTTTGTAATGATTCTCGTTCGTAAGAATGTATACAAAGATGTTTGTCTTTTGAAAATGTTTTCAATCTTTTGTAAGATGTTTTGAAATGTGTGTGTGTGTTTGTTTTTGAAAATAGCAAGGATTGTTTTGAAATGGAGCAAGTAACTTAGAAGCTATCTACCTACACAAATGTCTTTCTTGTGCATTTTTATTCCTTTGACATTGTTGACTTACCATTGATTTGGTAAGTAACCCTATCTTTGGATGTAAATGGGACGGGCGTGGGTCATCGTATAAACATGGTAGCAATGTTTCCAAGTATATTAGCATTTTTGAGGGACCAAGATCATTTTGTTTTAGGCAACCTTTGAATAGCGCCATCGAGGGACGATGATCTTATATTTGTTTTTTTTTGCCAAGATACTTCGCACGCGTAACATGGCCATTTTATTTTAGCCAACCAAGTGGGAGAAACCCTAAGGATGCTTGTGTGCAATGTGTATCATTTTCATGCCTTTGTCTTGCCTTTAGGGTTTTCTATTTTGCTTGGTTTTTGTTCTTGTCATGCAAACCATAATTACTAGTCATAGTATATAAAGCGATAAATTGCGTAAAATAAACTAAGCTATTACAACAATTTTTATGGGAGGGGGGATACAAGTTTGAATGGGGATTTGCACAAATACAAAACTAAATATATTATTACAACCAAATCGAAATTGCGCGAATTTAAATAAATAATACAAATATTTAAAATGCAATGCAACATGTATGTAAAAGAAAAGATTTTTTATGTCTTATTTTTTTGTATGAAAAATAATTAATTTAAACATAAAAATTATAAGAAAAAATATATTAATTCTTTTTTAAAGGGGGTAAACCCTAGTTTTTAATTTAAAAGAAAATAATGCTTCATGTTATCATTTTGTACATTTTTTATATAAAAGATAATAAATAATATTATGTTATTTTATTAAAAATTAAATATGTGTAGAAAATAAGTATTTATGAGTAAAAAAATGTATAAAAATATTAAGTATTTTTAATTATATTTATAAGTTATTTTTAAGAAAATAAACTCTATTTATCAAAATAAATTATTTTTTTGTGTGAGAAAATAATAAAAAATAAAATAAAATTGTGAAAATAAGTAAATCATTTTTTGGTATTTTTTATCATTAAGAAAAATAAATAAAAGTGTTAAATATAAAAATATGAATAAAAATGCAAAAATAACAAATTAGCCAGGGGGTGCAATAGCAAGTCAGGGGGGTGCAAATAGCAAAAACAAAAAGGCCCAGGCGCCAAAAAGCCCAGAACTTCAGCCCTGTCCTTTGGTCAGCTTCCTGTGCGCGCTTCCGTGTTCAAACTGTATCTTGCTTATGCTTGCATAAAAACAAAAACTCATAACATGAAACATGTGGCATTTGAGCTCACGATTCCAACCATATAAATTATATAACCTAACTCTTAAAGATCAAAGAGAATTTTTGAATCCCTAATTCGTGACCTAACTTTTTCAGAGTTTTCAATCTTCAAATTCTCTTAGCACAAGTAATATAAATGAAAAGTAATGATATGTACAACTTCGTTATGATGAGAGCTACATTTTTTCTTCACAAATCGTGGCTTGAAGTTGCCTATTAAGAGAGATAGAGTTTAAGAAAATACCTACTTCAGCTGGAATCGAGTAGGGCAATGTAGGGACTTTAATGGAGGCTTGGTGATTGTTTAAGCTTCCTTGAACTTCCCTGAACCTATTCCAATGCTTATCTTGCTCTGAGGATGGCTGAAACTCTCTGACCAAGTCCAACTGCAAGCTTCCAAAGTGAAAATGGCAGATGCTGAAACATGGGTTACAGAACCATGGTGATGGCTTGGTTGGCTAGGTAGCAAGTGTATGAGATGCTTGAAGTGATTAAACACAAAACGCACGAGCCAAATGAGAGTTGGCTGTGCTTTTGCAGGAACTCTGTATTTAGGCAGAAATTTGGTGTTTTTCAGTTTTTGAGAGTTTCAATTCCAAGAAAATCGTGTTATGCCTTGTACCAAGTTTGCAAATATGTATAGAAGTGATACAAAGTCAGCCCTTACTAGTTGTGCAAGCTTTTGACCTTTTGCCAAGTTTCTTGTACTTGAAGCAAAGTTGACATGACCAATCCCACATGCTTGTACTAGCTTGCTTGAGGGATGAAATGAGCTTGTACAATTTGCTTGAGAGCTGTAGAGTTTGTATGCATCAAGGGGACAGGTTCAATGCTCAAGATTGACAAAGTTGCAAAAGTTCCCCTTTATGAAAATTACATTGTAACCTTTTGGCCAAAAATGGAAATACATCTTGTGCAAAGCTTCAAAAGCAAAGATAAAGGCTTTAGCTTCTGAGTATGCATTTAATTATGGAGTGTATAGAAATCTTAGGACCTGTAAAGCCAGATATAACCCACATAGATTTGATTTGCAACTTGATGCTATGTGAAAATGGCTTGATCAAAAGTGAGAAATGCCAACTTCCCTTCTTCGATTCTCCCTACTCAAAAATGATCTTGGAGAGTTATTGGACATTTTGGAAAGCTTGCAATGTGCTCTATAATCCATATTTGAAATGAATTTTGAGATACCTCTTGGAACTAGTTGAAAAGTTGCCATGAAGTTGGGTCCAAAACCTGCCAAAACTAGGGCAAAATTTCACTAAGTTATTTAGTTCATGGGCCTATATTCATAAATAAATAACTTGATATCCAAGCATATTTATGGAAAAGTTTGTGAAGAAAAGTTGTAGATTTCATGGAGGACTACAACTTTCATGTTGGAAGTTTTTCCTGAATCAAAATGCATCATGGTGAAAAAGTGGTGCAAAGTTGAGAAAAAATAAGAAAATTTTTATACTTAGAAAAATTCTAAGTTATGAAAATTTTCAAATTAAAACCCTAATTTTCAAATTTGATTTTCTTGGTGAACAAGTTTCATATTTTTACATATCTTGATGAATTATGACCCTTGGTACTTGATTTTGACCAAAAAGTCAAAGTTTGACTTTTCAGTGCACAATTGAGTTTTGATCAGTTGATTGCAAATTTCATATGTCAATCCAATGAACTTGAGATATTTTGAACCATGTAATTAGGTAAAAATGATGCCATTGAACCCTTGAAATTACATTTGAACTCAATTGGTCATTGGCTAGGTTAAAAATCAGAAATTACCCCTTTCTCAGTCAAAACCGTAATTTTAACCATTTTGCCCTTTTGAAGATTTGATCAAATTTCTTGAGGAGTTGTGATCCAAACTTGATCAAATGTTAAATATGAGTCTAAAATGTTGATGTGGATCAAAAATCATGAAGTTTGACTGTAAATTGGCCATGGTTGACTTTTTCCCCAATACAGCTGATTTTTGGGTCAATTATCCAATTGACTGATCAATAATGTGGTTCAAGGCTTGAAGCTTATCATGAACAATCTTAGGGGTCAAAAATGATGTATGAAAGTCAAATGAAACATTGGTGGTCCAAAAATCCTTGTGCAAACTCAAACCCTAATTTTAGGTTATCAGTGCAAGATGAGATGCCTTGAGCTGTCTAAACCCTAGTCTTGTCTTGAGTCCAAGAAGTCTTGTGAGAAAAGTCTTGATAAATGAGAGGGAAAATTTTGGGGTACAACAACTTCCCCTGTTCAATCTTCTTGAGTCTGAACAGTTAGATTAGCGAGTTTTGTCATTCGTGACTCGAAGGTAAAAGATGATTGGATACTAGAGTGCCCATAAATTTGCACTCGATAAAGTGTAGTTGAGGGAATGGGCTTAAATATGCCATTTGGAGAGGTGATAGAATCTTGTTGGAGATGGGCTTGTAGATTCCATCCAAGAATGTTTGTTGAATTATAAGTTGTAAGTCAAAAGAATAAGTATCAGAATGGTGTCCGCGTCTGGAACGTATCTGAGTTGTATCTGGAGACTGAAATCTGAATGAGAAATAGAATAGCATCCGTGTCTGAAGCGTATTCGTACTGTATCAAGAGTGTGAAATCTGAATGAGTATCAGAATGGCTTCTGTGTATGGAGCATATCTGTACTGTATCTGAAAATTAAATCTGAATAAGTATCAGAATGGCATCCGTATCGGGAGCGTATCTGAACTGAATCTGAATGTTGAAGTCTGAATGAGTATCAGAATGACATCCTTGTCTGGAGCGTATTTGTACTGTATCTGAAAGTTGAAGTCTGAATGAGTATCAGGATGGCATCCGTGTCTGGAGCGTATCTGTACTATATCTGAAATCTTTGAACATTGTTAATGGTAGCTGTTAATCTTATCCTGAAAAGGGTAAAATGTTAGTTGAAACACAAAGTTATGTTGCATGAAATGTATGATGCGATATATGTGTTTTATCAATATTTATGACATATGGATGTAATGTATGCGTATGTAAGCTGATTTACTATATTGCTGAGGATATGTGTATTCTTCATGTCTTGAAGTTGGAGTATTGACAAAAATTCTGTGGCAAGCAATGCCATATACTGCTTGAGTAATCTGTTTGGGGAATCCAGAGAATTTTGATGACTTCTGATGGGAATTAATAAGGAGAATCTTCATTCTGTTGGGGAGCGATGAAAACTCTATGGGGAAAAAGCTTATTCCTGTTTGGAAAAAGTTCCGGAGTTTCGGTCGTCTGCCACTCTACTGAGGAATTATCCTAGGTTAAGGAGAAACAAAAGTTAACTATTATCCGGTTGATTTTCGGGCTTCAAGACAACTTGCTGGGGAATTTGAAGAAACTGAATGGTTTCCGCTGGGGATTAAGAGTTTGAAGTTTTAGCTCCGCTGGGGATCTTAATGATGTACTGTTGGGATTGCTCATGGAATAGCCTAAATACGTTTTCCTATTCTTTAACCTGTTAGTAATTGTTCTTTTCCATTTTTTTTATTTGTAAACAGTAATTATGTTCAAATGCATATGTTCACTAACGAATCATTTGACGTTTTTGCAAATAAAAACACAAGTGTAAAGAAAAAGGAAAATAGTTTTCTGTACTTTGAAAGAGGTATCTTTGTATTTACTTTGAATAAGTATTTTGTACAAAGGAGATAGACATCCTAGTAAGAGGATGGTGTCATAAATAAGAAAAATTTATACAAAGAAAGATATCTATGTGTGGTAATCCCATGGGGTTCCCATTCTGCTATAGCCTTCGTATCTCTGAGTATCTTTTCCATTTGTTGCTTCGTCCGAAGATGATTGAATTGATCAGAAGCTTCGGGTTTGTTAGTGAAAATATTGTCCTTAAAGTGATCCGACGAGACATAGTCGTACGCTTTAATTCCCTAACTTTTGCCTGGACCGCCCTTTCGGGTTTTCAGACCATCGGGAAACCCTTTTTTGCCCAAGTCGCCCTTTCAGGTTTTCAACTTGCCGGGTGTACAATTTTTTTTATTTTATCCCTAATTTTTTCCCGAACCTTTTGGTTTTCCGAAAAGCCCTTGTTTTGCCTAGGTGTGTCAACCTAGCGGGTCTCTTATGCGTAGTATCTTTTGACTATGTCCGCGTTCGCAGGGTGCAGCAGGTCGTCGCCGTCCATGGTGGTTAAGATCATTTCCCCACCAGAAAAGATGTTCTTGATTACAAATGGTCCTTCATAGGTAGGAGTCCATTTGCCCCTGAGATCACTTTGTGGCAAGATGATGCGCTTGATCACTAGATCTCCAACTTGATACACTTGGCATCTTACTTTCTTATTGAAGGCCTTGATCATCCGTTTTTTATACATCTGGCCATGGAAAACAACAGTAAGTCTCTTTTCATCAATTAAGTTCAGTTGATCAAGTCGGGTCTGGATCCAATCGTCTTCACTCAAACCTATATCTTTCATGATTCTCAAAGAGGGAATCTGAACCTCAATAGGAAAAACAACCTCCATGCCATAAACCAAAGAATAGGGTGTTGCCCCAGTTGACGTGTGAGCCGTGGTACGGTACCCGTGGAGAGAAAATGGTAGCATTTCATGCCAGTCCTTATAGGTGACTGTCATTTTCTGTATGATCTTTTTAATATTTTTATTAGCAGCTACGACTGCACCATTCATCTTCGGCCGATAGGGGGATGAATTGTGATGTTGAATCCTGAACTGCTCGCACAAGGCGGTGATCATAGTATTGTTAAGGTTTGTACCGTTATCAGTGATGATCCTTTCGGGGATACCGTACCGGCAAATGAGATTCTGCTTGATGAAGCAGGCAACAATATTCTTAGTAATGGATGCGAAGGAAGCTGCTTCGACCTACTTGGTAAAATAGTCAATGGCCACTAGAATGAAGCGGTGTCCATTGGAGGATGTAGGCTTGATATCCCCAATCACGTCGATTCCTCACATAGTGAAGGGCCAAGGAGCTGTTAAGACATTTATAGGAACTGGAGGCACGTGCACCTTGTCTGCATAGATTTGACACTTATGACAGGTCCGGGAGTGTTGATAGCAGTCTACTTCCATGGTAGACCAATAATATCCTGCCCATAGAATTTTGTTCGCCATCGTATGCCCACTAGAGTGAGTGCTAAAGGTACCTTCATGCAATTCAGCCATGATCTTTTCAGCTTCAACCTTGTTCACACAACAGAGCAAAATAGAATCATGATTGCGTTTGTACAGGATGCCATTACTTAGGAAGAACTTAGCAGAGAATCTCCTTAGGAACTTTTTATCATTGATTGAAGCTCCTTCTGGATATTCTTGAGCCTCGAGATACCTTTTGACTTCATGAAACCACAATTGGTCCACTACTTCTTCGGTATTAATCTCGTGACAGTGTGCTGGTTCGTCCATTCGTTTGATGGTGATCTGGGGAGCCTCGTCATCCCAATTAATTTTAAACATAGATGACATTGTAGCTAGAGCATCTGCTAGCTGATTTTCTTCTCGCGGGAAATGCTCGAAGGTAATCTGCTCGAAATGTGGTAACAATGTCAAAACATGTTCTTTGTAAGGGATAAGGTTTGGATGCTTAGTGTCCTATTCTCCTTTGATCTGACTGATGATCAAAGCTGAATCCCCAAACACATCTAAATATTTTATTCCCAAGTCTATGGAAACCTTAAGACCAAAGATGCATGCTTCGTATTCTGCCATGTTGTTCGTACAGTTGAAGCAAAGTCTGGCAGAAAAAGGAGTATGGCATCTTTCCGGAGATATGAGTACAACTCCGATACCGTTACCAAGTGCATTGGATGCCCCATCAAAGAACATGGTCCATCGGGATCCTTGTCCAGGTCCGTCATAAGGTCTGATTTCTTCACAATTGTCTAATGTCATGATGTCTTCGTCAGGGAATTCAAACTTCATGGACTGATAATCTTCTACAGCTTGATGAGCAAGATGATCAGCTAGTACACTGCCCTTTATAGCTTTTTGGGTAGTGTACTATATGTCGTATTCTGTTAGGATCATCTGCCATCTAGCTATCCTCCCAGACAGAGCAGGCTTCTCAAAGATGTACTTTATCAGATCCATCTTAGATATCACCAAAGTGGTATGAGTCAACATATACTGTCTTAGTCGGCGAGAAGACCATACCAGAGTGCATCAAGTTTTCTCGAGCAGTGAATATCTGGTTTCACAATCAGTAAACTTTTTGCTCAGGTAGTAAATAGTGTGCTCTTTTCAGCCAGACTCGTCATGCTGCCCCAATATGCACCCCATTGAGTTCTCTAAAACGGTCAGATACATGATCAATGGTCTTCCCTCGATTGGAGGCATCAAGACAGGAGGCTCTTATAAATACTCCTTGATTTTATCAAAACCAATCTGACATTCATTATTCCATCTGACTACTTGATCTTTCTTCAACAGTTTTAAGATTGGTTCCCAAGTAGACGTTAGGTGAGAAATGAATCTGGAAATATAGTTCAGGCATCCCAAGAATCCTCTGACTTCCTTCTCAGTGTGAGGAGTAGGCATTTCTTGTATCGCTTTAACCTTGGCAGGATCAACCTTGATGCCTTTGTTGCTGACAATGAAACCTAAGAGTTTATCGGACCGGACTCTGAATATGCACTTGTTCGGGTTCAACCTTAATTTGTACTCCTTCAATCTGACAAACAGCTTTTGCAAGTGATCAGTGTGTTCTTCTTCAGTTTGTGATCGGGCTATCATGTCATCTATGTAGACCTCTATCTCATGATGTATCATATCATGAAACAAAGCTACCATGGTGCGTTTATAGGTTTCCCCGACATTCTTTAGTCCGAATGGCATCACTTTGTAGCAGAACGTACCCCACTGTGTGACAAATGTAGTTTTCTCCATGTCCTCAGGTGCCATTTTGATCTGGTTATAGCATGAGAATCTGTCCATGAAAGAAAATACTTTGTGCTGGGCTGTATTGTCAATCAGGATGTCAATGTGTGGAAGTGGAAAATCATCTTTAGGGCTGGCCCTATTTAAATCTCTATAATTCACGCACATTCTCACTTTGCCGTCCTTTTTAGGCACGGGAACAATGTTGGCCACCCATTGAGGATAGGAAGTAACAACCAGAAATCCAGCATTGAAATGTTTCATAACTTCTGCTTTGATCTTCTCTGACATGTCAGGTCTCATGCGGTGGACTTTTTGTTTCACTGGTGGACAGTCTTGTCTTGTGGGTAGACAATGTAACACGATGTCTGTATCGAGTCCCGACATGTCTTCGTATGACCAGGAAAAGATCTCAACATAATCATTCAATAGCTGAATTAGGCGCTCCTTGACACTCGACTCTAAATTGGCACCCACTTTGATTTCCTTTTTATCTTCCTCGGTACCCAAATTGATTGTATCCAACACCTCCTCATGAGGCTGAATAACTTTTTCCTCTTGTTGTAATAGTCTGGCCAATTCCCCTGGCACCTCACAATCTTCCTCACCTTCGTATTCGGCTTGGTAGATCAGATCTTTAGAGTCACTGAAGGCTATAGCAGTATCGTTACCCATGCGATCCGGAATGGAGGGGTAACTGCATTTGTGAGTGTGGGTGTGTGTAAGGATATAGCCATCTTAAAACAATAAAATGTAAAAGAAAGACAATGAGCACGAAAGGTTTATATATGAAAAAGCGTCCATGATTCATTGAATGTCATATGAAGATGAAATAAAAACCCTTACAAATGGACCATTGTGCCTCGGGTAAGACACACGGTTTTTAAAGTGTGAATTGTTCGTGAATATTACAAGTCCAACAGAAATGTAAAAGATAATTTACTGCGAGATGAAAGTTATTGGGATGAAGTCTATGGCTTCCAAGTTGTGAAGTCCTCCGCTGACAGTAGGAAATATCCAATCTTCCAAGCTGCCATCCTCTTCATTGTCTTCTAGTGCATTGACCCCTTGGTTGCAAATCTTCACAGGTGGCCCCGTAGCACGGGTACGGTGCACAACCTTCTGAGCAGTCGAAGTAAACCCCAAGCCAAACTTATCTGATTTGTACAGAATGTCTGGAAGCTTCCCCCAGATGGTGCACCTACCTTCTTCCACTACTGCCTTTGCATCCTTTAGAGATGACATCCGAGGTGGAGGTCTTGTGATCTTAGGAATCGAGGATACCGCCTTGGTCACCGCTACTTCTGGAGAGACTTCTTCAAAATGTTGGAAAGGGGTTTCAATGAATTCGTCATCCAACTCCACATATCGGAAATAATTCAGATAACTAATCATGTACTCCTCTTCCCCGTGGATAATTATGATCTTTCCTTGGACGGGGTACTTCAGCATCTGGTGTAATGTGGAGGTGACGACACTGGCATTGTGGATCCAGGGGCGTCCTAACAAATAGGAATAAGAAGGACGGATGTCCATCACATAGAAGGTTGAGTTGAAAACCTGAGTTCCCACCTTTATTGGGATGTCCACCTCCCCATGGACCATCCTCTTCGAACCATCAAAATCTCTCACCACTATGTTGCTGGGTTTTAAAGTAAGCCCCTCACAATCCAACCTGTCAAGGGCTTTCTTCGGTAAGACGTTTAAAGATGATCCAGTATCAACCAAGACACGGGCTAGGGTTGTTCCTCTACACTCCACCGAGACATGTAATTCCTCATTGTGTTTTCTCCCTCTGGGTGTCAAGTCAGCATCAGAGAAACCCATGCCATTATCAGTTGTCAAACTGGCCACACAGTCCTAGAACTGGTCAGCAGACGTCTCTTGTGGCACATGAGCTGTCTTCATAAATTTTACCAGAGCTTTGGCATGTGCTTCAGAGCACACCAGTAGGGCTAGCATAGAGATCTTGGAAGGGGTTTTCCCCAACTGTTCAACCACATCATAATCACTTTTTTTTAATTATCCTCAGGATTTCTTCCATCTCCTTCTTGGATGTTTCAGGAATAGCTAGTGATTGAGCCTTTGTCCGGACAGGCTTTTCTTGAATGTTCTTTCCTTTATTCTCAACAGTGGAAATAGGGATAGGGATTGTATTGTCTTTTTCGGTAGGTACGCTTGCATGTATAATCACTGGTACAAAGGTAATCTTCAGAACAGCCACGGGTCTAAAGACTGCCGTTGGAGGGGCAATCTTTGGAGAGAATATTCTACCACTACGGATAATCTTGCTAGTTCCGGCAATATTGCTAATGTCGGAATTGTCCTCTTCGGAGCTTTCTTCTTCGACAATCAGTTCATCCTGTTTAATACCATGGTAGTAGATTTCTCCACCGTAATTCCATGGTACTGTTTTATCTGATTTGTATGGGGCCGGCCCGGGCATTGTAATCTTAAGTGAAGTATTCTTTGGAGCAGGTGTAATCCTAACAGGTCTTTTAGCGGCCCTAGAAGGATTGGCGTAGATGGTTATAATTGAAACTTCTTTCACTGGAACGTGTGAAACAGGAGCATTCTCAAACAGAATTTCTTGGTTATCCATCAGTCGTTGGATACCTTTTTTCAACAGAGGGCAGTCAAATGAGGAGGATAGGCAAACCTGGCAGTCTTTGTCACAACCCAGGGATATACCAGCTTTCAACAAATTCAACTTAATAGTCGGGAGTGGAGTCAAAAGTTCATCCACGGTATCAACAAACAAATATTCTTCCATAGCATTGGCATTGTGACCATGTATAGGAATTAGAGCGGAAATAACATTTGGTTTCTTAGGCGCTTCAAACTCAACTTCCTTCACATCTATCAGATCTTGAATTTTGTTCTTCAGAGCCCAACAGTTGTTAGTGTCGTGCCCTGGACTTTCAGAATGGTACGCGCATCTGGCGTTGGGATGGTAATGAGGAGACACAGTATTGGGATTCTTTGGGGCCTCTTTTAAAGTGGCCAAATTCAACTTTAGAAGATGTGGTAGAACTTGGGCTGGAGTCATGTTAATCTTGGTGAATTTCCGAACTGGCTTTTCCACCCTTTGTTGGTTAGTTCTTGGCTGGTCTGATGCAGTCTTTGGAATCATAACGGCCCCTACCGTTGGTCGGTGTTCAGTTCTTCCCTGACTCCTCTTTGAATAAACAGCAGATACTTCCTTTCTTCCAGTAAAGGTCTTTTTCACAGTTGTAGAGGCAGACACGTCCTTCTGAATCTTCCCACTTCTTATACCAGCCTCCACTCTTTCGCCGGTTAAAATCAATTCAGTAAACCCCGCAGAGGAACTCCCAATCAGATGATTGAAGAAAGGACCTGATAGAGTTCCCAAGAACATGTCCACCAACTCCCTTTCGGAGAGAGGGGGTTGCACCCTTCCGACTAGATCTCTCCACTTTTGCGCGTAATCTTTGAAGCCCTCATTGGAAACCATGGCCATACTCTGAAGCTAAGTACGGGTAGGTGCCAAGTCGGTGTTGTACTGATATTGTTTGTAGAAAGCTGCGGCTAAGTCTTCCCAATTGTGGACGTCAGCCCTTTCTAATTGGTAGAACCAATCAAGTTGCGTTCCTGATAAACTATCTTGGAAAAAGTGGACCCACAAGTCTTTGTCGGCAGAGTGTGGCTGAATCTTCCTGACATATGATCTGAGGTGCATTTTAGGACACGACACCCTATCATACTTGGCAAATAGTGGCACTTTAAACTTTGGTGGGATCACAATCCCTGACACCAGCCCCAACTCTTCAAAATCTAGTCCAGGTACTCTCTGGATTTCCATAATGCTTAATCGCTCTTCAAGGTGTTTGTACTTGTCATCGGCCGGAGGGTATTGTTGTTCAGAGTAGTCCTCCTCTTCCTCTTCTTCTTCTTCAGAATCTGATGGTACTGCCGTTTCTTTTCCTTTTCTTTCCCCTTCATCAGATGTTGCTGGAAATTCCAGGGTCCTTCTAGCTTGTGCCTGAAACCTTCTTCCCATGATTACCACACCAGTTGGCTTCTTCTTCTTTTTCTCTTTCTCTTTTTCTATCAGAGTCTTCAGCTCCTCTTGCCCCTTGGCTAAGGTCACGAGTAACTATTAAAATTGTGTATTCTAAGCTTGCAGATCTTTGACCGTTTGTTCGAGATCCATCTTACTGAAATAAACAGTAGAGAGATGAGGAAACTTGTTGCAAAGACCTGTTTATGTTTATGATGAATGATATGTATTCATGCAATGCTTTCAAGGATTTAAAAATTCAAATTTGTTTTAAACAAAAAAGAAACACACGTCATATTAATAAGATAGAATTTGAGTACATCAATGCCCCTTGGGAAAAATAATACAAAATTCTAAGGTAAAAAGACATTGCGCATCCTCTTTGGTGCAATGTAGGTATTGAGAGTCTGCTCTTCATGAAGTAGCCGAGTGAGTTCCAAGACCTTCTTCTCGCTTGCGTAGAATTGGTCTTCGAAAGTATCACGCTCTCCTTTGAGCTGTATCCAATCCCTTTGTAGGTCTTCGAGTGATATTCGCATGTCAGGATGCAGGATAGTGTATGGAACTTCTCCTTCCTTAACAGGCTCAATAATCACTGGGAGAATGGAGGGATAAGGCATCATAAGACTTTGAGCACGGGTTCGTACCCACTTGAGGTAAGGCTCAAGAGGTATGGAATTCTTGTGTCCCAAAGTCTTGCTATCCACCTTGTTTAACATCCTCCAAGCTCGGATGAATCTCTGGCGGAGTCCTTGATCGTCGTTGTCGTAGTCGAAAACCAATCCTTGAATCAACATATCATGTGGGCCATCCCTTCGGGCTTAACCAGATTGTCTTAGAGCCAAGCACGGGTTGTAGGTGATGCCTCCCGTAATGCTAAGTAGAGGGACATTATGGAATTCTCCATAATGGTCAACAATGATAACATTCTCTTTGGATCGAGAACACCAATGAATATCTGAATTTTTAAGTGTCATTAACCTTTGTGACCACCTCAAACCTTGCTCATTCCTCAAGACTGATTGGGGAAGATGAGAAATAAACCATCTTGCCAGGATAGGAGTACAACACATAAGAACACCTCTTTTCCTCATTGTACGAGTGTGAAAAGAGTGTAGGATATCCCCAAGCAATGTAGGCACCGGGTTGCGAGACATGAAGATTTTGACAGCGCTTACATCTATGAGTTGGTCGGGATTAGGGAACAAGACCATCCCATAGATGAGAAGAGATACAATCTCCTCAAAATCTTGCAAGTCTAGGGAATTCCAACAGCTTTGGGCCTTCTCAAACAGAAACTTTTCCAAGAAGCCTTTGACACCACTTCAGTCTCCCAATAAGTTGTGACATCAGATGAGTGCAAGTGTAGGGCTTGAGCAATCTCTTATGGCTTTGGATCTATTTTTGTACCGTTGAAGGGTAGTTGATTGAGAATAGGAGTCCTCAGAAGTTGAGAGAATTCTTCCAAAGTTGGCACAAGTTGATAGTCAGGAAATGTGAAGCAATGATGCAAAGGGTCAAAGAACTGGAAGAGAACTTTCATCATATCCTCCTCTGTGTTGGAAGTGACCAAGTTGAGTAGACGACCATGCCTCTCGGTGAATGGAGAGTTCTTAGGGATCCTTGAAGCTAGCTCCTTGAGTTATGGAGGAATTCTTACAAGGTTGATTTGGATAGTTTTCCTGCGAAGTGAATCCATAACCTACAAAACAAGAACAAAGATGAATCTCCAAAATCCTTGAAATGGTTAGTGAATGCATGTGATGTTCATGATGTCTATGATGTTATGCACAAGCATGCATATACAAACAAATCAAACAAGTTCTTAGTTTAGGCTTGCATGGGGTTTCACAGGTAAGTACCCTCTTGAAGTTTCAGTTTAAGCCTCTTTACTGGTGACCGAAATATTCTAAGAAACCAACCCTCAATGAGTGTAGTATCGAGTATCTACCAACTTCGGACTGCACCAAATCCGGTCATCTCACTACATCCTAAATGGCCAAGTTGGTCAAGTAAAGGTTCTAGAAGTTCATTAGTGCTTCATGACATCACTCAGCGGCCCCGTATTCTCTTTGATTGACTCAAAGGCTACCGGTACCCATAAATATGTCACACTAATATAGCTATTGCTTAGACCATGTTGGTATACCCCGCACAGTTTCCACAACGTATTGCTATTTACCTATAATGTTTCCCTAATCCGGGTGGAGGATTTAAACCGAAACAAAGAACCATAATGTAAAGCAAACAAGTCAAACAATATAAGAAAGTAAATATGATCTAAACCCTAAGGTAACCCCACTTTTATAAATTTCCCCAGCAGAGTCGCCAGTTCTATGGTACGGTGGGAGAACTGACTTGAGGATTTGCGTTTTGTCGCAAATGTTGCGGTTAGCAAGAGTCGCCACTGACTTTTCTTTTATCCAAAAGGAAAGGTAAAAAAGCACAGGAAAGACCTTTGAGATGTTTTCTTGAGTTCGAGGGGTAGATTATGAAAAGGGAAGGTGCTAGCACCCTTTTCATCCATGGTTTTCCATGGGCTCTTAGTTATTTATTTAGATCACTTGCTTTGTTTTGTTTGAAATGGTGCTTAATGTGATTTTGAAAGTATTTTGTAAAAGAGGCCATTTGTTTAGGAAATCTTTATAATGATTCTCGTTCGTAAGAATGTATACAAAGATGTTTGTCTTTTGAAAATGTTTTCAATGTTTTGTAAGATGTTTTGAAATGTATGTGTGTTTGTTTTAGAAAATAGTAAGGATTGTTTTGAAATGGAGCAAGTAACGTAGAAGCTATCTACCTACTCAAATGTCTTTCTTGTACATTTTTATTCCTTTGACATTGTTGACTTACCATTTATTTGGTAAGCAACCCTATCTTTGGATGTAAATGAGACGGGCGTGGGTCATCGTATAACCATGTGTTGTACCCCAAAATTTGCCCTCCCATATTCTCCAAGAAATTGCCAAGCCAAGTCACAAAATTCCCCAAGGGTTGCACAGTGCAACTACCTCCTATACAGTCAAAACTAGGGTTTGGGTTCTGATCAAGAAAATGAAGTTTCCAAAGGCCCAATCAAGTCTCATATGCCTACAAATATGGCCAAGCATCCTCATATCAAGTTTCAAGGCATTCAGCACAAAATTGCACAGTCAAAACCCTAAATTGCACTACAGTCAACTGTAGGGGCAAAATGGTCATTTGACAGTCAAAAGTTCAAATTTTTGGTCAACATACCATTTTGAAGCCACAAACATCATTTGATCAATGCTTGATCATGATTCTCAAAATTTGGCTCAGAAATCATCAAAGATGCAAAAGTTTCCTTATTTGGACAGCTGAAAAAGTCAACTGAAATTGACCAGGGCATAACTTTCACATGGATTATCAGAAAAATTCCATCCAAAGCTCATTTTGAAGAGAAAGACATTTCCTACAACTCATCTTCATACTTCAAGTCCAAGAAATGCTCTTACAAAAAGGTATTAATTTCAACATTATAGGTCATTTTCAAAAGTCAACAAAAAGGGACTTTAAGTCAAAGGCCATAACTTGAGATTGGTAAATCAAAATGACATGGGACCAAAGACATTGGTTAGAGGACTCAAAGACCTTTCCAAAATGTCCAAGAACATGAGAAAAGCGTAAAAATTGAGCAAGTTATGCCTTGTGGAAGTTGGGAAATTTTTGGAAATTTTGAAAAGTCAACATTGATTCAAATGACCCAAAAATGCTAATGGGCCCATTTTTCTTCCATGATTCATCATTCTAAGCATGTGCACGACCACTTGGCCCAAAGGGAAGTATTTTCTCATTTTTTATTTATTTATTTGAATTATTATTCATATTAATTCATTTAAATTATATAAATATGTGAAAAATATCTAACATGACCTAACCAATCTTTTTGTACACATTTTAGGCTCAATAATTCGTGCACATCCCAACATGGAAAGATTTGGCTTGATTGGATGCTAATTGAATCAAATGCACATGAAAAAGATATGAAACATAATGGAAAAAAATCAAATATTCAAACAATGAATTACAAGAGATTTGATTGATTTTCTTAACCTAATTGCCTCACTACAAATGCCTGAAGAGAACCCTAATGCCCATACGGACGCAGCAGCTCAGAATACACCATTGCAACATTGAAAATTTTCTCCATAAACTCAAAACTGAAAACAACTTTTCAGAAGGATTCAAGCCCTAATATTCATTCCATTGGCTTCCTCAAGTCTCCCTGAACACATTCCAATCATTAACATCCATTCAAACCTCAAGAATTGGTAACGAGAACCTTCCCTGTACAGAGAAAATTTGATTATCGTGTTTCATGTTTTAAGCATTTTCATAACATTTTGTGCATAGATTCTTATTCCTCATGATGTTCTGAAGCTAACCCATGCCCTTAATTTGATTATTATGCTGTGTATGCAATTTCGCCATTGTTGCTTTTCTAGGGTTTGCGAAGCTCAAAATTGGGGCTTTTAAAAATAGGCAAAATTAATCCTCCAAACGATCACCATTCAATTCAGCGCTGGAAGATGAAGAACATGGAACCCTCGCGCTCAATTTATGAGCGTCGAGGAGCTAATCGTTATTTTCTTAAAGGACCCATTCTGAAACGCGTGTGAAACCGTGGCCTAAAAGTTCTGCGTTTTAGAAAAGTAGAGAAGACGAACTCGTGGCAAACAGCGATTGGAGCATTCAAATTTCGCGCGTTCCAATCCACTAAACGCGTTGCTTTCTTTATATTATTTAGTTGTTATTTATATAATAAACGCGCAGTAATGGCTTAGTGGCACAGGTGTTGCCTTGCAATGTCCAAGACCTGGGTTCGAGTCCCAGGTCTGTATAATATTTCATGTTATTTTTCAATTCAAGTTCCTATGCAGGCATAACCTTAAGGCACACCATGCATCCTCAATAATCAAGCATACACGCATCCAAGAGCATCCAAATCAAAGGCCAGGATTGAAGAACATGCTATGCCCAGGTCAACGTTGATGCATGCAAGCTATGAAAGTCAAAAAGGCCTCAGAGTCATTGGGCCAGAATTTCACACTAAAACCTCCATATTGGGACTGAACCCCTCCCTGGTTTGCACATATTTTATTTTTTTTATTGTTTTATTATTTGTTTTGCTTTGATTTAATTAATTGTTTTTTTTTTTACAAAAAAATACAGAAAATACATAAAAATTCAGAGGAGATGAAAAATATAATAAATAATATTTATTTTGATATTTTCTTGTAAATAATGCATATAAATGAATTTAGTTTTAAATTAGGTTTGATTTAAATTCTTTTCATAAAAAATCCAAAAATATAGAATTAGGTTAAATTGATAATTTTTATTCCTTTTAAATTTTTTTCCTTTACCATAATATATTTATTTACTTATTTTTATAATTAAATTGTATAAATAACTTAGGTTTAAATTAGGTTAAAAATTCAATATTTTTCTTAATAACTTAAAAATAAATAGAATTAGGGTTTGCATTTTATTTTAATTTTAGTTAATTCTCTTTTTCTATTAAACTTAAAAAACACAAAAATATCAAAAAACATTTTCTTTTAATTTTAATTTTAATTCCTCATTAACTTTAATATTTTGCAAAAGGGTCCAACGCCCTCGCTTCGATAATTCTTTTATTCCGCATATTTACTTTATTTCGCTCAAATAATTATGTATCTCTCCCAAAGCCGTGTAACTCGGACAATTTAACTTTTCGCACTTTTATTTGCTTTATTTATTTTCTGTCAAATCGGGTCCGGTTTAATTTTGGCGATGTGGACCCGCGCCATTTGTAATAGCTTTAGATTTACTTTTCCCGCAAAAACTTTTAACTGTTAACAAAAAGCATGAAAGAATGTATGGACTTAAAATAAAATCAAGCGTAGATCACCATAACATGACAAGACAAATGCAAATGAAAACAACACACGAATCGCACACACCACCCCTAGGGTACGCCTCACTGTTGCCTTGCCTCGAAAGGTGATCGTCGAGTAGAGGATGTCTTAGTAAGTCCTCATGATCCGGGAACCTGGCATGAGGGTAGCTTCTAAGGTGTCTTCCCATTGCTCTGGTGATCACCATGTCCCTACAAACTCGAATTGACCCGAACACCTCCAATGGTGGTGCTACCTATCTCTCAATGGTGGGATGGCACTACCTTAAGGACATTTACACAGCCTAATTCCTTAGGGTAGGTAGACGACTCATGGATACTTGCTCTCTTCAAAACAAACTGAAATCTTTTCACACCAATACTTTTCAAAAGCTTTCAAAGCAAATTTTTCAAACACTCTGACGTACGAGTCGAACTGAAATTTTTCAAAGAAACTTTTTTAAAACCCACAATTGAAAAGCAAGCAAACATTTTTGAAAACACATTGAGCAAGTATCTAAGAGCCCATGGATAACCATGGATAGAAAGGGTGCTAACACCTTCCCTTTCTATAACCTACCTCCCGAACCGAGAGCAATCTCTTTAAGGAATTTTTCTGTGCTTTTGTCCTTTCCATTTGGAGAAAATAAAAGACGGTGGCGACTCTTGCTTCCGCGACATTTTGCGAACCAGCGTTAAACAGTCAGTTCCAGATCCACCGATCACAGAACTGGCGACTCTGCTGGGGAATTCACTTAAAGTGAGGTGTACCTTAGGGTTAGTTCATAACTATGTTTTCAATTGTATTGATTTGTGTGCTTTAATTTGTGGGTTGCACGGGAGTTACATAGATCCTAACCCGGATCTGGGGGTACCTTGTTTAGGTAGCATAAGCTGTGAGGGACCTGTCCGGCGTATACCGACATGGGTGAAGCAGTGGCTACGTTGGTGTGGCGCTTTGGTTTGTACCGATATCCCTCGTGTCGAAACGGGGAGAATATGGGTCTTCCAAGGAGTCATTAAGCACCAACCGACCTTAGAACCTTAAATGACCCAACTTGGCCACTAGAACAGTAGCAGTATGCTACGCCCATTGAGGCTAAACTCTCGTGATGGTTCTGGCCGCAAGAAAAGATTGCGATGCTGGAGTTATGACCGATTGAGGGTAGTCAATGATATTGGGATCCTCTAAGAACCCGGTTACTTTGATAGGACAGGTATGAACCCAACAAACTGAAAGAGGGTAATACCTAGACCTCATGCTGGCCTAAACTCTAAGGGCTTCTCTTGTGTGACTTGTGTGCCTTCATACTTGACTATTTGCATGCTTATTACCTGACATTTGTCTCTTGCAGGTTGTGTTTGTAATCCTTAATTAGGACTCATAACAGGGTATCCTAAGTTTCTTGCAGGTTTTTGCAGTCCTTAATTTGGACTCCAAACAGGGTTACTCACATTATCCCCTGCATACCATAACATCATACCATTGCATACATCCTAACTCATTTCCAGGATCTCAAGGGCTTGTGATGCAGGTCATGATGAATCAAACATCTAGCAAGGGGCAAAGAGGATTTATTTTCCTCTAGCCAAGGTTGTCAGGGGCTATGACCCACTGGATATGGTGAGCCTTTGACCCTTGAAGAAGGACTCTCAACAACATGAAGTACCTTCAATCAAGTTACCGGTTTTCAACTCTAACAAGTTTCTCTGTTTACCCCGCGAGGTCCTTGAAATCATTGCATGCATGTCATACATATCATTGCATAACAGGTACCCTTTCTCTGCAGGTTACTTACCGTCTTCGCTGTTTATTTCAGCCGATCGTCATGAATCCTGAATCATCAGCTGAGCAGTCTATCAAGGCCCTCCAGGCTCAGAATGCCCAATTCCAAGGGCTAATCATGAACTTGACCCAGGGGCAGTAAGATCTGAAGGCTTTTCTCTTGAAGAAGGAAAAGAAGAAGAAGAGGACTGTCTTGTTCAGCCCTAGACGCAGATCTGGGAACACCCTGCAGGACCAAGCTGAGAGGACAACTCCATCTGTGGGGAAAAGTAGTCATCAAGAAGAAAGGATTCCCAGCCCAGTGGTCTCCGACAATGAGACAGATTTCAACGATGAACAGTACCCTCCGGCTGAGGACAGGTACAAACAGTTGGAAGACCGGCTCAGTGCTATGGAGATACAAAAGGTGCCTGGCCTGGACTTCGAGGATCTAGGTCTGTCTTCTGGGGTAGTGATCCCGCGCAAATTCAAGGTACCTGCCTTTGCTAAATACGACGGGGCATCCTGTCCTAAGTTGCATCTCAGGGCTTATACAAGGAGGATCCAGCCCTATACAGCTGACAAAAACTTATGGATCCATTTCTTCCAAGAGAGTCTTTCAGGGACTCAGCTCGAGTGGTTCTATCAACTGAATGGAGCCAACATCCGTACCTGGGAAGACTTAGCCACTGCATTTTACAAACACTACCAGTATAATGCCGACCTCGCTCCCACGCGTACTCAGCTTCAGGGGATGTCTATGGGTACAGGCGAAGGCTTCAAAGAGTATGCTCAAAAATGGAGGGACCTTGCTGGAAGGGTACAACCACCTCTGACTGACCGCGAGCTCGTCGACATGTTCTTGGGGACCCTGTCTGGTCCATTCTTCAACCACCTAATTGGGAATTCTGCTGCTGGGTTCACAGATCTTGTCTTGACTGGGGAGAGAATCGAAGCTGGTATCAAGTCGGGGAAGATTCAAGAAACCGCACCTGCTGATGCTCAGAAAAAGCCCCATAGTGGGAAGAAGGAGTCCAATGCTATACATGGTAAAAAGGGTCATCATGATGTAGGGGCAATCCAGATCTCTAATCCCACGCCCGTTCAACCAAGAAAGAGCAATAGGCGTAGGATAAAGCATCAAGATAGGAAGTATACTGACATCAACATGTCTTTGTCTCAGGCATTACAGCAATTGCTGAGGGCAAAACTGATCACACTAAAGGATCCTCCTCAAAATCCTGACACTTCCTCTCCCAAGTACAACCCGGGTGTGAGATGTGCCTACCATTCTGACAGTCCTGGACATGACACCGACGACTGTTGGACCTTGAAGAACAAGATCCAGGATTTGATTGACGCCAAGGAGGTCGAGTTTGAACACTGATCTTACACCAAATCATCGAGAATGTCTTTTGTTCATTCAAATGTTCAAGTTGTATTTTTCTTTTATTGTTCAAACATTTATTCATGTTAAAACATTGTTATTCCATTAATGCATCGCTTATGTCTATTTTGAATCAATATATGCGCATTCACTATATGCAAACTGTTTTCATATTTTTGCTGATGTCAACTCTCGTTAATTCTAAGCCTCTTGAGGGAGGATGACGAAAATGATACCATAATCTACCGTATGCTTTCGAACAGACCCCGCTGATGAGGTACAGGCATTGTTTCAATCCCTAAACACTGGAGTTATAAGGATGATAATCCCTCGTCAACCCCTCTGAGCCAAAGAAGTAGGAGTTTTTTTTTATTTTCGAAAATCAGAACCCTTAATCATAACCTGGGGCAGGGTAGTCTCTCAGTTGATCCAAGTGCATAACAAATGGCACCAAATGAGTCTTTCCAAAAACAAAAGACAGTGATGGTTCAGAACAATCATAAGGACAGGCAGTCGTTACCAAAAACAAAATCATAAATGAAAAGCCCAAAAAGTCAAAACCAATAAAGAAGACTTACGAAACTGGGGCATCCCGCTGACTGTAATTCCAAAAAAAGGAAACAGTTCAGGCAAAAAAGGAAAGGGATAACAAAAATTAAAAAGAAAGAGGTCATACAAACCCTCAACAAAAGGAATGACTGCCTATTCAAAATAAATCATTAATATCCGAATCATCACCAGAAAATCAAAGCAAAGACTCAAACAAGGTCTAACGCACGATCAACTGAGTTTAGGTTTGAAGAACATCACGAAGAGCGGGCGGGTACAAATAATTTGAGCCTTTATCCTTTGTTTCTTAAACCGTGAACCAGGCCACGTTATAACCCTTAAAAGTCCTAGTTGAAGCACGGGTTAGTTCGAAAGCATACTGTACAAAGGGTATCCTGACTCCTGAAGGCCTACGGTAAATACGGAGTTGACATCACGTTTTACAAACATTCACTTGTTTTATGAAAAAAGAATGCATTTTTAAAAAAACCTTCAAGACAGACATAGGCTTTGCATTTTTAACATAACTTTGTTTGCATATGACCTTTTGTTTGAACAGCAGGGAAATTCGCACGATGAATACCTAGTGAACAAAAGCACTCCCAATCAAGGGGCAGACATGATCAGGGTCTATTATCTGGGGCAATCCAATCAAGATTCGGAGAATCTCTCAAAGGCCAAATAGCCTGGGGCAAATCTCTGCCTGAGTCACTTGAGGCATTCCCACAACGAATCTTGCCTGACCAAATACCTCCTGGTGGCATGACAAAACCCTTCTAACAGGGGCAACTCCTTACATTCTGAAAGCACGGACGTAGTCGAAAAAAAATACTATGCACAATCAAAGACCCGCTAGGTTGACATACCTAGGCAAAAATAAGGGCTTCCCGGCGAACCAAAAGGGTTCGGGCAAAATAAAGGGATGAAATGAAAAAATCTGTACACCCGGCAAGTCGAAAACCTGAAAAGGCGGCTTGAGCAAAAATGGGTATCCCGGTGGACTGAAAACCCGAAAAGGGCGGTCCAGGCAAAAGTTAGGGATTAAAGCGTACGACTATGTCCTGCCATCTGTCTACCAGAAGAAGGTTTGTCCATCGACCACTATCAGCGCCTCCCAGGCCTTCCTCTCCCACCTCAGAAACAGGGGCAATAATGAGTTGTCTAAAAACAATCTAATTGTTCTGTTCTCCAAGGTACCAAGGCGGAGTTATCAAATCTCAAGGAAATTGGGTATCCTCCAGCAGATCCCAACATCCCCCAGCAGCAATACATATATTCTTAACAAGCATCTCCGGTAGTCTTGGCCTAAAGATTGTTCCCCGGAGGTATATCAAACATTCAATGGAGTCACTTCCCCGACACAGCTCAAAACCTCCCCAAGAGAGTCCAATCCAGTTCCCCAGGAAAATTGGAATCCATTTCCCCAAGCAGTAAGCTTATCCCCAGTAGGTTCTGGAAGCTTATCCTCACAGAGCACGAACGCGTCATCCGGCTTGATTTAAAGAGTTATTTCCTTAACAGGATATAACTGGGTTATCCTCAGCCAAAAGCCATGGAAAGAGCGTCCTCGACGTAGTTCTTTCCTATCCCCAGCGAAGTCTATTCACACTTCCAACAACAAGACATCCTCAGCAAGTTACTATCAGCGTTCAGCCAAGCATCTCTCTCCCCACAGAGTGTTGCTTCCCAGCATGGTCGCTAGAGTATCTTTTCTCCTCGCAGAATCTTCCATTTGCCAAGTTTATTCCGCAATGGAGTCATCTTCTCCTACCGGTATTCTTGCAGTTATCATCCCCAGCGGAAGCAAAATCTATCCTTCAATATCAGCCCAGGATACGACTTCCCGGCACCCGTCAAGGATCTACTTTCCTAGACGAAAACATACATAAAACATCACATACATCATTATAGCATGCATAGACGCATCGTATCACCCCAATCTCATTTATTTTTGAGAACATCTTAAAATCATGCAATTCATGCATTATGACATTGCATACAACTAATTCGTTACTTTTTCAGGAAAGAACGATCAACAGATAAAAGTCTTTACCCGCTGAGGTAGTAATCGTCCCAGATTCCTTCATCATCCTGCTGAGGTAGTAATCGTCCCAGATTCCTTCATCATTCTTCTGAGGTAGTAATCGTCTCAGATTCCTTCATCATCCCGTTGAGGTAGTAATCGTCCCAGATTCCTTCATCATTCTTTTGAGGTAGTAATCGTCCCAGATTCCTTCATCATCCTGCTGAGGTAGTAATCGTCCCAGATTCCTTCATCATCCCGTTGAGGTAGTAATCGTCCCAGATTCCTTCATCATCCTGCTGAGGTAGTAATCGTCCCAGATTCCTTCATCATTCTGCTGAGGTAGTAATCGTCCCAGATTCCTTCATCATCCTGCTGAGGTAGTAATCGTCCCAGATTCCTTCATCATCCTGCTGAGGTAGTAATCGTCCCAGATTCCTTCATCATCCTGCTGAGGTAGTAATCGTCCCAGATTCCTTCATCATCCTGCTGAGGTAGTAATCGTCCCGGATTCCTTCATCATAGATTTGGAGTAGCAATCATCTCAGATTCCTTCATCACATCCTTATCAAAAAAAACCTCCTCTGGTTCAGTCAGATCGACCCTAAGATCTCCCTGACACTTATTCCAGTTGAAGATATTTCAAGACCTTGTCCGGTTCAGTTAAATCGACCCTAAGATTTTCCTGATGCTTATCCAATCAAAGGTTTCCTCTAGTCCAGCTAAATCGATTCCCAACAGATTTTTCTGATAATTCCTTTTCAGATGTTTCCCTCTCCGACGGTGAGTGTGAGGTGATAGTCTCCTATGGTTCCCTCTCCGACGGCGAGTGAGGCGGTAAGACCTTTTCAGATGTTTCCCTCTCCGACGAAGTGTGAGGTGATAGTCTCCTATGGTTCCCTCTCCGACGGTGTGTAAGGTGGTAAGTCCTTTTCAGATGTTTCCCTCTCCGACGATGAGTGTGAGGTGATAGTCTCTTATGGTTCCCTCTCCGACGGTGTGTGAGGTGACAATTCCTTTTCCTATGATTCCCTCTCTGACGGCGAGTGAGGTAATTCCCTTTCAGATTATAATAGCCTATGGTTCTCGTTCCGATCCTGCGAAGATGGTATTTCCCACCAAGATTTTCTCAACGAGCGTTGTTGAAGATAAAATCACCCAAGGTTCTCTTACCATTCATGCTAAAGCAGTAACCATACCTGGTTCATTCATCAGCATTTGAAGCTCCAGACTCAGCTCCTGTAACTAGTCAGGACACATCTATACCAAGCATCTAAAAACAACTCCTGCGACGTGTCAGGTACTCACCTCCTTTTTTCTTTTGCAGGTATGCAGGTTCTCGCTAAGGAATATCCTACGCGATCAACATCCAGATGGAATCTATAAGCCCATCATCCTATCCAGCAATCTCTAAATGGCATCTATAAGCCCATTCCCACCACGCTGCCACTATGTGAGCGCAAATTTCTGGGCACTTTAGTGTTCAATCATCTTCCACCTTCGGATTACGAAAGGCACGTCAGCCAATCTGCATCCTCAGGTCTAAGAAGATTGAACAGGGGCAACTGTTGTACCCCAAAATTTGCCCTCCCATATTCTCCAAGAAATTGCCAAGCCAAGTCACAAAATTCCCCAAGGGTTGCACAGTGCAACTGCCTCCTATACAGTCAAAACTAGGGTTTGGGTTCTGATCAAGAAAATGAAGTTTCCAAAGGCCCAATCAAGTCTCATATGCCTACAAAGATGGTCAAGCATCCTCATATCAAGTTTCAAGGCATTCAACACAAAATTGCACAGTCAAAACCCTAAATTGCACTACAGTCAACTGTAGGGGCAAAATGGTCATTTGACAGTCAAAAGTTCAAATTTTTGGTCAACATACCATTTTGAAGCCACAAACATCATTTGATCAATGCTTGATCATGATTCTCAAAATTTGGCTCAGAAATCATCAAAGATGCAAAAGTTTCCTTATTTGGACAGTTGAAAAAGTCAACTGAAATTGACAAGGGCATAACTTTCACATGGATTATCATAAAAATTCCATCCAAAGCTCATTTTGAAGAGAAAGACATTTCCTACAACTCATCTTCATACTTCAAGTCCAAGAAATTCTCTCACAAAAAGTTATTAATTTCAACATTATAGGTCATTTTCAAAAGTCAACAAAAAGGGACTTTAAGTCAAAGGCCATAACTTGAGATTGGTAAATCAAAATGACATGGGACCAAAGACATTGGTTAGAGGACTCAAAGACCTTTCCCAAATGTCCAAGAACATGAGAAAAGCTTAAACATTGAGCAAGTTATGCCTTGTGGAAGTTGGGAAATTTTTGGAAATTTTGAAAAGTCAACATTGATTCAAATGACCCAAAAATGCTAATGGGCCCATTTTTCTTCCATGATTCATCATTCTAAGCATGTGCACGACCACTTGGCCCAAAGGGAAGTATTTTCTCATTTTTTATTTATTTATTTGAATTATTATTCATATTAATTCATTTAAATTATATAAATATGTGAAAAATATCTAACATGACCTAACCAATCTTTTTGTACACATTTTAGGCTCAATAATTCGTGCACATCCCAACATGGAAAGATTTGGCTTGATTGGATGCTAATTGAATCAAATGCACATGAAAAAGATATGAAACATAATGGAAAAAAATCAAATATTCAAACAATGAATTACAAGAGATTTGATTGATTTTCTTAACTTAATTGCCTCACTACAAATGCCTGAAGAGAACCCTAATGCCCATACGGACGCAGCAGCTCAGAATACACCATTGCAACATTGAAAATTTTCTCCATAAACTCAAAACTGAAAACAACTTTTCAGAAGGATTCAAGCCCTAATATTCATTCCATTGGCTTCCTCAAGTCTCCCTGAACACATTCCAATCATTAACATCCATTCAAACCTCAAGAATTGGTAACGAGAACCTTCCCTGTACAGAGAAAATTTGATTATCGTGTTTCATGTTTTAAGCATTTTCATAACATTTTGTGCATAGATTCTTATTCCTCATGATGTTCTGAAGCTAACCCATGCCCTTAATTTGATTATTATGCTGTGTATGCAATTTCGCCATTGTTGCTTTTCTAGGGTTTGTGAAGCTCAAAATTGGGGCTTTTAAAAATAGGCAAAATTAATCCTCCAAACGATCACCATTCAATTCAGCGCTGGAAGACGAAGAACATGGAACCCTCGCGCTCAATTTATGAGCGTCGAGGAGCTAATCGTTATTTTCTCAAAGGACCCATTCTGAAACGCGTGTGAAACCGTGGCCTAAAAGTTCTGCGTTTTAGAAAAGTAGAGAAGACGAACTCGTGGCAAACAGCGATTGGAGCATTCAAATTTCGCGCGTTCCAATCCACTAAACGCGTTGCTTTCTTTATATTATTTAGTTGTTATTTATATAATAAACGCGCAGTAATGGCTTAGTGGCACAGGTGTTGCCTTGCAATGTCCAAGACCTGGGTTCGAGTCCCAGGTCTGTATAATATTTCATGTTATTTTTCAATTCAAGTTCCTATGCAGGCATAACCTTAAGGCACACCATGCATCCTCAATAATCAAGTATACACGCATCCAAGAGCATCCAAATCAAAGGCCAGGATTGAAGAACATGCTATGCCCAGGTCAACGTTGATGCATGCAAGCTATGAAAGTCAAAAAGGCCTCAGAGTCATTGGGCCAGAATTTCACACTAAAACCTCCATATTGGGACTGAACCCCTCCCTGGTTTGCACATATTTTATTTTTTTTATTGTTTTATTATTTGTTTTGCTTTGATTTAATTAATTGTTTTTTTTTTTTACAAAAAAATACAGAAAATACATAAAAATTCAGAGGAGATGAAAAATATAATAAATAATATTTATTTTGATATTTTCTTGTAAATAATGCATATAAATGAATTTAGTTTTAAATTAGGTTTGATTTAAATTCTTTTCATAAAAAATCCAAAAATATAGAATTAGGTTAAATTGATAATTTTTATTCCTTTTAAATTTTTTTCCTTTACCATAATATATTTATTTACTTATTTTTATAATTAAATTGTATAAATAACTTAGGTTTAAATTAGGTTAAAAATTCAATATTTTTCTTAATAACTTAAAAATAAATAGAATTAGGGTTTGCATTTTATTTTAATTTTAGTTATTTCTCTTTTTCTATTAAACTTAAAAAACACAAAAATATCAAAAAACATTTTCTTTTAATTTTAATTTTAATTCCTCATTAACTTTAATATTTTGCAAAAGGGTCCAACGCCCTCGCTTCGATAATTCTTTTATTCCGCATATTTACTTTATTTCGCTCAAATAATTATGTATCTATCCCAAAGCCGTGTAACTCGGACAATTTAACTTTTCGCACTTTTATTTGCTTTATTTATTTTCTGTCAAATCGGGTCCGGTTTAATTTTGGCGATGTGGACCCGCGCCATTTGTAATAGCTTTAGATTTACTTTTCCCGCAAAAACTTTTAACTGTTAACAAAAAGCATGAAAGAATGTATGGACTTAAAATAAAATCAAGCGTAGATCACCATAACATGACAAGACAAATGCAAATGAAAACAACACACGAATCGCACACACCACCCCTAGGGTACGCCTCACTGTTGCCTTGCCTCGAAAGGTGATCGTCGAGTAGAGGATGTCTTAGTAAGTCCTCATGATCCGGGAACCTGGCATGAGGGTAGCTTCTAAGGTGTCTTCCCATTGCTCTGGTGATCACCATGTCCCTATAAACTCGAATTGACCCGAACACCTCCAATGGTGGTGCTACCTATCTCTCAATGGTGGGATGGCACTACCTTAAGGACATTTACACAGCCTAATTCCTTAGGGTAGGTAGACGACTCATGGATACTTGCTCTCTTCAAAACAAACTGAAATCTTTTCACACCAATACTTTTCAAAAGCTTTCAAAGCAAATTTTTCAAACACTCTGACGTACGAGTCGAACTGAAATTTTTCAAAGAAACTTTTTTAAAACCCACAATTGAAAAGCAAGCAAACATTTTTGAAAACACATTGAGCAAGTATCTAAGATCCCATGGATAACCATGGATAGAAAGGGTGCTAACACCTTCCCTTTCTATAACCTACCTCCCGAACCGAGAGCAATCTCTTTAAGGAATTTTTCTGTGCTTTTGTCCTTTCCATTTGGAGAAAATAAAAGACGGTGGCGACTCTTGCTTCCGCGACATTTCGCGAACCAGCATTAAACAGTCAGTTCCAGATCCACCGATCACACCATGATAGCAATGTTGCCAAGTATCTTAGCATTTCTGAGGGACCAAGATCATTTTGTTTTAGGCAACCTTTGAATAGCGTCATCGAGGGACTATGATCTTATATTTGTTTTGTTTTGCCAAGATACTTCGCACGCGTAACATGGCCATTTTATTTTAGGCAACTAAGTGGGAGAAACCCTAAGGGTGCTTGTGTGCAATGTGTATCATTTTCATGCCTTTGTCTTGCATTTAAGGTTTTCTATTTTGCTTGGTTTTTGTTCTTGTCATGCAAACCCTAATTACTAATCATAGTATATAAAGCGATAAATTGCGAAAAATAAACTAAGCTATTACAACAATTTTTATGGGAGGGGGGATACAAGTTTGAATGGGGATTTGCACAAATATAAAACTAAATATATTATTACAACCAAATCGAAATTGCGCGAATTTAAATAAATAATACAAATATTTAAAATGCAATGCAACATGTATGTAAAAGAAAAGATTTTTTATGTATTATTTTTTTGTATGAAAAATAATTAATTTAAACCTAAA
Source organism: Vicia faba (assembly GCA_948472305.1). Taxonomy (NCBI): domain Eukaryota; kingdom Viridiplantae; phylum Streptophyta; class Magnoliopsida; order Fabales; family Fabaceae; genus Vicia; species Vicia faba. The sequence goes on from OX451735.1 coordinate 612,771,282, forward strand.
AATTATAAGAAAAAAATATATTAATTCTTTTTGAAAGGGGGTAAACCCTAGTTTTTAATTTAAAAGAAAATAATGCTTCATGTTATCATTTTGTACATTTTTTATATAAAATATAATAAATAATATTATGTTATTTTATTAAAAATAAAATATGTGTAGAAAATAAGTATTTATGAGTAAAAAAATGTATACAAATATTAAGTATTTTTAATTATATTTATAAGTTTTTTTAAAGAAAATAAACTCTATTTATCAAAATAAATTATTTTTTTTGTGTGAGAAAATAATAAAAAAATAAAATAAAATTGTGAAAATAAATAAATCATATTTTGGTATTTTTTATCATTAAGAAAAATAAATAAAAGTGTTAAATATAAAAATATGAAGAAAAATGCAAAAATAACAAATTAGCCAGGGGGGTGCAATAGCAAGTCAGGGGGTGAAAATAGAAAAAACAAAAAGGCCCAGGCGCCAAAAAAGCCCAGAACTTCATCCCTGTCCTTTGGTCAGCTTCCTGCGCGCGCTTCCATGTTCAAACTATATCTTGCTTATGCTTGCATAAAAACAAAAACTCATAACATGAAACATGTGGCATTTGAGCTCACGATTCCAACCATATAAATTATGTAACCTAAGTTATAAAGATCAAAGAGAATTTTTGAATCCCTAATTCGTGACCTAACTTTTTCAGAGTTTTCAATCTTCAAATTCTCTTAGCACAAGTAATATAAATGAAAAGTAATGATATCTACAATTTCGTTATGATGAGAGCTACATTTTTTCTTCACAAATTGTGGCTTGAAGTTTCCTATTCAGAGTGATAGAGTTTAAGAAAATACCTCCTTCAGCTGGAATCGAGTAGGGTAATGTAGGGACTTTAAAGGAGGTCTGGTGATTGTTTAAGCTTCCTTGAACTTCCCTGAACCTATTCCAATGCTTATCTTGCTCTGAGGATGGCTGAAGCTCTCTGACCAAGTCCAATTGCAAGCTTCCAAAGTGAAAATGGCAGATGCTGAAACAGGGGTTACAGAACCAGGGTGATGGTTTGGATTGGCTAAGTAGCAAGTGTATGAGATGCTTGAAGTGATTAAACACAAAACGCACGAGCCAAATGAGAGTTGGCTGTGCTTTTGCAGGAACTCTGTATTTAGGCAGAAATTTGGTGTTTTTGAGTTTTTAAGAGTTTCAAGTCCAAGCAAATCGTGTTATACCTTGTACCAAGTTTGCAAATATGTATAGAAGTGATACAAAGTCAGCCCTTACTAGCTGTGCAAGCTTTTGACCTTTTGCCAAGTTTCTTGTACATGAAGCAAAGTTGACATGACCAATCCCACATGCTTGTACTAGCTTGCTTGAGGTCTAAAATGAGCTTGTACAATTTGCTTGAGAGCTGTAGAGTTTTTATGCAACAAGGGGACAGGTTCAATGCTCAAGATTGACAAAGTGGCAAAAGTTCCCCTTTATGAAAATGGCATTGTAACCTTTTGGCCAAAAATGGAAATACATCTTGTGCAAAGATTCAAAAGCAAAGATAAAGGATTTAGCTTCTGAGTATGCATTTAATTATGGAGTGTATAGCAAGCTTAGGACCTGTAAAGCAAGATATAACCAGCATAGATTTGATTTACAACTTGATGCTATGTGAAAATGGCTTGATCAAAAGTGAGAAAATGCCAACTTCCCTTCTTCGATTCTCCCTACTCAAAAATGATCTTGGAGAGTTCTTCGACATTTATTTAAAGCTTGCAATGTGCTCTATAATCCATCTTTGAAATTCATTTTGAGATACCTCATGGAACTAGGTGAAAAGTTTCCATGAAGTTGGGTTCAAAACCTGCCTAAACTAGGGCAAAATTTCACTAAGTTATTTAGTTCATGGACCTATATTCACAAATTCATAACCTGAGATCCAAGCATCTTTAGGGAAAAGTTTGTGAAGAAAAGTTGTAGATTTCATGGACGACTACAACTTTCATGTTGGAAGTTTTTCCTGAATCAAAATGCATCATGGTGAAAAAGTGGTGCAAATGTGAGAAAAATAAGAAAAGTTTTATACTTTGAAAAATTCTAAGTTATGAAAATTTTCAAATTAAAACCCTAATTTTCAAATTTGAGTTTCTTGGTGAAAAAGTTTCATATTTTGACATATCTTGATGAATTATGACCCTTGGTACTTGATTTTGACCAAAAAGTCAAAGTTTGACTTTTCAGTGCACAATTGACTTTTAATTAGTTGACTGCAAATTTCATCTATCAATCCAATGAACTTGAGATCTTTTGAACTATGTAATTAGGTAAAAATGATACCATTGAACCCTTGAAATCATATTTGAACTCAATTGGTCATTGGCTAGGTTAAAAATAAGAAGTTTCCCCTTTCTCAGTCAAAACCCTAAATTTGACCATTTTGCCCTTTTGATGATTTGATCAAATTTCTTGAGGAGTTGTAATCCAAACTCGATCATGGTACATATGAGTCTAAAATGTTGATGTGGATCAAAAATCATGAAGTTTGACTGTAAATTGGCCATGGTTGACTTTTTCCCCAATACAGCTGATTTTTAGGTCAAGTGTCCAATTAACTGATAAAAAATGTGGTTCAAGGCTTGAAGCTTATCATGAACAATCTTAGGGGTCCAAAATGATGTATGAAAGTCAAATGAAACATTGGTGGTCCAAAAATCCTTGTGCAAACTCAAACCTTAATTTTAGATTATCAGTGCAAGATGAGATGTCTTGAGCTGTTTAAACCCTAATCTTGTCTTGAGTCCAAGAAGTCTTGTGAGAAATGTCTTGATAAATGAGAGGGAAATTTTTGGGGTACAACAGGTTGGAAGGGGGATATCGCAAGGTCACCAAATCAGCTTTCAATATGTGTTGCAGAGCATCAAAATAATTGCATATTGATTTTAGTAAACTGTCTTCTTTGTACATCCGATCTTTGTTGATTATTTTGTTGACGCGGTCGTTAAGTTGGAGTTGTATTGGAGATCAGTACATCCCCTAATGAATGATGACAGTCATTCCTAGCATGTCTTCTTGACCCATACACAACATTAGTCTCTTTTTTACCAATAAATGGCTTTTTCACAACTTTTGAAGTGGAGGCCATGGGTATCTTCCCGCTTTTAATCCTGCTTTCAACCCTCTCACCAGTCAAAATCAATTCAGTGAATCCGGACGATGAACTTCCAATTAGCAAGTTGAAAAATGGTCCATTCAATGTTCCCATAAACATGTATACAGGGATTTTGAAACCCATCGTATTTGGTGAAGCTTCGAACATGAGACACCATCGTATTTGGAAAAAGCAGGGATTTTGAATTTGTGGAGAATGACTATCCCAGGCACCAAACCCAAGTCACCAAAGTCCAAGCCAGGAACATATTGGATTTCTACAGCCTTCAATCTGTCTTCTAGTTGCTTATACTTGTCGTCGGCCGGTGGATATTGCTCATCAAAATAATCTTCTTCTTCGGAGATTTGATTGTTTCCACCCCCGACACGGGTGCTCCTAGCATCTTCATCTTGATTCTCATCTTCCTCGGAGGAGTCTTCTTTAACTTGAACTTGTCGGACGAGGCCTTTGAATCTCTTCCCCGTTTTGATTACAACTTTCTTCTTTCCCTTCTTTTTTTGTGACAAGAAGTGTCATCATTTTATGCTGCCCCTTTGCTAAGTTGAGCAGAGTTTCTTGAAACTGAGAGTTTTGAGTTTGCAAGTCCTCCACAGTTTACTCGAGATCAATCTTATACTGAAATAAACAGTAGAAAGATGAGGAAACTTGTGTCAGAAAACCTGCTTATGATATGATACATGTTATGCATATGAAATGCTTTCAAGGACCTTTAAGATTTAAATTTTCTTAAACAAAAAAGGAAACAAAAACATTAATTGTATTAATGAGTTCAAAGGTTACAAACTTCCTCTTGGGCTTACAATGAAACAAAAATAACAAAATAAAATTATGCAACAAAAGACTCAGGTCTCCCATGGACGCTTCCTCTTTGGACTGATGTAGGAATTCAAGTTCCGCTCCTCGTGGAGTTACCTTGTGAGCTCCAACACTTTCTTCTCGCTCGAGTAGAATTGGGCTTCAAAGGTGTCTCACTCCCCCTTGATTTGAATCCATGACCTTTGCAATTCCTCGAGGGTAATAGGTATGTCAGGATGAAGAATGGTGTAAGGAGCGTGTCCTTCAGTAATAGACTCCATAACAATTTGTAGGATAGCCACATACGGCATCATGAGGTTTTGAGCGCGATCTCGCACCCACTTGAAATAAGGTTCCAAAGGAATGGAGTTCTTATGCCCCAAAATTGTTCTATCAACCTTGTTCACCATGCCCCAAGCTCGTAAAAATCTTTGACGATAACCTTTTGCATCTTTCTCATAGTCAAACACAATACCTTGGACAAGCGCGTCATGCGGACCATCCCTCCGAGTGTAACTAAACTATCGTAGAGCCAAGAAAGGATTATAAGTGATACCTCCCATAATTCCAAGGAGTGGGACATTAGGGAATTCCCCACAACGGTCAATTATGGCGATATCCTCCAAAGATCGAGAACACCAAATTATATCTGAATACGAGAGTGACATCAACCTTTGAGACCACTTTATGCCTTGTTCATTTTTCAAAACTGACCGAGGAAGGTGCGAAATAAACCACCTAGCCAGCAAAGGAGTGAAACACATAAGAATTCCCTTTCTCTTCATGGTACGGGCATGAAGAGAATGCAAAATGTCTCCGAGTAAGGTGGGCACTGGGTTACGAGATAAGAAGATTTTGACCGCATTCACATCTATAAGTTGGTCTAGATTAAGGAACTGTATCACCCTATAGATTAGAAGATCCAAAAATTATTCAAAGGCTTGTAAATCCAGAGCTACCCAAAATAGTTGAGCCTTCTCAAATAGAAACTTGGCTAGAAAACCTTTAACACCACTTCTAGTTTCCCAATTAGCCATAATGTCGGACCGTTGTAAATGTAAGGCTAGAGCAATATCCTCAGGTTTTGGGTCTTTCTCAATATCAGTGAAGGGTAATTGATCAAGAATAGGCACTCCCAATATTTGAGAGAAATCCTCCATTGTAGGTACTAATTGGTAATCAGGAAATGTAAAACAATGATGTTTAGGGTCAAAGAATTGAAAAAGCACATGTACCATGTCTTCTTTAAAGTTTGAGGTAACCAAGTTGAGGAGTCGACCATACTTCTTGGTGAATGGAGAATTTTCGGGAACCCTTGATTCTAACTCCTTGAGTTGAGGAGGCACTTTCACAAGGTTGATTCAGATGGTATTTCTGCGAATGGAAGCCATATCTTATAAAACAAAACAAAGATAAATCATTAGGTCCTTGAAATGGTTAGTGCAAATGCTATCATATGATCCCATGATGTTATGTACAAATAATGATATACAAGCAAAGAAAACAGGTCCTTAAGTTTAGGCTTGCGTGGGGTTCATAGGTAAGTTCCCTCTTGAATTTTAGTTGGTTCAACCTGTCCTAAAAAGTAATCGGGTTCTAGGGAATCTCAATATCATTGATCTTTCTTCATCAGGCATTGTTTCAGCGTAAGCCTCTTTATTGGCAGCTGAAATATCTGCAGCGGTGAAAGTCGAAGATCAAGCTATTAATTAACTCGACTCGCAAAAGCAAGAGTCGCCACCGCGCTTTATTATTTCCAAGGGGAAAGGGAAAAGAGCGAAATAAAACCCTAAAACATGCAATGTAAAATAATACTTAAAGTAATGAAAATACAATGCGTTTTTGAAAGAGATCAATAGTTTGGCGGTTGGTTATACAATAGGAAGGTATTAGCACCCAATGCATCTGCGGTACTCAGCAGGAACCTTTTGGAATATCTGTTTTTGGTTAAAATTGTTTGTTATATACAAGGGTGTATTTATCTACAACTATGTTTGCTTAAGGGGAAAGAAATGAGTTTTTATTATTGCGTTCATGAGGGTTTCATGACCCTTTGCCTACGTATCCAATGAAGGAATCAAAACATCGTAGTTCCTCTAAAAAAAGTTGATTTGTTTGTGTTTTTTAGTGGGCGACATTAACATACGCATTCTAGCAATAGGCATGGTCGGTATCACGGTAGAACGGAGATAACATTCCCTTGGGGGGAGTTTTGATTTGTTGAGTGTTTTGCGGGGTTTTTTTGGTTTGTTTACTTGTTGATTTTATCTTTCCATACACGCCTAATTACTAGCATTAGTACAAAGTAAATAAAATGCAGAAAGATAAAATCCTACACTATTACAACCGTATCGAAAGGCATAAAAAAATGAAGGAAAAAATAAGATAAAAGTAAGAAAAATGAGTGTCTTTCGACCTAGGCAGTAGCACCCTTCGATTTGCATTATGTTGGCCTCCTTCGATTTGGGCAGGAGCAACCTTTGATTTGCATTCTGTTGGCCTCCTTCGATTGGGGCAAGCACTAGTGAGGTTCTATCCTTCGAATGGCTTGGAAGTCAGTGTATGGCGAAGCCTTCTGGTTCTGCCTCCTGGTTGTCTCTTTCGTTCGACCTGGAAAAGAGGGTAGAAGCCAGAAGCTTCGTTTCCTATTTCCTGTTTCCTATTTCTTTCATTTAAAGCATTAAATGACAACATGGCCTGAGGCCATGCTAGTATTTATCTTTCAAACAGTTTAATAATTAAAGCTAGTTCAGGTAAACAGAAAGCAAAACGAAAGGGTTAACTTTTAAAAAAACATGTTAACAGGGAGGAAACGAAAGGAACAATGGTATATACATGCTTGAAACGAACAAAAAGATTATTTACATGTTATGGCATGAAATGAAAGGTTCAAGGGTAAGAATAACTTACCTTGATGGAGGCTTTGAATGGGTGTGGGACCTTGAGTGGAGGCCCAGGGTTCTGGATTTGAAAGAGGGGGCCAACAGTTGCGCCTGGAATGCTGGATTCGAAGGAAGGAAAGAAACAAGTCTTATGTTTCTTTCCAAACTGGATTCGAAGGATACTGAAGAGTATTTGTTCTTCAGAATCGAAGGAAGTAAGTATGTGATTCTGGGTTTTTTCTCACAAGTGTTGAAGGGACTTGAGAGATTTGTTGTGTTTGAGAAAATTTGGGAGATTCATTCCTCTGGTCCAAAAATCCTCTCTTAAACATGTGTTGGAGCCTCTTATTTATAGGCAAAGTGGGCTGAAGCTTTTGGAGGGAAAACAAAATAATTTGAACAATTTGAGTAAACTGCTCTTTGTAGCCTTTGAGGGACAGTGCTTTATTGCCATTTCGGTGCAAGAATGAGGCAGTGTTTCAGGAATGCTATGCAGCAGTTTTGGCTAGTGTATTATGCCTGAACTTGGCAGCAAGCATCTTTGAATATTTCATCCTTTCATTTTGACGCTCCTTCGACCAGATTCTCCTTCCAAACATATTGGTTGACTTTCCTCCAACAAGTGTCTTTCGAACGAATCACCTTTGTGCATCGTTTGAAGGGGCCAAATGTGTCCTTCGAATGGACTAGTAAGGTGTACCCTTCGACAGGGACTCATATGTATGCCCCTCAATTCCACCACTATATGTCTTTTGAAGGGGCCATCAACCATGTGCTGAAGTTTATCAAGGATGGAAATACAGCACACTAAATGTTGTCCAGTCGAAGCTAGTACAAACGTAGTCGAACCTGCATGGAGGAGGTCTAAACTTTGTGACTCCGAGCAAGCATACAAAAAGGTCAATGCTCAAACAAATACTTGCACGAAGGAGCCACATGCCCAAACGAATCTTGGATCGAAACACATATATTGCCCAATCGAAAGCCCGTGTTCGAAGGAAGCAATTTTGCCCAATCGAAGCATGTGGATCGAAACAAACATATTGCCCAATCGAAAGCCCGTGTTCGAAGGAAGCAATGTTGCCCAATCGAAGCATGTTTGCAGGCAGTAAACTTGTCCAGTCGAAGCAGGCTTGCAGGCAGTAAACTTTTCCAGTTGAAGCAGGCTGAATCGAAGGAGACTTGTCAGCACATGAAATCAAAGAAACAAAAAAAAACACATTTCGTGCTTGATTAGAAATTAGTGATACATAGGATAAGAATGTTCAAAACACTTGACAATTTCTGCATAATCAATGCTCGAAGGTGAGAGGTTAAAACCAACTGTATTTAGTGACCTTGACTTTTGTATAAAAATGCAAAAAATAAAAATGGGATCTTAGGTCAAAAATTGGGGTATGACAATATCTCAAAAGTCCGATCTCAATAAGCGTAGTATCGAGTATCAACCAACTTCGGATTGCACCAAAGCCGACTATCTCACTACATCCTAATGGCCAAGTTGTTCAACTAAAGGTTCTAAGGTCAGTTAGTGCTTCATGACACCACACAGCGGCCCCGTATTCTCCTCGATTCAACAGAAGGGATACCGGTGTTGTACCCTAACTTTCGCCCCTAACTTTTTCAGTCGCACTTTTATATCATATTTTGTCATTTGTTCACAATAATTAATAAATAGCTTCATTCATCACATTTGTATCCTATCTTTAAGTTTGCTCTTATGTGTTGACTAACTTCTAATCAAAATACAAAAATAAATATCTGTCTTTGTATATTTGTGTTTTATAGGTACGAGTCAAAGCATCTGACAAATAAGGTTTTCAGGTATTATTTCCCTAAAATCTTTATTTGCAAAGAAAACTAATTAATTTTTTTTTCATTTTCCACTATACAATCGATTGCTCTTAGAGTGGAATCGATTGCACTTAGTGCATTTTGTGCAATTTTTAAAAAAATTCAATGTACAATCGATTACTCCCAGAGTGCAATCGATTGCACATAGTGAAGTTTTGAAAAAATATGCAATTTCAAGCTTCTCAACTTTGGCTCCAATTTTTCTTCATTTTTTGAAAGATGTATCATTAATTCAATTTTTGGCTCCAATTTTTCTTTTTTTGAAAGATATATCATTAATTCAAATTTTGGATCCAATTTTTCATTTTTTGAAAGATATATCATTAATTCAAATTTTGGCTCCAAGAATTAACTACCAATACACCACTACTCCCAAGCCTAGACTCTATAAATAGAGCCTTCATTTTATTCAAATCTCAAGCTTTTGATATCCAAATCCACCTTGCTAAAAAATCTCTCAAATCTCTCCATCTACAAAATTCACTCAAAGCTCCATTTTCAAAAAAAGTTAGTAAGCTTGGCATTGAAGCTTACTAATCTTTGAGCTAAACCTTCATCCAAACACTTTTTCTTCATCAATTCTCTACATCCAAGCTTGGGGAATTGATTCTTGGGGTTGAATTGAAGCAAATTCTTGAAGTTGTTTTGATAATTCTCTAGATCTACCTTTGGTAAGTTGGATTTTTCATCTTTCACAATGTGATCTCTTGTTGATCTTTGGTTTGATATGAGCATTGTTTTGTGATTCCATTGGTGCTATTTTCTCATAATTTAATGGAATTTTAGTGCTCAATTGAATCCATGATCATAAGGTGTTTGATGGAAAGTTTGAACAAGAATTTGGCCTTTTGAAATGCTATTTTTTTGATTTTAACAGGGTGTAATTGATTGCTGTAATAGTGCAATCAATTGTCACACCAAAATTTCACTCTTTTTTGAAAAAAACACGGATGCAATCGATTGCATTAGCAGTGCAATCGATTGTAACAGAACAAAAATGCATTTCCTGCCTTGTTTTAGGGTTGTTTTGATCCATCTCTCTATTTCTACTCACTCCTTTTGATTGTTGATTTGGATTGCAATTTTAAATGTCCAATTTCTCTTTAAATTCAATGAACTTTGAGTGTAGATGAAGTTGGATAAATGTTCATTAATTCAAATCTACCAAAGAGTGAATTATTTAATTCATTTTTGGTGCTTTGAATTAATGATATGTTTAGTACTTTAATCCACCAAGATGAGTTATTGAATTTAAAGATGAAAGAAATTTGATGTAGTGATCCAAGTTAGCTTATCATTCCCCTCCCTCTTCATCTTATCCCTTTCTTTTTTTTATGCTACTTGTTATGAGATGATGATCTCTATATCATTTATCCAAACATGAAGTACATAGATTGATATTGACCGGCCTCAAAATAGGTGCGACTTCTACATAAGTCCACTTACGATTGCTTTACATAGCACTAAATTTTGTCCCGATTCGAGTAAATGATCATTCGTGGCCCAAACTTATGTTTGAAAGCCCAAGTATATTAATTTGAACCCTTTGATCCAATAACCTTGAGATTCATTGTTAGGAGGCTATCTCAACTTGTTGTTGAGAGGCTTTGGTTCTACCAATCCTCTAATGAGTTCCAAATGCAAGGTTCAAGATGGTCATCCAACTCACTATTAACTTCTAACAATTGACTTTATTTTATGCTCTTTACTTTATGCACCATGTACTTTAGCATTTACATTTCATGCAATTTTCATATTTTTTCACTTGAGCATTTACTTTTATGCCATATTTATTTTGCTCACTTGAGCTTTTCTTTTCCTTTTGAAGACACTTAATAATCAACATGAACCATAAATAAAATTAATGATACTTGGACTACTTGGTTACTATCCCTGGCATTATGGAGTATTGGACTTCTTGGACTTAGTAATAGAAACCTTTGCTTATGTTGGAGACCTTGTGACCTTAATTGATATTTTGTCTGGAGTTCTTGGGGTTCACCCCAAGACATTGGGTTGTTTGTTTATTTTGTGTGCAGGTTATTGTGATTACATACTTTGTCTGTAATCTAGAATTCATCTGTATACAACTGTTACTCCGCTCAATTTTTGTGAAGGCATAATGCAATTAAAGCTTGGTTTTCTCAAGAGGTTTAGTATCCTTGCTTGGTTTCAATCCAAAGAAAGGGAATTCTATCTTGATTAATAATGTCAAGTGTTGGCTTCTTGTTGGTTAGACGATTCTCTTCCTTAGCTTTTACCTTATGCTTTATGATAGTCCCTTCGTTTCCTCCCATCTTCTTTAATTTTCAAAACCTTCTCATCCTTTTTAAAAATCTCCTTTGTTTATAAACTCGAACCGCTTTCATAATAAACCTCGACCTTGTAGAGTGCCTTTTCTTTTAAAACTTCTTTTCTTTAAACAAACTGAAATTCATTTAATCATACTTTGACATCTTTCAAAATTAACAAAAACACTTCAACTCATTTAAACTCTTTTATGCTCTCGAGCACCTTTACCATTCAAACCTTTTTTCAAGATGAGACATGATTCATTTATAGTCGAGCAACATTCTGCTATCCCCATGGTTGTAAAGGTGTCTACTTTTCCACTTGAGTACTACAGGCGTTCTCAAACCCTCACTCTTGCTGATGCAGGGTCCATCTTTCTCACACCTTGTAGGCGTTAGTCGAGATTTCTCTCCTAACAATGTCAACTTGTCTCTTCGTTTACAATCAGTCAACAAACAAGTCTTTTCTAGCCGAACTACGGTGCTTTGACTTTCCTATTGCACGAGGGAGTACATAGGCACAAAGTCTTACGACCCAAGGCGAGCAATAAAAATAATAATAAAAAAAAATTTCATTTTATTTTATTTACAAATACTCATTCATTCTTTTCCTTTAGCAAGTAAACCTTTACATGACACTCCTTTTAAAACAAAACCAAACTAACTGGATCCTGTGGAGTACCATAGATGCTTAGGGTGCTAATAACTTCCCTTTGCATAACCGACCGCCGTACCTCAATCTCTGATCTTTTATTTCATTGTGGGTTTTGTTTGATTTTTTCCCATTTCCCTTTGGAAACAATAAAGTGCGGTGGCAAATTCATTGTGTGAGATAAGTTAATTAATGGATTAATCTTAAATCTTTACCGCTACATTTCTTTTCCTATCATCACTTTCACAATTTAGTTTTTCTCTGCTTGTCTCTTTGCCAACGACGATCGCGCGCGACAGAAATGTGGCGACTTCTCTAGGGACAGATTGAACTATTGCTAGTCCATTCCTAAGTGGGTCAATCATAGCTTTGTTTGTTTCTTTTCAATGAGTGTTTATATATTGTTTTACTTGCTGTTTATTACTTCCCATTATGTTGTATATATGCTTGTCTGGATTTTCCAAGTTTTTAGGGGCTTTGTGATTTCTTATAAGTCTTCTACCCGGACTTTAGGCAAACTTAAGATAGGATGGGTGGTATACTTATGTTAACTTTGAGGGAGTAATCCCAAAAAAGGATACATGAGACCCCCCACTTAGTGGAGGCCCCTTTGACTATAGTGTCATTTACCGAGTAATTGGAAAGACGTATTGCTTTCGACCTGGGAGCCCGATGAAGCTGAGGATCTTAGATTACCTAACCCATCTTGGCCTTTTAGGTGTAGTCCGGAAGCTATGATAGAGTAATCCGTAAATAGTTATCACACGATACTACGCTCAGACGAGTTTTTCCTGAGAATATTACTAATTACCGAGTTAATCGGGACATTGGTAATATCCGAAGGAAGGATGTAGACTCTGGGAACCTCTTAGAACCCTTGTTCGGAAGGTGATAACCGTTAATCCATACCTTATGGGTTGTACCGTTGACTCCAAGCTCATGACCCTGAACCATGTGATCCTGTTACTATGCAGTATGTTGCATAACATTGCATATCATTTGCACCCTCTGCATCATTCTACATACATCCAGGTTGTTCAGGATCTTATTCCCAGTTGCTTCTTTCTTCCAGTTAGTCGTCTACCGTTAAGTTGATTCCTCAACACAACTACGGGACTAGAGCTGCTGTCAGATTGAGAATGGAAAACCAAGAACAACATAAAATGGAAGTCAAAATGGAAATTGACGAGTTGAAGTCAGGCATGGCCAACCTTACTGAGATGATGCAAGTCCTAATTTCCAGAGGAGAGCCACCTCAAAGGAATATGATATCTGAAATCCCAACTTCTATTGTTAACACTCAACCTATCCAGCATACATCTACTACATGGCCAGAGTTTGGGTTACCTTTGAATTACTCTCCGCATGTTGCAATTACTTCAATGGCTGGCCAGTATTCCCGACCTATTTTTAGGATCTAGTTTTCACTGAACCTCGGCCAATCATTCATACTTCTTCTCGTCAACCTACTGCATAAGTTGCTTTTAGGAGCCCTCTCTTTGAGTACCATGCTGCCAATCCTCGAAGTATGAGTCAGGGGGACTTTGGTGAGTTTGAAGAGTTCAAAGAACAATATCAGACTTTAGATAAGAGACTTAGAGCTATGGAAGGAAATGAGTTCTTTAGTGTGATGCTAATAACACGTGCCTAGTTTCTAATCTGGTTATGCCTGCAAAGTTCAAGACTCCCGAGTTTGAGAAATATCGGGGGCACACCTGTCCAAGAAGTCATTTGGTGATGTACTTTCAAAAGATGTCTGCTTACACAAAGAATGACAAGCTGCTTATCCATTGTTTCCAAGATAGTCTGAGTGGAGCTCCATTGAAATGGTATATGGGACTCGAGAAAGGTCCTATCCAATGCTTCCAAGATCTTGTTGATGCTTTCATAAATCAATACAATTAAAAACTTGACATGGCACTTGATCGTCTCCAACTGCAAAATATGTATCAGAATGAGAAAGAATCTTTCAAGGAGTATGCTCAACGATGGAGAGAATTGGCATCTCAAGTTGAACCACTACTGACAGAGAAAGTGCTAACTGGATTGTTCATGGATACTTTGTCCCCTTTCTTTTGGGAGAAGGTGATTGATAGTGTGTCTTCTAGCTTCACAAACCTGGTGGCTATTGGCCAAAGATTATAAGAAGGAATCAAGAACGGTGTTGTACCCCAAAATTTGCCCTCTCATTTCTCAAAGGATCACCCTGGACCCTCAGGTTCTCTTCCATCCAATTCCAAGCCCTGAATTATAAATTTTCCAAGAAAGTCATTCACAAGGGCAAAATGGTCATTTTGCATACTGAAAAGTCAAACTTTGAATTTTGGACCAAAGCCAAGTTTTAAGAGTCATATTTCATCAAGACATGTTGAAATATGAAGTTTGTTTCATCAAGAAATTCAAAAGCCAAAATTACTTTGGAAAAGTCAAATTCTAAATACTTAGAATTTTTCTAAGTGTTTAAGAAATATGACAAGTTTAGAACTTCTGGCTAGATTCCCACCATGATGCAAGCTAATTCTGCAAGAAATTCTAACACAAGATTTTTGGATCTTAAAAAGACCTAAAATATTATAGAACAGAACTTCTCCTGGAAATGCTGGAATTTCAAGTTATAAATGTTCAAAGACCCGTCCATGAAACTGAAGCAGTCAACAAATTTTGGACATTTTCAAGACAAAGTTTGGTTAGAACTTCTAGGCCAGTTTTCACGAAGGTTCAGCTAGAATTTGCAAGAGCAATTCAAAGAGGATTTACAAAGCGTGTTACAATCTTTTGGAAAAGTATGAGAACTCGATCAAAACATGCTGGAGCAAAGAGATTAAAAGATCAGAAGTTGGATGTTTGTTCTAAGTCGCGCTGAGGCTGAACTTCTGGCCCAAAATTAAGCTATAATGCATAATCTCATGGCACATGATCTCTGTTATGATAAATCTCATCATCATTTAATGCTCACAATCACTTTTGAGTTTTTATCCAAAGGATTTCCCCACGTGTGACGTATAAGTACCATTGTTGTCCTTGAAAAAGCAAACTTTTGTACAAGGTTATGCTAGGCCCATGCTTTGCTTTTGCCTCTGAGGGTACTTTTCCTTAATTCATGCTTATAAATCAAGTTTAGGCATGGCTAAAAGCTGCTAACCATCATACTTGCTTCAAGAACAAGGCAACACCCTAACACATGAAGGCTATGTTCAAAGCTTCAGTCAAAACATCACCAAATCCCAAAACCTCGTTTAAACAACCTGTTATACTGCTACAACACAGTCCTATAACCAACAGCTAATCCAGGCCACACTTGCATTTTTCCCAAATCCCATATTTGCATCAAACTAGCATACGAAAATTGTGTCTAAAAAGAAATGGAACAGTGTGCCAAAAAAGTTTAAATCCCATTTGTTTCCCCCCGCCCCAAAACCACAACAAATTCACTTATAAATAAGTTTCTCCATCACACTTTCAAAGGACTGGATTTTGGAGAGAGAGAGTCATCAAAAGAGAGAAAAGAAAAACAGTAAAACATTCGTTAACCCATAAATCCCAAGCAAAACCAAACCTTTATTCTTCCCTTTGAATTAATGAACATGGCATTTTCTGTTCCGTTGTTCTTGCTGACTCCAGAACATCTGAAGGCAACAACTCAAGCCCTAAACACACGTTCTAGATACAAGGTAAGTCTTTCTAACTTTGAATCTTTTCATTCAGAACATTATTAAAAATGTAAATATAACAGTATTGACGATGTCCATATCATTGCATAAATAGAAAAAATATATATGGATAAGAACTTCTTGATTAAGGCTAGGCTCAGAATTAGGATTAGAACTTCTATAAACTGTTGTGCTTTTATCCTTCTGATTTGTTGTTTGTTAAGAACTGAATAAATTGCTGATGTGTTGATTAATATGAGGAAAGAGTTGAAATGTAGCACAGAACTTCTGATTTTCACTCACGATTTTAACACAACACAAAACTTTTATAATTTTCTCACTGTTTAAACACACTAAACTTCTGATGTTCACTTGTTGTTAACACGCACTGAACTTCTGATGTTCACTCACTGTCTAAGCACATACTGAACTTCTGAGTTCTACTCACTGTTTTAATACACATAACTTCTAAGACTTTCTCACTATTCTAACACTTAGAAATTCAACACACAGCAACCCAAAACTTATGTGTTTTCCCTCTAATGTTTCTTGCAGGACCTTAGAGTGTATCAATGCAGAACTTTTGACGCTTCTTCTGAACCACAGTGCGCCCGACATCAGAACTTCCGATCCCCTTTGTTTTGCTCTCAGCAGCATGCTAATTCTATCTCTCATTATTTCCCTTTTTTATCATTTTCAATATTAATACCCTTTTTATTAATATAAAAAAGACATAAAATATTTTCTTTTTTTAATTAATTAATTTCACTTTCTTAATTCATTAAGACAAAAAATCATTTTCAAAACAAGTCCTTTTTCTTCCTTGCATTGTACATTTCAATATGGTTGTAATAGTTAAATAGGATTTAAATTCATACAACCCCCCATTCATAAATTTGTACCCCCTCCCCTAAATGATGTAATAGCTTAGTATTTTTATTTTCCGCAATTTAAATGTTTTATATACAAATGCTAGTAATTAGGGTTTTGTATGGAATGATTAAAACCCACAAATAGATAACCCTAATCAAGACTAAATGCATGAAAATAAAACACACATGCACACTAGCACCCTTAGGGTAATCCCACTTTGTTGCCTTTCGGAAAATAGTCATGTCCCTCGAATATGGGCATTTTAGCAAAGACCCTCGATAAAAGATAGTAGTCCCTCGATGATCCTCAATGTTGCTTTCAGTAAACGATCTAGTCCCTAAAACGAAATTGCTAAAACGTTCCATAGGTTGCTTTCAATGACTATACAAACGTCCCACACCTGTCCCTTCACATCCAACGCTGGGGCTTCTTACCAAATCAATGGTGAGATAGCAACATCTGAAGGAGAGGGAAAAGAACATCTAAGACCTTTTGAGTAGGTAGATTCGCTCCTAGTTGCTCGCTTGCTGACAACCAAACATTTTACACCAACACTTTCATATTAAAACATTTTTTCAAAAAGACGAAAGCTTTTTGTATACGTTCTTATAGAGACGAGAACCATTACAAAAACATCTTTCCAAAGAACACTTTCAAAACACACACAAACACATCTTTGAACTATTTTCGAAACAAACACTTTGTACGCGTTCTTATAGAAACGAGAACCATTACAAAGATATTTTCAAATTACTTTTAAAACCCACACCACAAGCACATTCAAACAAAAGAAAGTGATCTAGCAAGCAACTACGAGCCCGTAGATAACTACAGATGAAAAGGGTGCTAATACCTTCCCTTTTCATAATCTACCCCCCGAACTCAAGAAAACATCTCTAAAGGTCTTTCATGTTCTTTTCAGCCTTTCCTTTTGGATAAAAGAAAAGTCGGTGGCGACTCTTTCTATCCGCACAATTGCGATCAAACGCAAAACACCCAAGTCAGTTCTCCCACCGTGTTACAAACGGTAAAGTGTCTAAAGCTGCAGAATCTTCTAATGGTGCAAAGAAATACCTTGGGAACTTTCAGATTAAGAAAGAGGTAGAATCCAATGATGTCTCGACTAAGAGAAAAGGACCCTGCCGTAGGCCTTAATACATTGATCAACCACAAGTAGCAGTTGTTACTCCTGTGGTCAATGCTCAACCAGTTCAGGTTCCTCAACGATAGAATATTGCGCAAAATCAGAATCATTATGTATGGAATAAGGCTCAATTTGATCCCATCCTTATGACATACATTAGATTGTATCCTACAATGATGCAGAAGGGCTTGATTACAACTAGGCCTCTGATTCCTCGAAATCCTCCTCCAGCCGGGTTTAGATCTGACCTTCATTGTGAATTTCATCAGGGAGTTGTCGGTCATGACTTAGAGAGATGCTATGCATTAAAAAATAGAATGCATGAATTGGTGAAAGAAAATATTATCACTTTCAAAGAGGCAGGTCCTAATGTTATCAACAATCCTTTGCCAAAACCAAGTGGCTAAATACTAAGTCGGGGTACCCTCAAGTCACTTCCTAAAGCCATTGTTTCAGACAAGATAACTCATCCTTGTTACTAACTAGTCACTAGGCCATCTTTCTTTCTGTTTGCATTTTTCCCTTGTTTATGTTAAAATTGTTGCTTTCAAATTATGTTTGTACTTCCATGTTAATTCTAATGAAATGAGCATTTCAATGTTTTGATTCAAATCATTTTCATTTTTACATGCTTTCAAATATGTTTCTCTTGTTTACTCTCTTTATCAAACTTTTGTTTATGCAAAGATTTGAGGGAGGATGATGAAAACAAAATACCCATAATTGTTGTTGGTATGCTTTCGAATAAAACATTGCTGAGGATATACAAGCATTTTTTCAACTCCCAAACACCGGAGAAATAAGGAAGTCAATCCCTCGTTCACCTCTTTTGAGCCTAGAAGTTGGAGTTTCTTTCTATACGAAAAAACCCGCAATCTTAACCTAGGGATGGGTAGTTCTTAGTTAATTTTATTGTGCATTCAATTACAAGAGAAATCGTGCAAGACACCTTTCAATAAAGGTCGCGATCAAGCCTTCCTTTGCATACAGCAATAAGTGTCAAAGATGCTCTCAAACAAAAAATGACAAAGATGGTTCCCCGTAATCATTGAGCAAGGCATTCATTATCTCCCCAAAGAGAAAAATGAAATGAAAAGAAAAATCAAAAGAAAATCCCGCTAAGACAAAACCTATGAAGGAGACTTAAGCAAAAAACTGGGGCATCCCACTGACTGTAATTCGAAATTAAACTGTTCAGGAAAAAGTTAGGAATAATAAATTCAATTAGAAGAGGTCTTCAAATCCTGAAAATTCTCCACCAAAGTTGAAAAAAGTCCTCAAAACAAAAAAATGATGTAAGAAGAAGTGACTGTCATTCTGAAGAATCCCTTAGCTTTTGAATCATTGTCATTGCTACCGTCAGTGCAATTCCAAAATCTCTTGGAACCTAAATGCATAGTCTGAATTAACTGAACGTAGGACTGAAGAACATCACGAATATTGCGTTGGGTGCAAACAAACTTTGAGCCTTTATCCTTTATTTCTTAAACCGTGAACAAGACCACGTTATAACCCTCAAAAGACTGAATTGAAGCCAGGTTTCTTTTGAAATCATACTACATCAAGGTTGCGTAAACTAACTCCCAAGATCTTTTGCAAATCATTTGTCTTGGTATGATTCATGCCTTTGCTTTGCTTTCACATTAAAAGTACAAACCAATGTGTTTTAACCAATGATACATTTTCTATACACCAATAACATCATTTCAAAAATGATTTTTTAATTCAAAAACTTTTGCATGAACTTTGCATTAAAATTACCATGTTTGAATAAACACTTTTTGTTTGCAAACAAGCATTCCTCGTCAAGGAATTTCAAAGAGCTGAGAAACTTGGTCAGTGACCCTATCAGGACAAGTATCTTCCAGATCCATTTGCGAATCAGTTCAAGATTTATTGCTCAGTGCGAGTTTTCTCAGAATTGGTTAGCCAGAAGATCATTTTCAAGACTCATACTAGGGAAATTCTTTCCAACAATCATCTCAGAACTGAAGCCATGATCAGTTTATTACCAACAATCATTTCAGGAACTGAAGCCATGATCATTTTACTTCAACAAATATCTCAGAACTAAATCCATGATCACGTTATCCCTAACAGTCATTTCAAGAACATAAGCCATGATCATTTTATCTCCAATAGTTATTTCAGAGTTGAAGTCGTGATCAGCTCATTTCCAGCAACCCTCGACTAAGGCCATGATCAGTTTATCTTCAACAGTCAGCAAATCTGGGACAAATCCCCAAGCATCTCTCCATGTCTTTCCTCAGAATATCATCAGTTCAATACAATTTACAAGTGTGACAAATTTGGGTTCAGGACATTTTCTTCCCAAGCAAATTTGGCCGAGTTCTCCGTGTTGAGGAATCAAACTTCTAATGTTACCTCCACAAAAGAGTCAAACTCCATTGTCATAAACATTGACATTACATGCATAGATCATTCACATATCATACATAACAAAATTCATACATAATGCATAACAAGAGTGCCTCATCCTCATTTATATTTCCCGAGGTCTTATTGCAGTCGACATGTCACCTTGAGATCAAAGTCTAACTTACTTGGCACCTATAAAAGCAGATGTCAGTTCGGCTGTTTCTCTCTTTCGTCCAATTTTAATCTTGGATGAGTTGTTTTCTCTCTTCTATCCAATGCTAATCTTGGATGAGTTGTTTCTCTCTTTCTTCCCATGCTAATCTGGTATGAATTGTCTTTCTTTCTTCCAATGTTAATCTTGGATGCGTTGTTTCTTTCTTCCAATGCTTATCTTGGATATGTTGTTTCTTTTATCTCTATCGAAATCCAATATTGGATGTTGTTACCTTTTGCTGCCATCCAAAGACAATATTGGATGCCACCATCTTTTCTTTCATTCAAAGCCAATATTGGATGTCGTAATCTTTGTTGTTATCCAAAGCCAATATTGGATGCCATGATCTTTTCTCCCATCCAAAGCCAATTATGATGTCATGATCCTTTGTTTCCAACCAAAACCAATATTAGATGTCATGATCTTTTATTGATGTCCAAAGCCAATATTGGATGTCGTGATCTTTTTTCCGTCCAAAGCCAATATTGGGTGTTGTTACCTTTTCTTCCTTCTAAAGCCAATATTGGATGTTGCTATCTTTTGTTTCCGTCCAAATCCAGCATTGGATGTCGTAACCTTTTTTGCTATCCAAAGCCAATATTGGATGTTGTTATCTTTGTTTCTATCCAAAGCCAAATATTGGATATTGCTATCTTTTGTTGCCGTCCAAAGCCAATATTGGATGTTGTGATCTTTTCTCTCGTTTAAGGCCATTATTAGAAGTTGAGTTTTCCATTAATCCAAAGCCAATATTGGATGTTGTAATCTTTTCTCTCAGCTAAATCCATTATTAGATGTTGAGTTTTCCATTCATCCAAAGCCAATATTGGATGTCATGTTTCTTTTTAGTCCAACGTCTTTCCTGGACGCCTCTAACGTAACTTCAGATTTGGTCTCATCCCACATCTAATGTTCTTCTAGATGCTTTTGATTATCTTTTCCAGAGAGTTGCTCTCCTCATTCAATGCCATTCTTGGATGTCCCTGCTGGCCTTCTCGAGTTTTATCTTTTTTTCTCCAAGTATTGATGGTTACTCTTTGTCACCCTGGCAGATATCCAGAAATATCTCGTTGTTTCCCTAGAGTTTCTTTCCACGTCATTTCATCTGAACTACCATAAGTTTCCAATTTCAAGTCATTCCATATTCCCAGAGTCTGTCTCATATCATACATCATTTGAAAAAATATATGTGAAAAAGAGTCCATGCATTCATTCATAACATATGCTATCATGTCATCGCATCAGGGATGAAATTCAGGTTTGTTTGTATTTAATTACTTTCCGCCTATCTGGCAAAAAGATAATTAAATAAAGGTAGTTGTTGTACCCTAAATTTCACCCCTAACTTTTTCAGTCGCACTTTTATATTATGTTTTGTCATTTGGTCACAATCATTAATAAATAGCTTCATTCATCACATTTGCATCCTATCTTTAAGTTTTCTCTTGTGTTGTTGACTAACTTCTAATCAAAATACAAAAAAACATATTTGTATTTGTCTTTGTATATTTGTGTTTTGTAGGTACCTAGTCAAAGCATCTGACAAATAAGGTTTTCCGGTATTATTTCCCTAGAAGCTTTAATTGCAAAGAAAAATAATTAAATTTTTTTTTCGTTTTTTCACTGTACAATCGATTGCTCTTAGAGTGCAATCGATTGCACATAGTGCCTTTAACGGAATATTTGAAAAAGATTCACGGTACAATCGATTACTCCCAGAGTACAATCGATTGCATAGAGTGAAATTTTGAAAAAATCAGCAATTTCAAGCTTGTCAATTTTGGCTCCAATTTTTCTTCATTTTTTGAAAGATATATCATTAATACAAATTTTGGCTCCAATTTTTTTTTGAAAGATATATCATTAATTCAAATTTTGGCTCCAATTTTTCATTTTTTGAAAGATATATCATTAATTTAAATTTTGACTCCAAGAATTAATTACCAAACCACCACTAATCCCAAGCCTAAACTCTATAAATAGAGCCCTCATTTTATTCAAATCTCAAGCTTTTGATAGCCAAATCCACCTTGCCAAAAAATCTCTCAAATCTCTCCATCTACCAAATTCACTCAAAGCTCCATTTTCAAAAAATGTTAGTAAGCTTTGCATTGAAGCTTACTAATCTTTAAGCTAAACCTTCATCCAAACACTTTTTCTTCATTAATTCTCTACATCCATGCTTGGGCAATTGATTATTGGGGTTGAATTGAAGCAAATTCTTGAATTTGTTTTGATAATTCTCTAGATCTACCTTTGGTAAGATGGATTTTTCATCTTTAACAATGTGATCTCTTGTTGATCTTTGGGTTTGATTCATTGAGCATTGTTTTGTGATTCCGTAGGTGCTATTTTCTCATAATTTGATGGAATTTTCGTGCTCAATTGAATCCATGATCATAAGGTGTTTGATGGAATGTTTGAACAAGAATTTGACCTTTTGAAATGCTGTTTTTCTGATTTTAACAGGGTGCAATCGATTGCTGTAATAGTGCAATCGATTGGCACAACAAAATTTCATGTTTTTTTGAAAAAAAGCATTGATGCAATCGATTGCATCAGCAATGCAATCGATTGTAACAAAACAAAAATTCATTTTCTGCCTTGTTTTGGGGTTGTTTTGATCCATCTATCTTTTTCTACTCACTCCTTTTGATTGTTGATTTAGATTTCAATTTTAAAAATCCAATTTCTCTTTAAATTCAATGAACTTTGGGTGTAGATGAAGTTGGATAAATGTTCATTAATTCAAATTTACAAAAGAGTGAATTATTTAATTCATATTTGGTGCTTTGGATTAATGATATGTGTTGTAACCCAAAATTTGCCCTCCCATATTTCTCAAGACATGTCTAGAAGAATCTCCAAATGGTTCAAGATTGCTCAAGAGTTGGACAATCAAATCACCTCCTAAGGCAGTCAAGTCAAAATTAGGGTTTTGTGTTGCATCAAGGTACTCACATCCAAATGGCCTCAAATGATACCCAATGTCCTAATATGTTCTCAAGTTCATCCATGTCAAATTTCAAGCCTTGTAGAGAAAGTTTGGTCAGTCAATTGCTCAAGAGGCCCAAAAATCGACTGTGCTAGGGCAAAAGTCAACTGTGACTTACAAATAGTCAAACCTCAATATTTTTTGTCAACATTCTCATTTTGAAGGATAATTCATCATTTTATTAAGGGTTGATCATGATTCATCAAGGATTTCTCAAGATTCATCAAGATTCAAAGTTGCTAAATTAGGGTTTTGTAGGAAAAGTCAACTCAACTTTGACCAAGCATAACTTTCTCATACTTTATGATAAATGACCTATACAAAGCTCATTTTGATTAGGATGCAATTTCCTACAATCCATCTTCACACCCCAAGATCAAGAAATGCTCTCACAAAAAGTTACAAATTTGGACATTATAGGTCATTTTTGAAAGTCAACAAAGACACTTTTTTTCCAAAGCTTATAACTTGAGAATGGTTTATAAAAATGAGATGAGACCAAAAGGGTTTGTTAGAGGACATCTCAAGGTTTCTAAAAAGTCTAAGAACACCTCCAAAAGTTCAAAATTGAAGAAATTATGCATTGTTGAAGTTGGGCATTTTTCCAAAATCGCCAAAAGTCAACTATCCTCAAAACTCCAATTTTTGACAAAAGGGCCCACTTTTTTCCACTTGATTTGATTTTGTCACACCACACACGTGTCCTATCTTCAGTTTCATGTCCATTCATTTATTTTTCTATTTTATTTAATTTTTATTGAATTAATTCATTTTAAATCAATATTAATTCAAATAAAATCCAAAAATTGATGGAATAATATCTTCTTGATCATTACAGGTCTTAATTATCATGATACACATAATCAAAATCGTGAAAAGCCATAACATGCACAAAATCTTGGATTTGAAACAAATATGGAAGCTTTGTTAATGGTGATCAAATCAAATCCCAAGTCTTCAATGCACATGGATTCAAGCCCAAAGATTAAACCTAATTCACTCTATAACACTTGTAAAAGCTATACACATCAAGAACACGACCTGAAAGCTGCAGAAACGGCCAAACCAAATTGGAGGAAAAGCATGGAAAATTGAAAACTGAAATCCACCCTAGAGGCAGATTGGAGGCCAAATCTCAACGTGGTGTTCTTGCATGACATCCAACGAAGCTAAAGCAATCATAATCAAGCCCTGAGACAGCCCCAAACTCATTGTAAGTCGTCCTAAACACGACCCTGTGCACGAATTCATAACCTCTGAATCTTGCATCTTTTTGCCAAAATCTTGACACTATTATGTTAGTCGATTCATTTAGAGTATTTCTACATTATTTAATTTTGTTTTTGTAGCCTATATCGCCTTGCCCGAATCTAGGGTTTTGGAGGTTTGCATTTGGGGTTTTGTTTTGCAGGAATAATTAGGACAAACGATGACTATGGTTGTGTTCAGGAAGGAGAAACGAACACGTTTGTAGTCTTAGTTGGTATTTACATGGCCTAGGATGAATTTTGGAAGCAAACCACGAATCTTCTTGCGGATAAAAATCTGCAGGTAAGAAAACCAGGGATTTGTGAGGAATACGAAGGCGTATCTTCTTCCCATTGGTCCATTCAAATATCGCGCCACTTTTTTTTTTTTTCAGCATATTAGTTGAGTTTCCAATATAATATTCATTGTGTATTTTAATAACAAACAAACGCGCTGGTTGAGTTGGCAAGCAGGTTAGTGTATTGTCTAATGGGACCTGGGTTCGAATCCCAGGTCCCCCAATGCCTTTGTATTATTTTGTTTCAAATTATTCCATGCAGCACAACAAGCGTAGTACACCATGCATCATCACCTGATCTTCTGCCAGATGGCCTTCAGGCCAAATCCAAGGGTCTAGATGGAGCAACCACCATACTCTCCAGTCAATGCATGCACATGGAAGTGTGAAAGTCAAAGCAGGCTCGAATGAAAATGGGCCAAACAATGCTGATTCTACCTCCAGATTGGGCCCAGCACCCCCCCCCCCTTTTGGTTATTTCTTTGCTTTTAATATTTTATTTATTTACTTGCTTTATTTTTATTAATCTTAAATAATTACTAACCAAATAATTAATATTTTTCTTAATAAAAATCAGAAAACATAAAAAATATTATTTTTATTAATTTCATTATTTTATTTTGTAAATAAACATCAATCAATTAATTTAGTTTTTAATTAGGTACAATTTTAATATTTTTTGCAATAAATTAAAATTAACGTAGAATTAGGTTTTTAATAATTTTAATCATTTTTATTTTATTTCCTTAAATATAAAAAACCCAAAAATATATTTTTTTTTATTTAATTAATTAATTAACTTAGGTTTAATTACATTTAATTCAAAAATAGCAAAAAAATCTTTTCTTAAATAAAAAAAAAGGGTCAAAACCCTAAAAAATGCTCCGATTTAATTTTCTTACACGCGATTCATTTGATTCCAATATTGTAATTGTTTCCCGGCGTGTAATAGTTTTAATAGGACTTTAATTATTTACCGCTTTATTTTACTTTCCGCAATTTAAATTAAAGGGTTTGTTTTTGGCGATGTAAATACCCGACACCTTGTAATAGTTTAGATTTAATTTCCGCAAATTTAATTTCCGCAACTATACAATGTTAGATGTTTGATAATAGGGAATGCATGACAAGATCCAATGTATGAACTTAAAATCAACAATAGCTCACCCATGACATGTACAGATAAAATTAACCGAACTAACACACTTGCACATGCCACTCTTAGGGTACACCTCACTTGGTTGCCTCGAACGTGGTCATTGAATATAGGAAGTTTTAGAGGTCGCCCTCTTGTCCAAAGATCATAAGTTGCCTCAAAACGGTTGCCTCAGAAAAGATGATCTGAGATATTAGGGTTACCGCTAAGGCATCCTAACATTGCTTTAGTGACCACATGTCCCTTAATCGAATTGACCCGAAAACTCCAACGACGATGCTACCTACTCCTCAATAGTGGGATAGCATTGTCTAAAGGACATTAGCACAATTTAATTCCTTTTTCGAGTAGGTAGATGGTTCTTAAGTACTTGCTCATTTTAAAACAAAACAAAACTTTTCGCACTTACACTCCTTTCAAACAAAAAACTCTTTTCAAACCCACAATCACAAAGAAAAGCAAACTTTTGAAAACACAATGAGCAAGTACCTAAGAGCCCATGGATAACCACGGATAGAAAGGGTGCTAACACCTTACCTTTCTATAGTCTACCTCCTGAACCCGAGAAATATCTCAAAAAGGAATTTTTCTGTGCTTTTGTCCTTTCCTTGTTGGATAAAATAAAAGACGGTGGCGACTCTTTCTTACCGCGACATTTTGTGAAAACAAACGCAAAAACGCGAACCAGCATTCCAAAAACAGTCAGTTCTCATTCCCACCGATCACAGAACTGGCGACTCTACTGGGGAAACATATAAGTGTGTATACCTTCGGATTAGATCATTGTGTTTTCAATTGTATGCTTTGTATGATTTATCTTTATGGGCTTGTATTTGGAGTTCTATAGATCCTAACCCGGATCTGGGGATACCCTTTAGGTAAGTAGCAATAAACTGTGAGGGAACTGTCCGGCATAGACCGACACGGTTGAAGCAATATCTATGTTGGTGTGTCACTTTAGTCTGTACCGATATCCCTTGTGTTGGAACGAGGAGAATATGGGTCTTCTGAGGGGTCATTAAGCACCAACTGACCTTAGAACCTTAAATTGACCAACTTGGCCATAGAACAGTAGCAGTATGCTACACTCATTGAGACTAAACTCTCGCGATGATTCGGGCCGCAAGAAAAGGTTGCTAAACTAGAATTATGACCGATTGAGGCTAGTAAGTGATATTGAGATCCTCTAGAACCCGGTTACTATTCTTAGGACAGGTTTAAACCAACTGAACTGAAAGAGGGTAGTACCTAAGCTCCTTGCCAGCCTGAAATCTAAGGGCTCTCTGTGTGACTTGTGTGCCTTTACCATGTTTGCCATTTGTGGATACTTGTGGTATGCTTATTACCATGACATCATGACATCATAACATTGCATACATCTTGCATAAGGACTAATCTATTTCAAAGACAGGAGGGATTCATCTTTGTTCTGTTTTGTAGGTCATCATGATGCCCATGCGTAAGAATACCATCCGGATCAACTTTGTCCAAGTCCATACCTTTCTTAATGAGTTGGTTGCCAAGATTCCTGACACTACTTACTTCATCAGGAGGCATGGTTCTCTTCTCAGTTTGGTCACCTCCAAATTGGACGAGCAGATGATGAGTGTCCTGGTTCAGTTCTATGATCCGCTGTACCATTGTTTTACTTTTCAAGACTATCAGCTGGTTCCCACTCTAGAAGAGTTCGCTGAGCTGCTCGGTATCTCTGTTCTGGAGCAGACCTCGTTTACTGGTTGGGAAAAGACTCTTAAGCCCGAAGAGATTGCTGCAGCCCTTCATTTGACAAAGGAAGAGGTAATGGCTAATTGGGAGACTAAAAGTGAAGCTAAGGGTTTTCTGACTAAGTTCTTGGTTGGCAAGGCTAACTACTTCTGGGATAGCCTAGACTTTAAGGCATTCGAGGATATTCTGGCTCTCTTGATATATGGCTTGGTACTGTTTCCGAATCCTGACACTTTTGTTGATGTTAATGCCATAAAGATCTTCATCTCTCAGAACCATGTACCCACTCTCTTGGGTGATATCCTTCATCAGCTCTATGCTTGTACTGCCTGCAAGCGGGGAACCTTGATGTGCTGTGCTCCTTTATTGTCGAGGTGGTTTATTTCTCACCTCCCCAAGTCAGTGCTGAAGAACAAAGAAGGAATGGGTTGGGCTTATAGGGTGATGTCTCTCTCTCATAATGACATCATTTGGACTCTCAAAGGTATGGATGAGGTGACTATCATTGATCGCTGTGGAGAGTATCCTAATGTTCCATTGATAGGAACCCATGGAGGAATTTCTTACAACCCATGCTTAGCTCTCCATCAGTTTGGAAGAGCCAGAAGAGAAGGACCTCATGAGATGCTAATGCCTCATATCATCTTTGATTTTCAAGGGGATAGCAACGAGTAACGTCTTAGATTCATAAGGGCTTGGGACAGAGTTCACCAATCTGATCCACATGAGCTAGGCCCAAAGACTTCTCTGCCAATGGAGCCATATCTCAGATGGGTCCGCATCCGTGCCAAGAAGCTAGGTATGCCATATGAAGCTATCCGGCCTGTCACACTTGAAGTTGCTAATGAAGAAGGGGTTCTTCCAACCATTCTCCATCCTTATATGCCCACTGACATTGGGGCACTGAAGAGGTCTTGGATGCAGTTGAGGGATGAACGGGATTCTTACCGAGAGAAGTTCAACGAGCAAGAGCAAAAGATTCAGAAACTGACTAGGCAGTTAGAGAACGAGCAGATTCTCAACGACTATGTCCGCACTGATAAGAAGAGGCCATGTGAGCATTGATGGGACTTTGATGATTTCCTTTCCAGTTTTATTTTTACTTTTCAAGTATTTCCATTCTTGTAACGCCTTAGAGGCAATTTGTTGAACAATTTTAATTACAAAGTTATCTAATAAAGTGTGTTTCCTTTCTTTTTACAAATTTGAATCTCTCAATTGTCTTTGAAATCATAATCATACGCATTTCGTCCCATGCATTTCGTAAACAGGTACCCTTTACAGGTCTCTTATCTTCTTCGTTGTTTATTTCAGCACTCACTCACTCATCATGTCTGCTGAACCTTCAACTGAGCAAGCCATCAAGGCCCTCCAGGCCCAGAATGCCCAATTTCAAGAGTTGTTCATGAGTCTAGCTAAGGGTCAGCAAGACCTGAAGACCCTGATTCTGAAGGAGAAGAAGAAGAAGAAGAGGACAGTCCTTTTCAACACTGGTCCTAGGTTTGGAAACAGGCTATGGGATGAAGTTAATTTAACCACCTCATCTGGAGGGAAAGATAGTCCACAAGAAAGGAGGGCTCCTAGCCCTGTGGTCTCTGACAACGAGATGGACTACGATGAAGAACAGTATCCTCCTGTCGAGGATAGATACAAGCAACTGGAAGACTGGTTGAGTGCTATGGAGGTTCAAAAGGTACCTGGTTTGGACTTCAGAGATCTAGGTCTATCATCTGGGGTGGTGATTCCCCACAAATTCAAGGCACCAACCTTTGCTAAGTATGACAGAGTTTCTTGTCCGGAGCTACACCGCCGGTCATATGTGAGGAATATCCAGCCTTAAATTGCTGATAAGAACCTATGGATCCATTTCTTTCAAGACAGTCCCTCAGGGACTCAGCTTGAGTGGTTCTATCAGTTGGACGGAGCCAGTATTCGCAGTTGGGAAGATTTGGCTACTGCATTCTACAGGCAGTATCAGTACAACTCCGACCTCGCTCCTACGCGTACCCAACTCCAGGGTATGTCAATGGGAAAGGGTGAAGGATTCAAAGATTATGCTCAAAAGTGGAGAGACCTCGCCGGAAGAGTACAACCACCCTTAGATGATCAGGAACTTGTTGATATGTTTTTGGGGACCTTGTCTGGTCCATTTTTCAACCACTTGATTGGAAGCTCTTCATTTGGGTTTACATATCTTATTTTGACTGGTGAGAGGATTGAGGCTGGTATTAAGGCTGGGAAAATACAGAAGGGTGCCTCTGTAAGCACCGAAAAGAAGCTGTTTAAGAAAGAGTCCAGTGTTGTCTACAGCTCGAGAAGATAGAATAGACCTAAACACCGCCAAGCTGTCAATGCGGTTGTTATTTCAAAACCTGATGGTGCTCCTCAGCACAACAATCAATAGAAGTATGAGAGACCTAAGAGGCAATTCACTTGTCTCAGCATGACCTTATCTCAGATTCTGCCACAGTTGCTGAAGACTAATCTGGTAACTCTAAGGGAATCCCCAAAGAATTCAAATACAACGTCACCGAGGTATAACCCTAATCCCCGATGTGCTTATCACTCCGATAGCCCGGGGCATAATACAAATGATTGTTAGAGTCTGAAAAATAAGATACAAGACTTAATTGATACGAAGGAGATTGAGTTCGAGGCGCCCGGAAGGCCTAATGTTGTGATTGCTCCCATGCCCAAACATGGAGTGAATGCTATAGAGGAAGATTGGTTTGTTGTTTCTGTGGATGACATTGTTACCCCTCTGACGACTGTCAAGAAGAACCTTTTGCTAGCCGGTTTATTTCCGGGATGTGACGAAGGTTACTGTATGTGTTCTTCCCGTCCAAATGGTTATCCGCTTTTAAAATCAGGTGTCTAGCGCCTGATGGATAGTAAAGAGATTCTGTTTGAGAAGACTGTTGTTCCAATAGTTCATTCTCAAGAAGTTGCCATCATTACCATTTTCGACAATTCTTCCAAGGCTCCCTCGAGGAAGCCTGTTAGGATTACATCTGTTCCAAGAATCGCACTTGTGGTCATCACTATTCCGGGGCCCATCCCCTATACCTCTGATAAATCTGTTCCTTGGCACTATGGGGTTGATGTTTATTTTCATGGAGTTAAGCAAGAGTTGGATGCTGATACTGACATCAGCAACATTACTGGACCTGCTAAAGTCACCCACAGCGGAAGACTTTTCTCACCTGATATTGCTCCACCAGCTGTCCGAAGACCTATTGTTATTACACCCGCCAGTGTACCTACTACTATTCCTGATCAAGTTCCTATTCTTACCCCTTTCGCCGAGTCATCTAACACTCGGGGCAAAGGGATCACCACTGATGTACCTGCCCATACGGAGGCACCGAAGACAATTACTGTTGAAGCTTCCAAACAGGAGATGGAAGAGATTCTGAGATCATTAAGAAGAGTGATTATAATGTAGTTGAACAGCTGGGGCAAACCCCGTCTAAGATTTCTATGTTGTCACTATTGTTATGCTCAGAGGCCCATGCCAAGGCTTTGGTTACCTTTTTGAAGACTGCCCATGTGCCGCAAGAGACATCAGCTGATCAGTTTACAGACTGTGTGGGCAATTTGACT
This sequence comes from Vicia faba, assembly GCA_948472305.1. Taxonomy (NCBI): domain Eukaryota; kingdom Viridiplantae; phylum Streptophyta; class Magnoliopsida; order Fabales; family Fabaceae; genus Vicia; species Vicia faba. The sequence goes on from OX451735.1 coordinate 612,802,180, forward strand.
GCTGATAATGGGTTGGGTTTCTTGGACGCCGACTTGACTTCTAAAGGGAAGAGTCACAATGATGCCCTACATGTCTCCATTGAATGCATGGGCACTACTCTTGCACATGTATTGGTGGATATTGGTTCTTCGTTGAATGTCTTGCCTAAAAAAGCTCTAGACCGGTTAGATTGCAAAGGGTTGGAGCTGAAACCAAGTAACATTATTGTTAGGGCCTTTGATGGGTCTAAGAGGATGGTGCATGGAGAGGTTGATATCCCGATCAAGGTTGGTTCTCAGGTCTTCAATTCTACATTCTATGTGATGGACATTCCGCCATCTTATTCTTGTTTGCTGGGTCGTCCATGGATCCACAAAGCGGGGGCCGTAACCTCAACGCTTCACCAGAAGTTGAAGGACCCGGTCAAAGGGAAGATTGTGACAGTACAGGGAGAGGAAGAGTATATGGTCAGGCACCTCAACTCGTTCCGATATGTAGAAATGGATGGGGAGTTCATTGAGACCCCATTTCAGCACTTTGAAGAGGTTCCCCAGACACTGGCATCAGCTGAGACTGTGGTTGAAGATTCTCCTATGAAGATGGCCTCCTTAAAGGATGCCCGGGCTGTTGTTGAGAAGGGTGAGTGTGCAAATTGGGGCCGACTTACTGATTTTACATGGAAGACTAACAAGTTTGGTTTGGTTTTCACTGCAGAAGCTTAAAGGGTTGTTTGGAATGCACGAATCGGAAGACCTCCTGTGTTCATCGGCAACTCGGGAGTGAATGCCATTGAAGACGATGTGGAAGAGTCTGAATTTGACAGCTGGATCTATCCTACAACCGACGACGGACCAAGCAACTGGACAACAAAGTACTTCATCCCTATTACTTTTGTTACTCAGTAATGAAACTTTTGTTTTGATTTTGTAACAGACAATGTTTTTAAACTTTACGGCCCGGTGTCTTACCCGGGGCACCGTGGCTTCATTTGTGAGGGCTTTATGTGTGTCATTTTCATATATCATTAATAAAAGCATTGGACGCTTCTTGAATTTAAAACTTTGCGCTCCTTTTTTTTCTTTATTATATATTGCAAAACAGCTATTTTATACACACTCACATATACAGGTCCACATCGACTTTGGATCTCACTGGTAACAACTCTGCTACTGCCAGTTATGACTTCGAAAATCCGATCAACTTAACCGAAGACGAAGGTGAAGATGATTGCGAAGTGCCTGGTGAACTTGCAAGACTGTTACTTCAAGAAGAGAGGGCCATTCAGCCACATGAAGAGCCGGTAGAATCAGTGAATCTGGGGACCGAGACAGATAAGAAGGAAGTCAAGATCGGTGCAAATCTGGAGCTTAGTATGAAACAACGATTGATTCAGATGTTGCGTGACTACGTTGAGATCTTTGCCTGGTCTTACGAAGATATGCCTGGGTTGGATACCGACATTGTGGTTCATCGCCTGCCTACCAAAGAAGACTATCCTCCAGTGAAACAGAAGGTTCTCCGTATGCGCCCAGAGATGTCTGAGAAAATCAAGACTGAAGTTATGAAACAGATTGACGCCGGTTTTCTAGCAGTTACTTCTTACCTTCAGTGGGTTGCCAATGTGGTTCCAGTGCCGAAGAAAGACGGTAAGGTCCGAATGTGTGTTGACTACAGGGATTTGAACAGGGCAAGCCCCAAGGATGATTTCCCTCTACCTTATATTGACGTTTTGGTTGACAACACCGCTCAACACAAGGTATTCTCCTTTATGGATGATTTCTCCGGTTATAACCAGATTAAAATGGCTCCCCAATACATGGAGAAGACAACTTTTGTTACTCAGTGGGGTACCTTTTGCTACAAGGTCATGCCTTTTGGACTGAAGAATGTTGGGGCAACATATCAGCGTGCCATGGTTGCTTTGTTTCATGACATGATCCATCATGAGATTGAAGTATACGTCGACGATATGATTGCAAGGTCCCAGACTGAGGAGGAACACCTTGACCATCTGCAGAAGCTGTTTGACAGGCTGAAGTTGTACAAGCTGAGGTTGAACCCGAACAAGTGCACCTTTGGGGTGAGATCTGGAAAACTACTGGGTTTCGTTGTAAGCGACAAAGGTATTCAAGTGGACCCTGCCAAGGTGAAAGCTATACAGGAAATTCCAGCTCTCAGAACAGAGAAAGAAGTCAGAGGCTTTCTGGGACGTCTGAACTACATTTCCCGATTCATCTCACACCTAACTGCTACTTGTGAGCCAATCTTCAAGCTACTGAAGAAAGATCAAGTAGTACGTTGGAACGATGAATGCCAGGATTCTTTCGAAAGGATCAAAGAGTATCTCCAAGAGCCACCCATTCTAATGCCACCAGTCGAAGGGAGACCTCTGATCTTATACTTGACAGTACTCGACAACTCAATGGGGTGTGTGCTGGGTCAGCATGACGAGTCTGGCTGAAAAGAGGATGTTATTTATTACCTTAGCAAAAAGTTTACTGACTGTGAGACCCGACACTCACTTCTCGAGAAAACTTGCTACGCTTTGGCATGGGCTGCTCGCCGGCTGAGATAGTATATGTTGACTCACGCTACTCTGTTGATATCAAAGATGGATCCAATCAAGTATATCTTCGAAAAGCCTGCCTTGTCCATAAGAATAGCAAGATGGCAGATGATACTGACTGAGTATGACATCCAATATACGACCCAAAAGGCAATTAAGGGAAGTGTGTTGGCAGACCATTTGGCACATCAGGCAGTGGATGATTACTAGTCCATGAACTTTGAATTCCCGGACGAGAATATCATGTTGGTTACTGATTATGAGACACCTGGACCGGATGAAGGACCTGAGGAAGGATCCCGATGGTCTATGTACTTCGATGGAGCTTCAAACGCTTTGGGTAATGGCATTGGCCCCGTGATCATATCTCCTAAAGGCTCTCATACTCCGTTTACCGCCCAACTATGTTTCAACTGTACCAACAATATGGCGGAGTATGAAGCGTGCATTATGGGTCTTCGAGCAGCAATTGACCTAAGGATTAAGTTCTTGAGTGTCTTCAGAGATTCCACTCTCGTGATCAGTCAGATCAAAGGCGTGTGGGATACGAAACACCCAAATCTTATCCCTTACAAGGAGTATGTGTTGACATTGCTTCCCCATTTTGAGGAGATAACCTTTGAACACTTCCCTAGAGAGGAGAATCAGTTGGAGGACGCGCTGGCTACGATGTCTTCTATGTTCAAGGTCAATTGGGACAACGAAGCTCCCCGAATCATCATTGAAAGATTGGACGAACTTGCACATTGTTGTGATCTTGAGACTGAAGAAGTAACAGAAAAACCCTGGTATCATGAGGTGAAGAGGTATCTTGAAGCTCAGGAGTACCCCGAGGGTGCATCTGTGAATGACAAGAAGTTTCTGAGGAGGTTTGTAGCAAAGTTCTTCATCAGCAATGGCATCCTTTATAAGCGTAACCATGATTCAACCTTACTTCATTGTGTGGATAAGAATGAAGCAGAAAGGATCATGGCAGAGTTACATGAAGGTACCTTCGGAACCGATTCCAGTGGACATACCATGGCAAAGAAAATCCTTCAGGCAGGATATTACTGGTCCACAATGGAAGCCGACTGTTATCATCATTCTCGGACATGTCACAAGTGCCAAGTCTATGCTGATAAAGTGCACATACCTCCAGTTCCTCTGAACATTTTGATGGCACCTTGGACTTTTGTAATGTGGGGCATTGATATGCTCGGCGAGATCAGACCTACGGCATCTAACGGGCATCGTTTCATCTTGGTAGCAATTGATTACTTTACGAAGTGGGTTGAAGTGGCTTCCTTTGCTACTGTAACCAAGAACGTCGTGGCACGGTTCATTCGGCACAATCTGATTTGTCGATACGGTGTACCAGAGAGGATCATTACGGACAATGGTACCAATATCAACAATAAGATGATCACTGAGCTCTGCGAGCAATTTAAGATACAGCATCACAACTCTTCTCCCTACAGGCCGAAGATGAATGAGGTTGTCGAAGCGGCAAATAAGAACATTAAGAAGATTGTGCAGAAGATGACAGTGACATATAAAGACTGGCACGAGATGTTACCATTTGCTCTTCATGGGTACCGTACCTTAGCGCAGACGTCAACAGGGGAAACACCATATTCCTTGGTTTATGGCATGGAGGCAGTCTTGGCTACTGAAGTCCAGATACCCTCTCTTCGGATCATGAAGGATGCCGGTTTAAGCGAAGACGACTGGATTCAGACCCGACTTGATCAACTGAACCTAATCGACAAAAAGAGACTTACTGCTATTTTTCATGGTCAGACGTACCAAAAACAGATGACCAAGGCATTTAACAAGAAAGTCAGATGACAAGAGTATCAAGTTGGGGACCTGGTAATCAAGCGCATTATTCCACCTCAAGGTGATCCCAGGGGCAAATGGACCCCTACTTATGAAGGGCCATTTGTGGTTAAGAACATTTTCTCAGGAGGAGCTATGATTCTAACCACCATGGATGGTGACGACCTTCCTCACCCCGTCAATACAGACATAGTGAAAAGATACTACGCATAATCAAAGACCCGCTAGGTTGACTGGCCTAGGCAAAAATAAGGGCTTCCCGGCGAACCAAAAGGGTTCGGGCAAAAATAAGGGATGAAAATCAAAAAAATCTGTACACCCGATAAGTCGAAAACCTGAAAAGGTGGCTTGGGCAAAAAAGGGTATCCCGGTGGACAGAAAACCCGAAAGGGCGGTCCAGGCAAAAATTAGGGATTAAAGCGTAACACTATGTCTCATTGGATCACCTTGCATCCAGACTTCGGTATCGACTATCAAGCTCGAACGACACCAATCAATCTAATCTACCTTCAACCAACAGCAAAGTGATGAGATGCTCGAGAACATAAAGGCAATAGCAGAGTTGGAACCCAGTGGGGTTATTCACATAGCTGTTTTATTTTCTTTTCACAAATTGTATAAATTCTATTTGTTCGGCGACGTTCTCTTACTAGGACGTCAGCCTCTTGTACAAAAAATGCCTATTTACAGGCCAAACTTCAAAATCAATACAAATTCATTTTTCAGAAAATTTCAAAGTGTTTTCTCTTTATCTGTTTTGTTTTGCAAAGAACGTCCAATGTTAATTTTTGATATATGCATTTGACATTAATTACTACTCATAAATATTTACATGCGAAACAAAGATGAATTACTGGTAATATCAGAAGCAGGGGAAATAAGAATTGTCCGAACTGTGTAGTTGCTTTGTCCACCAGGTACCAAGGTAGGTTCAGCTGAAGAATATGACCAAGATACTTCCACTCCCCGCAGAATAAGACAACAATGGTAGCTCTCCCAGCTGGGACTTGCAACTATGAACAAATCAACAATACTCTCCCCAAGCAGAGTTCATCCACCATCAGCGCTAAAAAGGTAGGGTATCCCCAAAAGGTCTTAATATTGCCCAGCGAAGTATAAAGATATTCCCCAGCAAGTCTCAGAGTATCCCCGGCAATCTTAATATTCCTCAACAGAGTATAAGAATGTTCCCCGACGGAATAAAAGATACCCCAGTGGAGCCATTTCCCCAGCACGGTCTGAAAAAGCTTCCCCGACGGAGTTGAGGGATCATCCCTAGTAGACTTTGGAAGCTTACCCTCAGTTGAGTATAAAATCAATCTCCCCAGCCAAGTTCAAAGGATAATTCCCAACAGGACTCAGAGGTTTATCCCCACAAGAGTCTAACAGGGTTATCCCCAGCAAGTTGCAGCTGAAAGATCATCCCCAACGAAGTTCTTTCTTACCCCAAACAGGAATTCAATCCTCAACAGATTCAATATCACCAGCAACGGTAACCCATCCCTAGCGGAGTTTATCAGTGAAATTCCCAGTGGAGTTTATTGTTAAAATCCTCAGCAGAGCATCTCTTCCCCACAGAGTAATTCCCCTTGGAGTAATCTCTTCATCGGTTTATTCCCCAATGGAGTCATCTCCTCCTGCAGGTTTATTCTCACAATCATCTTTGTTCATCATCCCCAACAGAAACGAAGAACTCAACTCTATTCTCCAGCAGCTCCGGGATTTATTTTCCCCAGCTAAAACATTACATGTCCATATATCATGACACATGCATATACGCATCATACCATACAATCTCATTTATGTTGAGAACATCATTGCTTGATCCATATCATGCATTGCATATGACTGACCTTTACCTTTCAGGAAGGATGCAGTTAAACTCTCAACCATGTCAATGGAGACAAAATCAGTTAAATCGATTCCTAAAGATTTTTCTGAGGCGAAACCCGTCAATGGAGACAACCCGTTAATGGAGACAACCCGTTAATAGAGACAAACCGTCAATGGAGACAACCCGTCAATAGAGACAACCCGTCAATGGAGACAACTCATCAATAGAGACAACCCGTCAATGGAGACAAACCGTCAATAGAGACAACCCGTAAATGGAGACAACCCGTCAATAGAGACAACCCGTCAATGGAGACAACCCGTCAATAGAGATAACCCGTCAATGGAGACAACCCATCAATAGAGACAACCCGTCAATGGAGACAACCCTTCAATAGAGACAACCCGTCAATGGAGACAACCCGTCAATGGAGACAACTCGTCAATGGAGACAACTCGCCAATAGAGACAACCCGTCAAAAGAGAAAACCCGTCAATAAAGACAACCCGTCAGTAGAGACAACTCATCAACGAAGACAAAACCACCTACCAACGATCTCCAAATGGCATTTGTAAGCCCATTCCCGACATCACAATGCTGATACTACTTCATGCGAGTGCAAATTTCTGGGCACTCTAGTGTTCAATCATCTTCCACCTTCGGATCACGAAAGGCCCGAACGCCAATCTATATCCTCAAGTTTAAGAAGATTGAACAGGGGCAACTTTGTACCCAAAAATTTTCCCTCCCATATTTCTCAAGACATGTCAAGAATAATCTCCAAATGGTTCAAGATTGCTCAAGAGTTGGACAGTCAAATCACCTCCTAAGGCAGTCAAGTCAAAATTAGGGTTTTGTGTTGCATCAAGGTCCTCACATCCAAATGGCCTCAAATTCTCCCAAATGTCCTAATATGTTCTCAAGTTCATCCATGTCAAATTTCCAGCCTTGCGGAGAAAGTTTGGTAAATCAATTGCTCAAGAGGCCCAAAAATCGACTGTGTTAGGGCAAAAGTCAACAGTGACCCACAAATAGTCAAACCTCAATATTTTTTGTCAACATTCTAATTTTGAAGGATAATTAATCATTTTATTAAGGGTTGATCATGATTAATCAAGGATTGCTCAAGATTCATCAAGATTCAAAGTTGCTAAATTAGGGTTTTGTAGGAAAAGTCAACTCAACTTTGACCAAGCATAACTTTCTCATACTTTATGAGAAATGACCTATCCAAAGCTCATTTTTAATAGGATGAAATTTCCTACAATCCATCTTCACACCCCAAGATCAAGAAATGCTCTCACAAAAAGTTACAAATTTGGACATTATAGGTCATTTTTGAAAGTCAACAAAAACACCTTTTTTGCCAAAGCTTATAACTTGAGCATGGAATATCAAAATGAGATGGGACCAAAAGGATTGGTTAGAGGACATCTCAAGGTTTCTAAAAAAGTCCAAGAACACCTCCAAAAGTTCAAAATTGAAGAAGTTATGCATTGTTGAAGTTGGGCATTTTTCCAAAATTGCCAAAAGTCAACTATCCTCAAAACTCCAATTTTTGACAAAAGGGCCCACTTTTTTCCACTTGATATGATCTTATAAATCCACACACGTGTCCTATCTTCAATTTCATGAACAATTATTAATTTTTCTATTTTATTTAATTTTTATTGATTTAATTCATTTTAAATCAATATTAATTTAAATATAATCCAAAAACTGATGGAATAAGATTTTTTTGATCATTACAGGTCTTCATTATCATGATACACCCAATCAAATTCGTATCAAGCCTTATTATGCACAAAATATTTGATTTGAGGCATTTTTGGAAGTTTGTTAATGGAAGATCATATCAAATCTTGATTCATCAATTCCCATGGATTCAAGCCCATGTTTTGAACCTAAATGCATTCCTTATTACTCACACAGGCTAGGCATACAAAGAACACGACCGGAAGCTGCCCAAAATCAAGAAACAAAAACTGAAAAAAGTTTGAAAAAGTGTGAGATCAAAATCTTGGTTAGAGCTCGATTCAGTCCAAAATCTCAACGTAGCTTCCTTGCTTGACATCCAGTGGAGCTAAAGCAATCAAAACCAAGCCTTGAGACCTCCTAAACAGTGTTGTAAGTAGTCAAGAACATAGCCCTGTGCACGAATTCACAACCTTGGATTCTTGCATCTTTTTGCCTAAATATTTGTATATTCATACTTTTCGTTGCATTCTGAAACTTTTGGCATAATTGAATTGAATTTTCATAGCATGTACAACCATGCCCGAAGCTAGGGTTTTGTTTCTTTGTTTTTAGGCATTTTGATTTCAGGGAAAATTAGAACAAATCATGGGCATAAATGGAATCAGTGGAAGGAAACGAGCATGATGACGTTCTTAAAACTCGTTTCCATGGCATAGGATGAATTTTGGAAGCAAGCCACGAATCTTCCTGCGGATAAAAATCCGCAGGTAAGAAAACCAGGGTTTTGTTGGAGAAGACGACTAGGTGTCTTCCCCTGATTGGCCCATTTAAATTATTCGCGCTATTTTTATTTTTGTTCCAGGCATAATTATTTGTTTGATATATAATGATTGATGTTTAATATAATAACAAACAAGCATCATGGCTCAGTTGGTGAAAGCGTGAGTGGAAAGACCTATGAGACTTGGGTTCGAATCCCAGGTCCCCCAATGCATTTGTTTTCTTTTTCTTCAGGTACTCTCATGCAATGCTCAAAATGTAGTCCACCATATGCCTCAAAGATCCAGGCGCCAGATGGCCTCCTGGCCAAATTTGAAGGCTAGGATTGAAGGACCATCATATTTCCAGGTCAACAGGCGCATATGGAATCAACAAAGTCAAAGCAGGCTGGAACAAAAATGGGCCTCTGAGATGCTGATTCTACCTCCAGTTTGGGCCCATACCCCCCATTTGATTTATTTCTATTTCTTTTCATATTTCTTTTTTTCATTTAATTGTTTTATTAATTATTATTATTATTTACACTAACCAATTTATTTTTCTTAAATAAAATCAGAAAACATAAAAAATATTATTTTTTATTAAATTTAATTTCATCACTTTATTTTTGTAAATAAACATTAATCAATTAATTTAGTTTTTAATTAGGTACAATTTTAATATTTTTTGCAATAAATTAAAATTAATGTAGAATTAGGTTTTTAATAATTTTAATCATTTTTATTTTTATTTCCTTAAATATAATAAACCCAAAAATATATTTTTTTATTTAAATTAATTAATTAACTTAGGTTTAATTTAATTTAATTCAAAAATAACAAAAAAAACATGCTTTCTTTCAAAAAGGGGCCAAAACCCTAAAAATACGTCGATTTAATTTTTCGCATGCGATCTATATTTCCAATATTGTAATTGCTTCCGATATGTAATAGCTTTTAATTAGGACTTTAATTATTTATCGCTTTATTTTACTTTCCGCAATTTAAATTAAAGTGTTTTTTTTTGGCGATGTAAATACCCGACGCCTTGTAATAGTTTAGATTTAAGTTCCGCAAATTTAAATACCGCAACTATATATTGTCAGATGTTTGATAATAGGGAATGCATGACAAGATCCAATGTATGAACATAAAATCAACATAGCTCACCCATGACATGTACAGATAAAATTAACCGAATTGACACACTAACACATGTCACTCTTAGGGTACACCTCACTTGGTTGCCTCGAACGTGGTCATTGAGTATAGGAAGTTTTAGAGGTCGCCCTCTTGTCCAAAGATCATAAGTTTCCTCGAAACGGTTGCCTCGGATAAAATGATCTAAGACATTAGGGTTACCGCTAAGGCATCCTAACGTTGCTTTAGTGACCACACGTCCCTTAATCGAATTGACCCGAAAACTCCAACGACGGTGCTACCTACTCCTCAATAGTGGGATAGCATTGTCTAAAGGACATTTGCACCGTTTAATTCCTTTTTCGAGTAGGTAGATGGTTCTTAAGTACTTGCTCCTTTTAAAACAAAATAAAACTTTTCGCACTTACACTCCTTTCAAACAAAAAACTCTTTTCAAACCAACAATCATAAAGAAAAGCAAACTTTTGAAAACACAATGAGCAAGTACCTAAGAGCCCGTGGATAACCACGGATAGAAAAGGTGCTAACACCTTCCATTTCTATAATCTACCTCCCGAACCTGAGAAATATCTCAAAAAGGAATTTTTATGTGCTTTTGTCCTTTCCTTGTTGGATAAAATAAAAGACGGTGGCGACTCTTGCTTACCGCGACATTTTGCAAAAACAAACGCAAACGCGAACCAGCATTCCAAAAACAGTCATTTCTTATTCCCACCAATCACATATTGGTTCTATCAGTTGGAAGGGTCCAATATTCGCAATTGGGAAGATTTGGCTGCCGCCTTCTATAAGCAGTACCAGTATAATTCTGATTTACTCCAACTCAGACGCAATTGCAAGGCATGTCTATGGGTGCAGGGGAAGGTTTCAAAACCTATGCCCAAAAATGGAGGGATCTCGTAGGCAGAGTTCAACCCCCTCTATCTGACAGAGAATTCTTGGATATGTTCCTAGGTACCTTGTCAGGTCTATTCTTCAACCACCTGATCATAGTCCCCCGATGTCCCTCGATGTTGCCTTCGGTAAAACGATCTAGCCCCTTACAAAAATTGTTAAAGCGTTTCACAAGTTGCTTTCTATGACTTTACAAATGTCCCGCGCCTGTACCTTCATATCCACGATGGGGCTTCTTACCAAATCAATGGTAAGCTAGCAACATCTAAAGGAAGAAGAAAAGAAAATTTAAGACTTTAAGACTAGGTAGATTCTCTCCTAGCTACTCGCTTTCTCACGACAAAAACCTTTTTAAACCGACACTTTCATCTTAAAACATTTTCAAAAAAAGAGACAAAACATTTTGTGTACGTTCTTATAGAGACGAGAACCATTGCAAAACATCTTCTCAAAAAAACACTTTCAAAAACACATTCCACAAACACATCTTTGAACTATTTTTCGAAACAAAACTTTATACGTGTTCTTATAGAGATGAGAACCATTACAAATACATTTTTCAAAATACTTTCAAAACCCACACCACAAGCACATTCAAAAGCAAATGATCTAGCGAGTAACTAAGATCCCATGGAAAACCATGGATGAAAAGGGTGCTAATACCTTCCCTTTTCATAATCTACCCCCCAATCCCGAGAAATAATATCGAAAGGTCTTTCATGTGCTTTTTTAACTTTCCTTTTGGATAAAAGAAAAGTCGGTGGTAACTCTTGTTATCCGCATAAATGTGATCAAAATGCAAAACACCCAAGTCAGTTCTCCCACCGTATCAAAACCCGTCAATAGACACAACCCTTCAATGGAGACAACCTGTTAATAGAGACAACTCGTCAATGGAGACAACCCGTCAATGTAGATAACCCGTCAATGGAGACAACTCGTCAATAGAGATAACCCGTCAAAAGAGAAAACCCGTCAATAGAGACAACCCGTCAATAGAGACAACTCGTCAACAAAGACAAAACCACCTACCAACGATCTCCAAATGGAATCTATAAGCCCATTCCCGACATCACAATGCTGATACTACTTCATGCGAGTGCAAATTTCTGGGCACTCTAGTGTTCAATCATCTTCCACCTTTGGATCACGAAAGGCCCGAACGCCAATCTATATCCTCAGGTTTAAGAAGATTGAACAGGGGCAACTGTTGTACCCCAAAATTTTCCCTCCCATATTTCTCAAGACATGTCAAGAAGAATCTCCAAATGGTTCAAGATTGCTCAAGAGTTGGACAGTCAAATCACCTCCTAAGGCAGTCAAGTCAAAATTAGGGTTTTAAGTTGCATCAAGGTCCTCACATCCAAATGGCCTAAAATTCTCCCCAATGTCCTAATATATTCTCAAGTTCATCTATGTCAAATGCCAAGCCTTGCAGAGAATGTTTGGTCAGTCAATTGCTCAAGAGGCCCAAAAATCGATTGTGCTAGGGCAAAAGTCAACTCTGACCTACAAATAGTCAAACCTTAAGAATTTTTGTTAAAATTATCATTTTGAAGGATAATTCATCATTTGATCAAGGGTTTATCATGATTAATCAAGGATTGCTCAAGATTCATCAAGATTCAAAGTTGCTAAATTAGGGTTTTGTAGGAAAACTCAACTCAACTTTGACCAAGCATAACTTTCTCATACTTTATGAGAAATGACCTATCCAAAGCTCATTTTGAATAGGATGAAATTTCCTACAATCCATCTTCACACCCCAAGATCAAGAAATGATCTCACAAAAAGTTACAAATTTGGACATTATAGGTCATTTTTGAAAGTCACCAAAAACACCTTTTTTGCCAAAGCTTATAACTTGAGCATGGATTATAAAAATGATATTCGACCCAAAGGGTTGGTTAGAGGACATATCAAGGTTTCTAAAAAGTCAAAGAACACCTCCAAAAGTTCAAAATTGAAGAAGTTATGCATTGTTGAAGTTGGGCATTTTTCCAAAATTGCCAAAAGTCAACTATCCTCAAAACTCCAATTTTTGACAAAAGGGCCCACTTTTTTCCACTTGATTTGATTTTGTCACACCACACACGTGTCCTATCTTCAGTTTCATGTCCATTCATTTATTTTTTTATTTTATTTAATTTTTATTGAATTAATTCATTTTAAATCAATATTAATTCAAATAAAATCCAAAAATTGATGGAATAATATCTTCTTGATCATTATAGGTCTTAATTATCGTGATACACATAATCAAAATCGTGCCAAGACATAACATGCACAAAATCTTGGATTTGAAACAAATATGGAAGCTTTGTTAATGGTGATCAAATCAAATCCCAAGTCTTCAATGCACATGGATTCAAGCCCAAAGATTAAACCTAATTCACTCTATAACACTTGTACAAGCTATACACATCAAGAACACGACCTGAAAGCTACAGAAAAGGCCAAACCAAATTGGAGGAAAAGCTTGGAAAATTGAAAACTGAAATCCACCCTAGAGGCAGATTTGAGGCCAAAGCTCAACGTGGTGTTCTTGCCTGACATCCAACAAAGCTAAATCAATCATAATCAAGCCCTGAGACAGCCCCAAACTCACTGTAAGTCGTCCTAAACACGACCCTATGCACGAATTCATAACCTCTGAATCTTGCATCTTTTTGCCAAAATCTTGACACTATCATGTTAGTCGATTCATTTAGAGTATTTCTGCATTATTTAATTTTGTTTTTGTAGCCTATATCGCCTTGCCCGAATCTAGGGTTTTAGAGGTTTGAATTTGGGGTTTTGTTTTGCAGGAATAATTAGGACAAACGATGACCATGGTTGTGTTCAGGTTGGAGAGACGAATACGTTGGTAGTCTTAGTTGGTATTTACATGGCCTAGGATGAATTTTGGAAGCAAGCCACGAATCTTCCTGCGGATAAAAATCCGCAGGTAAGAAAACAGGGATTTGTGAGGAAGACGAAGGCGTGTCTTCTTCCCATTGGTCCATTCAAATCTCGCGCTACTTTTTTTTTTTTTTCAGCAGATTAGTTGAGTTTCCAATATAATATTCATTGTGTATTTTAATAACAAACTAACGTGCTAGTTGAGTTGGCAAGCAGGTTAGTGTATTGTCTAATGGGACCTGTGTTCGAATCCCAGGTCCCCCAATGCCTTTGTATTATTTTGTTTCAAATTATTCCAAGCAGCACAACAAGCACAGTACACCATGCATCATCACCTGATCTTCTTCCAGATGGCCTTCAGGCCAAATCCAAGGGTCTAGATGGAGCAACCACCATACTCTCCAGTCAATGCATGCGCATGGAAGTGTCAAAGTCAAAGTAGGCTTGAATGAAAGTGGGCCAAACAATGTTGATTCTACCTCCAGATTGGGCCCAGCACCCCCTTTTGGTTATTTCTTTGCTTTTAATATTTTATTTATTTACTTGTTTTATTTTTATTATTCTTAATTAATTACTAACCAAATAATTAATATTTTTCTTAATAAAAATCAGAAAACATAAAAAATATTATTTTTATTAATTTCATTATTTTATTTTGTAAATAAACATCAATCAATTAATTTAGTTTTTAATTAGGTACAATTTTAATATTTTTGCAATAAATTAAAATTAATGTAGAATTAGGTTTTTAATAATTTTAATCATTTTTATTTTATTTCCTTAAATATAAAAAACCCAAAAATATATTTTTTTATTTAATTAATTAATTAACTTAGGTTTAATTTCATTTAAATCAAAAATAGCAAAAAAATCTTTTCTTAAATAAAAAAAAGGGTCAAAACCCTAAAAAATGCTCCGATTTAATTTTCTTACACGCGATTCATTTGATTCCAATATTGTAATTGTTTCCCCGCATGTAATAGTTTTAATAGGACTTTAATTATTTATCGCTTTATTTTACTTTCCGCAATTTAAATTAAAGGGTTTGTTTTTGGCGAGGTAAATACCCGACGACTTGTAATAGTTTAGATTTAATTTCCGCAAATTTAATTTCCGCAACTATACAATGTTAGATGTTTGATAATAGGGAATGCATGACAAGATCCAATGTATGAACTTAAAATCAACAATAGCTCACCCATGACATGTACAGATAAAATTAACCGAACTAACACACTTGCACATGCCACTCTTAGGGTACACCTCACTTGGTTGCCTCGAACGTGGTCATTGAATATAGGAAGTTTTAGAGGTCGCCCTCTTGTCCAAAGATCATAAGTTTCCTCGAAACGGTTGCCTCGGAAAAGATGATCTGAGACATTAGGGTTACCGCTAAGGCATCCTAACATTGCTTTAGTGACCACATGTCCCTTAATCGAATTGACCTGAAAACTCCAACGATGATGCTACCTACTCCTCAATAGTGGGATAGCATTGTCTAAAGAACATTAGCACAGTTTAATTTCTTTTTCGAGTAGGTAGATGGTTCTTAAGTACTTGCTCCTTTTAAAACAAAACAAAACTTTTCGCACTTACACTCCTTTCAAACAAAAAACTCTTTTCAAACCCACAATCACAAAGAAAAGCAAACTTTTGAAAACACAATGAGCAAGTACCTAAGAGCCCGTGGATAACCACAGATAGAAATGGTACTAACACCTTCCCTTTCTATAATCTACCTCCCGAACCCGAGAAATATCTCAAAAAGGAATTTTTTTGTGCTTTTGTTCTTTCCTTGTTGGATAAAATAAAAGACGGTGGCGACTCTTGCTTATCGCGACATTTTGCAAAAACAAACACAAAAACGCGAACCAGCATTCCAAAAACAATCAGTTCTCATTCCCACCGATCATAATATGTTTAGTAATTTAATCCACCAGGATGAGCGATTGAATTTAAAGATGAAAGAAATTTGAGGTAGTGATCCAAGTTAGCTTATCATTCCCTTCCCTCTTCATTTTATCCCTTTATTTTTTATTTGTGCTACATGTTATGGGATGATGATCTCTATATCATTTATCCCAACATGAAGTACATAGATTGCTATTGACCGACCTTAAAATAGGTGTGACTTCTATATAAGTCCACTTACAATTGCTTAACATAGCGCTAAATTTTGTCCAAATTCGAGTAAATGATCATTTGTGGCCCAAACCTATGTTTGCAAGCCCAAGTATGTTAACTTGAACCCTTTGATCCAATAACCTTGAGATTCATTGTTAGGAAGCTTTCAAGATGGTCATTCAACTAACCATTAACTTCTAACAATTGACTTTATTTTATGCTTTTATTTTATGCTATTTACTTTATGCACCATTTACTTTAGCATTTACATTTCATGCTATTTTGATCTTTGCTCACTTGAGCATTTAATTTTATGCCATTTTTATTTTGCTCACTTGAGATTTTATTTTCCTTTTGGAGACACTTAATAATCAACATGAATCATTACAAAATTAATGATGTTTGGACTACTTGATTACTATCCTTGGCATTATGGAGTATTGGACTTCTTAGACTTAGGAATAGAAACCTTGGCTTATGTTGGAGACCTTGTGACCTTAATTGTTATTTTGTCTGGAGTTGTTGGGGGTCACCCCAAGACATTGTGTTGTTTATTTATTTTGTGTGCAGGTTATTGTGATTACATACTTTGTCTGTAATCTGGAATTCAACTGTATACAGCCGTTACTCTGTCCAATTTTTGTGAAGACTTAATGCAATTGAAGCTTGGTTTTCTCAATAGGTTTAGTATCCTTTCTTTGTTTCAATCAAAAGAATGGGAATTCTATCTTGACTCATAATGTCAAGTGTTGGCTTCTTGTTGGTTAGACGGTTCTCTTCCTTAGCTTTTACCTTATGCTTTTGGATAGTCCCTTCATCTCCTCCCATCTTCTTTAATTTTCAAAACCTTCTCATCCTTTTTTAAAATCTTCTTTATTTATAAACTCGAACCAATTTCATAATAAAACTCGACCTTGTCGAGTGCCTTTTCTTTTAAAACTTCTTTTCTTTAAACAAACTTCAATTCATTTAATCATACTTTGACATCTTTCAAAATTAACAAAAACACTTCAACTCATTCAAACTCTTTTGTACGCTCGAGCACCTTTACCATTCAAACCTTTTTTCGAGATGAGACATGATTCATTGATAGTCGAGAAACATTCTCCTATCCCCATGGATATAAAGGTGTCAATTTTCCACTTGGGTATGCGAGGCTTTCTCAAACCCTCACTCTTGCTGACGCAAGGTCCATCTTTCTCACACCATGTAGGCGTTAGTCGAGATTTCTCTCCTAACAATGTCGACTTGTCTCTTCGTTTAAAATCAATCAACAGACAAATATTTTCTAGCTGGACTATGGTGCTCTAACTTTCCCATTGCACGAGGGATTACGTAGGCACTAAGTCTTACGACCCAAGGCGAGCAACAAAAATAATAATTAATACTCATTCATTATTTTCCTTTAGCAAGTAAACCTTTACATGACACTCCTTTTAAAAGAAACCAAACAAACTGGATCCTGCAGAGTAATGTAGATGCTTAGGATGCTAATACCTTCCCTTTGCATAACTGAACCCCGTACCTCGATCTCTGATCTTTTATTTCATTGTGGGTTTTGTTCGCTTTTTTTCCCATTTCCCTTTGGAAACAATAAAGTGCGGTGGCGACTTCATTGTGTGAGATAAGTCAATTGATGGCTTAATCTCAAATATTTACTGCTACATTTATTTTCCTATCATCATTGTCGCAATTTATTTCATCTCTGCTTGTCTCTTTGCCAACGGTGATCGTGCGCGACAACCGATACCAACAAATGTGTCACACTAATGTAGCCATTGTTTTAACCATATCGGTCTATGTCGTACAGTCTCCACAATCTATTGATACTTACCTAATGGTGTTCCCAGATCTGGGTAGATGATCTATACAAAACCCAAACACCCTTTTAAGAGTAAAGCAAGCAAGTAAAACAATGAAAGAATTTAAATGTGATATAGTCTCTAAGGTAACCCCACTTTTTGGATATCTCCAGCAGAGTCACCAGTTCTGTAATACAGTGGGAGAACTGACTTGGGTGTTTTGCGTTTTATCGCAATTATTACGGATGGCAAGAGTCGCCACCGACTTTTCTTTTATTCAATAAAAGAAAGAGTGAAAAGAACAAGAAATACCTTTTGAGAATTTTCTTGAGTTCGGGGGCTAGGTTATGAAAAGGGAAGGTGTTAGCACCCTTTTCATCTGTAGTTATCTACAAGCTCTGAGTTGCTAGCTCATGTTAAAATGCTTTGTTTGACATGTGTTCGTGATTTGTTTGAAAGTATTTTTTTAAAGTGCCTTTGTTTAGGTGAAATTTGTAACGATTCTCGTCTCTATAAGAATGTATACAAAGTGTTGAATTTTGAAAATATTTCCTGGAAATTGTTGGTGTTTTTGAAAGATGTTTTGAAATGTTGTGAGCAAGCAACTATGAACGTTCAACCTACTCAAAAAATCTTTGTTATTTTCCTCCTCCTTTAGATAGCGTTGTTTTACCATTAGTTAGTAAGAAACCATATCATTGGATGTGAAGGGACGGACGTGGGTCGTCGTATAGTCACAGAAGGAAACTTGTAGAATGCTTTAGCAAATGTCGTAAGGGACTAAGATCATTTACCGAAGGCAACTTTGAAGGGTCATTTGAGGGACTATGATCTTATAATCGAGGGTCTTTTGCTAAAACAATCCACGTTCAAGGGACATGACTATTTAATTTGAGGCAACAAGTGTGGGTTAACCCTAGAGGTGCAAGTGTGCAAAGTGTTTTGATTTCATGAATTTTTGTCTTTGCATTAGGGTTTTCTACTTGTTGATTTTATGTCTTTCCATACAAACCCTAATTACTAGCAATAATATTGAAAGTGATAAATTGTGGGAATTTAAAGTTCTACACTATTACATCATTTGGGGGATGGGGATAAAAATTACAAATGGAGAAATAAAAGCAATTAAACCCTAATTTACTATTACAACCATATCGAATAAATATGAAATAGAATGTACAAGAATGTAAAGTGAAACTAGGAAGAAGATTGTTTTTATATTTTTTTTGTATAAAAAATGTTCTAATTAGACTTAGTAAAAAGAAAAAATAATTAATTAAATTCCTAGATTCTAAATTAAAAGAACATTAAAATAAAACAAAGTCTAATATTAATTCAATTAAATTTAGGAAGAGAAAAAGAAATTAAATTTGTTAGGAAAATATTTTTAGGATTTTATGAAAGGGTTTTAAAGTTAACCTAATTAAACTTAATACAAAAGAGATTAATTAACATTCCTAATTTCTAAGTTAATTAAGTTAGCAAAGAAAATTAAAATAAACTACGTCTAGGTTAAGTTGATTAAGAAAAGAAATTTGTTAAGAAAAATGTTTTTGGTCGTTTATTTTAAAAGAAAAGAAATAAAAATAAACTAAATATCTAAATAATAATATAATTTTTTTGGTATTTTTGACATAATAAAAAAAATAGTAGTAATAATAAAAGTAATAAAGAAAAGAAAATAAAATAAAATATGAAATTAGAGTCAGGAAGATGTAAAAGTAAAAAGGAGGTTTGATAGAAAAAAACAGATTTTGTTTATTAGGCCCGATGGCCTATTTTTGTATGATTAGAAGAAAAAAACATAATGAAATAAAAGGAAGTGGATTGCGTGTTATTTAGAAAATGGGGGGTGTTAGTAAAAACATGGGGCCCAAACCAAATGGAGCCCAGCGTCTGCCTAATGATCCATTGGGGGAGGCCCTTTGAGGTTCACCATGGGGATAGCTTCCAGGAGTGTTGGATATGTCTTGTATCATGATCAAATGGTGATGATTGAAGAGTGTACCATGCGCGCGTTGGCTGGTTTGCACAGGTTCTAAAACAAGAAATTATGAAAAAATAAAAGGGTACCACTGGAGCTCAAACCCAGGTCCCAAAGGTTAACAGGCGCGTGCTTTACCACTGGGGTGGCTGTACATCCGTTTATTAATACAAAACCATAACTATATAAAATAAAACAAGTCCTGAGGTCAGCTTCATCTTCTTCCTCGCGCCCATGATTGAAACACCATCTTTGAATTTCTTATCTCACTCATTTCACAATGAAATTAAAAACTATAAACATGAAACTTGTGTATTTTTCCACCACGAATCCAACCATATAACTTATGTAAGCTAAAAGTCAAAGATGAAGATTAATTTTTATGGCCCTAAATTGAAACCTAATTTTTTCAGAAAGTTCAAATCTAAAATTCTCTACACACAATCAATATAAATGAAAACTATGAACATGGTTAGCTTTAGGGCAATTATCTTTACATTCTTACTTCAGAATGTATGCACAAAGGATACTTGTATCAAGATATTGAAGTTAGAAAAATTACATCTTGCATATGGATTAGTGTATGGAGTTTGAGCAAGCTTTGATGTGCTTTAAAAATCTGTTTAGCTTGCCTGGACCTCCTTGAGTGTATTTCAACTCCTACTTTGCTTTGAGGATGGCTGAAACTCCCTAATCAAGTCAAGTTGTAAGCTTCAGTTTTGGAAATGGTGGATGATGATGGAGTGATCACAGTCAAGAAACAGGGACTTGGATCACTTGTATATGAGGTATGTAAAGTGTTTGGATGATTAAAAGTCAATATGCACGAGGGGATTTTGAGTTTCAATTTTGAAGCTCAAAATAGATTTTTAGCCAGTTCTGTGTTTCAGAATGCTTGAGGGCCTTTGAGGGCTTGTAAACTCCTGCCTTGTCTTGAAAATAACTTGTCTATCTATATGAAAAAGGTTATAGATGTTTTGCACAAGGGATTTCTGAGTTGTAGGATTTTGGCTAGGTGGCTTGCTTTTGAAGAAAAGTGGAAAACAAGTTTCTATATGTTGTACAAGCATGGTCTGAAGTTGTTGGAGGCCTTAGACCTGTTTCTTCTGGTTTTGAATTTTCTTGTGTTCAGATGAAACAAGTTTGGGAGCTTAAGAAATCGACTTTGTGATTAAAGTGATCTTTATGAAAATGGATATGGAGCTTTTTGCAATTTCATTCAAAAATGGTATAACCAAGTGGAGAAAGCCTCAAATATTTGTGTAATGCATCACAAGTTTGTATAAATATCTTATTATGTGGAGATTTAGAAGCAACATGGTCTAAAAAGTGAGATTGGATGGTAAGGTTATGAGATTTAGTCTTGAGTTCTTCATAAAAATGACTTGATATTCAAGAATGAAATGCCAACTTCAAGTCTTCGAATCTCCTAGCTAAAAAATGATCTCTTCAAGTTCTTTGATATTTTGGAAAGCTTGAAACATCCTATATAACCTTCATGTTTACCATTTTGACAAAATCATCTTGGAACTTTGTGAAAATTGGCCAAGAACTTAGGTAAACAATATGCCTAAACTTTGTCAAATTTTCACTAAAGTGATTTTTAGAATAAGCACATGACTTCATGAATTTATAACTTAAAATATAAGAACTTCTAGGACTTGATCAGTAAATAAAAGATGTATATATCATCAATATCTACAACTTTCATGTTAAAAGTTTTCTTTGAATCATCTTGCATCTTCGTGAAAAAACGGCATGAAGTAATGAAATTATCATGTATAAAATACTTAGAAAAATTTCTAAGTCTTAAAAAGTTTGACTTTTCACATTTACTTTTGACTTTCTTGATTTCTTAATGATCAAGGTTCATATTTTTGAATGTCTTTATGAGTTGATCTTTGAAATCAAATCTTGATAAAAAAGTCAAAGTTTGACTTTTTGTGCATCAGTTGACTTTTCATTAGTTTATCAAAATTCAACTATCAATTCAATAATCTTGAGAAATGTTTTGAGCCCTGAAATTAGGTCAACATGTTATATTTTAATCCTTTAGATCATGCTTCAATCCATTAAGTCATGTTCTAGGTCAAAAATCACTGATCAGTCATTCTCAGTCAAAACCCTAATTTTGACCATTTTGCCCCTTTTGATGATTTGACTTTTTTTCTTGAGGAATTGTGATGAGAACTTGATCAATTGATGAATATGACTTCAAAATATTGATGTGGATCAAAAATCTTGAATTTTGATTATAGTTTGACCACAATTGTCTTTTACCCAATATAGTAGATTTTCAGTCATCTGAGCAATTGACTGAGCAATTTTGAGATTCAAGACTTGAAACTTAACATGAGTAATCTTGTAGGTCTATAAGATCCATGAAGGTCATTTGAGGCATTATGAGTCCAATTATCCTTGTGAAAATCAAAACCCTAATTTGAGGCATCAATGTTTAGGAGATGGTTTAATCTAGTCAACACTTGTGAACCTTTATGCTTTTGGAGATCTTGTGAGAAATGTCTTGAGAAAGGGGAGGGAAAATTTTGGGGTACAACAATGCCTTATAATCAACGTCAACAGAATGGTTCAACTATGAATGAAATCTTATGATCAAAGTCAATGGAATGAGTTAACTATAAATCACATTGTATTATCAAAGTCAATAGAATGGGTCAACTATGAAATTGGTTAACTACAAACGACATTGTATGATCAAAGTAAATGGAATGGATAAACTATGACTAACATTGTATTATAAATGTTAATGGAATGGGTCAACTTCAAATGACATAGAATAATCAAGTTCAATGTAATGGGTTAACTACGAATGACATCGTATGATAAAATTTAATGGAATGGGTCAACTACGAATAATATCGTATGATCATATTCAATGGAATGGATAAACTATGAATCAAATTGTATGATCAATGCCAATGGAACGGTTTAACTAAAAATGACATTGTATTATCAAAGTCAATGGAATGGGTCCACTATAAATGACATCGTATGATCAAAGTCAATGGAATGGGTTAACTAAGAATGACATTGTATGATCAAAGTCAATAGAAGGAGCCAACTACGAATGACCTCATATGATCAATGTCAATGGAATGGGTGAACTATGAATGTCATTGTATTATAAAATTCAATGGAATGGGTAACCTACAAATGAATCGTATGATCAAAGTCAATGGAATGGGTTAACTACGAATGACATTGTATGATCAAAGTAAATGGAATGGGTTAACTATGAATGACATTGTATTATAAAATTCAATGGAACAGGTTAACTATGAATGCCATTATATTATTAAAGTGAATAGAATAGGTCAACTACGAATGACATCGTATGGTCAAAGTCAATGGAATGGGTCAACTATGAATGACATTGTATTATCAAATTCAATAGAATGGGTCAACTATGAATGACATTGTATTATTAAATTCAATGTAATGGGTCAACTATGAACTATATCGTATGATCAAAGTTAATGGAATGAGTCAACTACGAAGGGCATTTCATGATCAAAGTTAATGGAATGAGTCAAATACGAATGACATCATATGATTAAAGTCAATGGAATGGGTCAACTACGAATGACATCGTATGATCAAAATCAATGGAATGGGTCAAATATTAATGATATTGTATAATCAAAGTCAATGGAATGGTTTAACTATGAATGACATTGTTTTATTAAATTCAATGGAATGGGTCAACTACGAATGACACTGTATGATCAAATTCAATGTAATGAGTCAATTACGAGTGACATCGTATGATCAATGTTAATTGAATGGGTCTACTACAAATGGCATCATATGATCAAATTCAATGGAATGGGTCAACTATGAATCACATCGTATAATCAAGGTCAATGGAATGGGTCAACTACAAATGACATCGTATGATCAAAGTCAATGGAATGGGTTAACTATGAATGACAATGTATTATCAAAGTCAATGGAATGGGTTAACTATGAATGACATTGTATTATAAATGTCAATGGAATGGGTTAACTATGAATGACATCGTATGATCAAATTCAATGGAATGTGTAACCTATTAATGACATCATATGATCAAATTCTATGACTACGAATGACATTGTATGATCAAATTCAATGGAATAGGTCAACTATGAATGACAATGTATGATCAAATTCAATGAAAAGAGTTAACTTTGAATGACATCGCGTGATGAAAGTCAATGGAATGGGTCAACTACTACTGACTTTGTATGATAAGTATCAATGGAACGGGTGAACTATGAATGACATTATGTTATCAAAGTCAATAGAATGAGTCAACTACGACTGACTCGTATGATCAATGTCAATTAAACCGGTAAAATATGAATGAAATTGTATTATCAAAGTCAATGAAATGAGTTAACTACAAATGACATTGTATGAACAAATTCCATGGAATGGGTCAACTACGAATGACATCGTATGATCAAAATCTATGGAATTAGTCAACTAGGAATGACATGGTATGATCATATTCAATGGACTAGATCAACTATGAATCACATCGTATGATCAATGTTAATGGAACGGGTGAACTACGAATGACATTTTATTGTCAAAGTCAATGGAATGGGTGAACTAGGAATGACATCGAATGATCAAATTCAATGGAGTGGGTTAACTACAAATGATATTGTATGATGAAATTCAATGGAATGGGTCAACTACTACTGACATCGTATAATCAAATTCAATGGAACGAGTTAACTATGAATGACATGGTATGATTAAATTTAATGGAATATGCCAACTATGAATGACATTAAATGATCAATGTCAATGGAACAGGTGAACTATAAATGACATTGTATTGTCAAAGTCATTGGAATGGGTCAACTACAAATTAAGCGTATGATCAAAGTTAATAGAATGGGTTAACTACGAATGACATTGCATGATCAAAGTAAATGGAAATGTCAAGTATGAATGACATTGTATTGTTAAAGCCAATGGAATGAGTTAATTATGAATGACATTATGTTATTAAAATTAATGGAATGGGTCAAGTATGAATGACATCGTATGATCGAAGCCCATGGAATGGGTAATCATTGAATGACATTGTAATATCAAACGCAATAGAATGGGTCAACTGTGAATGAAATTGTATTATCAAAGTTAATAGAACGGGTCAACTACAAATGACATTGTATGATCAAAATCAAAGAAATGGGTCAACTATGAATGCCATCATATAATCAAAGTCAATGTAACTAGTGAACTATGAATGACATTGTATTATCAAAGTAAATGGAATGGGTAACTTATGAATGACATTGTATTATCAAAGTCAATGGATTGGGTCAACTACGAATGACATCATATGATCAATGTACAGGGAATGGGTCAACAAAGAATGAAATCGTATGATTAATGTCAATGAAACGGGTGGAATTTGAATGACAATGTATTATGAAAGTCAATGGAATGGCACAACTATGAATGATATTGTATTATCAAAGTCAATGTAATGGGTCAACTACGAGTTATATCGTATGATCAAAGTTAATCAAATGTGTAAAATACAAATGACATCGTATAATCAAATTCAATGGAATGGTTCAACCATGAATGACATCTTATGATGAAAGTCAATGGAATGAGTTGACTATAAATCACATTGTATTATCAAAGGCAACATAATAGGTAAACTATGAATGGCATTGTATGATCAAAGTCAATGGAATGGGTCAAGTATGACTAACATTGTATTATCAAATTTAATGGAATGGGTCAACTACAAATGACAATGTATGATCAAATTCAATGGAAAGGGTTAACTACGAATGACATCAGATGATCAAATTCAATGGAATGCGTCAACTAAGAATTATATCTTATGATCAAAGTTATTGGAATGGGTCAACTACAAGTTACATTGCATGATCAAAGTTAATTGAATGAGTTAACTGTGAATGACATCATATGATCAAAGTAAATGGAATGGTTCAACTACGAATAACATCGTATGATCAAAGTTAATGGAATAGGTCAACTATGAATGACATTGTATAAGCAAAGTGAATGGAATGGGTTAACTGTGAATGACAATGTATTATTAAATTCAATGGAATGGGTCAACTATGAATGACATTGTATGATCAAATTCAATGGAATGGGTCAACTACGAATGACATTATATGGTCAAAGTTAATGGAATGGGTTAACTACAAATGACATTGTATGGTCAATTTTAATGGAATAGGTAAACTATGAATCATATTGTATGATCAAAGTCAATGGAATGGGTCAACTACGAATGACATTGTATGATCAAAGTTATTGGAATGGGTAAACTATGAATGATATTGTATTATCAAAGCCAGTGGAATGGGTTAACTATGAATGACATTGTATTATCAAAGTCAATAGAGGGTTAACTATGAATGACATTGTATTATCAAAGATTGAATGGATCAAATATGAATGACATCATATGATTAAAGTCAACAGAATCGGTCAACTTTGGTAGTCATGTACTTTAAAATCTCTGAGCACTTGCAACCACAACATATCTTTTCATTGTGTGTATTTGGATCGTTTGAATCCAACAACAAATTTCTGGTTTGATGTCCTATTTTACGAATTTGTAGAGGCTGACAATCAATATCATCATTCCATATAAACAAATTACAGCTTGTCATTTCCTATAAATGAATCAACCGAATAATGAAAATAAACATAAAAATAAGAAATTGTTTCAGATAAGAAATTGTTTAAAATAAGAAATCATTTAATATAAGAAATCGTATAAAATTAACAACATCAATAACAGACTGCAACTCATAAAATAAGAAGTCGTAACAAATAAAGTAAAATCAAACTCACCCCCCAATTTAAACATTTACAATACCTCCTTTTAGGGTTATCGTTTCACTTGGAGATGATTAACCTCATTGGTTCATTGCAACCATATTCTGGTATTTGAAGCAGCATGGAATTTGAAATAGATGCCGAAGATATGATTGAACGAATGTTGAAAGCGAATGTGAAGAAGGGATGCGACAAATTGAGAATTTAGGGTTTGTGAAGAGATGATACAAGAAGCTTTTGTATGCGTGTAAAATATGTATTGGAATGTGGTACGGGTATTTGGAGGGAGTAGTCCCTCCAAAGAACATGAAGCAACAAGTAGGATTTGGATTCAATTTGGTGCATCTAATGTGTTAACATAGTATAGTTAACAACCGTCTGATTGAAATCAATGGTTAATATATATAGGTGATAGATTAATCACATCCCTCCATAATAAATTAGCGTATGTGATTTAAAACAATGGAAAACTTTTTCAAAATTAATAAAAACAAATTTTGATTATTATTATAAGAGTCTATTTAATTTAAAATTATTTATTTCATTTAACAATTATCTATTTCATATAAAAATAGACAAATTATCAAAACATTGTCTATTTAATTTAAAAATTATAAATTTTTCTAAAATTTAAGAGTTAAATTTAAGTCTATTGTATTTAAATATAATAATTTTCACTAAAATTCAAAAATTATATTTAACTCTATGAGTCACATTGAATTATCAAAGTCAATGGAATGAGTTAACTATGAATAACATTGTATTATAAAATTCAATGGAGTTAGTCATCTACGAATGATATCATATGATCAAATTCAATTGAATGGGTCAATTATGAATGATATAGTATGATCAAATTCAATGGAATAGGTCAACTACGAATCACATCGTATGATCAAATTCAATGGAATAGATCAACTATGAATCACAT
The DNA here is from genome assembly GCA_948472305.1 of Vicia faba. NCBI lineage: Eukaryota > Viridiplantae > Streptophyta > Magnoliopsida > Fabales > Fabaceae > Vicia > Vicia faba. The sequence continues at coordinate 612,829,487 of OX451735.1, forward strand.
CGTATGATCAAAGTCAATGGAATGGGTAAACTATTAATGACTTTCTATTATAAAAGTTAATGGAATGGGTTAACTTTGAATGACATTGTATTTTCAAATTCAATGGAATGCGTTAACTATGAATGACATCGTATGATAAAATTCAATGGAATGGGTCAACTATTAATGACATTGTATGATCAAATTCAACGACTATGAATGACATCGTAGGATCAAACTCAATGGAATAGGTCAACTTTGAATGACAATGTATGATGAATATCAATGGAATGGGTGAACTATGAAAGACATTGTGTTATCAAAGTCAATTAAATAGGTCAACTACAAATGACATCGTATGAAAAAATTCAATGGAATGGGTCAACTACGAATTACATGGTATGATCAAAATCAATGGAATGAGTTAACTAGGAATGACATGGTATGATCAAATTCAATGGAATAGATCAACTATTAATCACATCGTATGATCAACAATGGAACGGGTAAACTACGAATGACATTTTATTTTCAAAGTCAATGGAATGGGTCAACTACGAAGGACATCGAATGATGAAATTTAATGGAATGGGTCAACAACAAATGACATGGTATAATATAATTCAATTGAACGATTTAACTATGAATGACATGGTATGATCAAAGTCAATGGAATCGGCCAACTACGAACGACATCAAAGGATCAATGTCAATTGAAAAGGTGAACTATGAATGACATTATATTATCAAAGTCAATGGAATGGGTCAACTACAAATGAATCGTATGATCAAAGTCAATAGAATGGGTTAACTACGAATGACATTGTATGATCAAAGTAAATTGAATGGGTCAACTATGAATGACATTGTATTATTAAAGTCAAAGGAATGGGTTAACTATGAATGACATGGTATTATTAAATTCAATGGAATGGGTAAACTACGAATGACATCGTATGATCAAAGTCAATGGAATGGGTAAGATATGAATGACATTATAATATTAAATGCAATGTAATTGGTCAACTACGAATGCCATTGTATGATAAAGTCAATGAAATGGGTCAACTACGATTGACATCGTATGATCAAAGTCAGTGGAATGAGTTAACTATGAATAAAGTTATTATCAAATTCAATAGAATGGGTTAACTATGAATGACATTGTATTATCAAAGTTATTAGAATGGGTCAACTACAATGACATCGTATGATCAAAATCACAGGAACGGGTCAACTATGAATGACACTGTATTATCAAAGTCAATTGAACGAGTGAACTATTAATGGCATTGTATTATCAAAGTCAATGGAATGGGTGACTTATGAATGATATTGTATTATCAAAGTCAATGGAATGGGTCAACTACGAATGACATCATATGATCAATATCAAGGAAATGGGTCAACTACGAATAACGTCGTATAATAAAACTCAATAGAATTGGTCAACTATGAATGACATTGTATTATCAAAGTCAATGGAATTAGACAACTATTAATGACATTGTATTATCAAAGTCAATGCAATGGGTCAACTATGAGTTATACTGTATGATCAAAGTTAATCGAATGGGTCAACTACGAATGACATTGTATGATCAAAGTAAATGGAATGGTTCAACTACGAATGACACTGTATCATAAAAGTCAATAGAATGGGTCAACTACGAATGACATCTTATGATCAAAGTCAATGGAATGAGTTAACTATAAATCACATTGTATAATCAAATTCAATAGAATGGGTCAACGATGAATGACATTGTATGATCAAAGTCAATGGAATTGTTTAACTACAAATGACATTGTAAGATCAAAGTCAATGGAATGGGTCAACTATGACTAACATTGTATTATCAAATTTAATGGAATGGGTTAACTAAAAATGACATCGAATGATCAAGTTCAATGGAATGGGTTAACTACAAATGACATCGTATGATCTAATTTAATGGAATGGGTTAACTATGAATGATATCGTTTGATCATATTCAATGGAATGGATAACCTATGAATCACATAGTATGATCAATTACAATCGAACAATTGAACTATAAATGACATTGTATTATCAAAGTCAATGGAATGGGTCAACCACGAATGACATTGTATGATCAAATTCAATGGAATGTGTTAAGTATGAATGACATCGTATGATCAAAGTTAAAGGAAGAAGCCAACTATGAATGACATCGTATGATAAATATCAATGGAATGGGTAAACTAAGAATGACATTGTATTATCAAATTCAATGGAATGGGTAACCTACAAATGAATCATATGATCAAAGTAAATGGAATTGGTTAACAACGAATGACATTGTATGATCAAAGTAAATGGAATGGGTCCAATATGAATGACATTGTATTATAAAAGTCAATGAAACGGGTTAACTATGAATGCCATTTTATTATTAATGTTAATAGAATGGGTCAACTACGAATGATATCGTATGACCAAAGTCTATGGAATCGGTCAAAATGAATGACATCGTATTATCAAAGTCAATTGAATTGGTCAACTACGAATGACATTGTATGATTAAAGTCAATGGAATGGGTAAACTATGAATGCCATTGTATGATAAAAATAAATGGAATGGGTCAACTATGAATGATATTGTATTATCAAATTCAATGGAATGTGTTAACTATGAATGACATTGTATTATCAAAGTTAATTGAATGGGTCAACTTCAAATGACATTGTATGCTCAATGGAAATGGAATGGGTCAATTATGAATGACACCATATGATCAAAGTCAATGGAATGGGTCAACTATGAATGACATTGTATTATCAAAGTCAATGAAATGGGTCATCTATGAATGACATTGTATTATGAAAGTCAATGTAATGGGTTAACTGCAAATTATATCTTATAATCAAAGTTAATGGAATTGGGCAACTACAAGTTACATTGCATGATTAAAGTCAATTGAATGAGTCGCCTACGAATGACATCTTATGATCAAAGTCAATGGAATGGGTCAACTACGAATGACATCGTATGATCAAAGTCAATGGAATAGGTCAACTATGAATGACATTGTATAAGCAAAGTGAATAAAATGGGTAAACTATGAATGACATTGTATTATTAAATTCAATTGAATGGGTCAACTATTAATGACATTGTATGATAAAATTCAATTGGAATGGGTCAACTACGAATGACATTGTATGGTCAAAGTTAATGGAATGGGTTAACTACAAATGACATTGTATGATCAATAATAATGGAATGGGTCAACTATTAATCACATTGTATGATCAAAGTCAATGGAATGGATCATCTACGAATGACATTTTATGATCAAAGTTATTGTAATAGGTCAACTATGAATGGTATTGTATTATCAAAATAAGTGCAATGGGTTAACTATGAATGACATTGTATTATCAAAGTCAATATAATGGGTTAACTATGAATGACATTGTATTATCAAAGATTGAATGGATCAAATATGAATGACATCGTATGATTAAAGTCAAGGGAATCGGTCAACTTTGGTCGTCATGTCCTTTAAAATCTCTGAGCACTTGCAACCACAACATATCTTAGCATTGTGTGTATTTGGATCGTTTGAATCCAACAACAAATTTCTTGTTTGATGTCCTATTTTACGAATTTATAGAGGTTGACCATCAATATCATCATTCCATATAAACAACTTACAACTTGACATTGCCTATAAATTAATCAAACGAATAATGAAAATAAACATAAAAATAAGAAATTGTTTCAAATAAGAAATCATTAAATATAAGAAATCGTATAAAATTAACAAAATAAATAACAGACTCTAACTCATAAAATAAGAAACCGTAACAAATCAAATAAAATCAAACTCACCCCCCAATTTACACATTTCCAATACCTCCTTTTAGGGTTATCATTTGACTTGGATATGATTAACCTCATTGGTTCATTGCAACCATATTCTGGTATTTGAAGCAGTATGGAGTTTGAAACAGATGTCGAAGATATGATTGAACGGATGTTGAAGGCGAATGTGAAGAAGGGATGCGACAAATTGAGAATTTAGGGTTTGTGAAGAGATGATACAAGAAGCTTTTGTATGCGTGCAAAATATGCATTGGAATGTGGTACGAGTATTTGGGGGGAGGACTCCCTCCAAAGAACATGAAGCAACATGTAGGATTTGGATTCAATTTGGTGCATCTAATGCATTAACATAGTATAGTTAACAACCGTCTGATTGAAATCAATGGTTAATATATATAGGTGACAGATAAATCACATCCCTCCATAATAAATAAGCGTATGTGATTTAAAACAATGGAAAACTTTTTCAAAATTGACCACAACAAATTTTGATTATTATTATTAGAGTCTATTTCATTTAAAATTATTTATTTCATTTAACAATTATCTATTTCATATAAAAATAGACAAATTATCAAAACTTTGTCTATTTAATTTAAAAATTATAAATTTTTCTAAAATTTAAGAGTTAAATTTAAGTCTATTGTATTTAAATATAATAATTTTCACTAAAATTCCAAAATTATATTTAAGTTTATGAGTCACATTGAATTATCAAAGTCAATGGAATGAGTTAAGTATGAATAACATTGTATTATAAAAGTCAATGGAGTTAGTCATGTACGAATGACATCATATGATCAAATTCAATGGAATGGGTCAACTACGAACCACATCGTGTGATCAAATTCAATGGAATGGGTCAAGTATAAATCACATTAAATTATCAAAGTTTATGGAATGAATTAACTATAAATGGCATTGTATTATCAAAGTCAATGGAATGAGTCAACTACTAATGACATCGTATGATCAAATTTAATGTAATGGGTCAACTATGAACGATATTGTATGAACAAATTCAATGGAATGAGTAAACTATAAGTCACATTAAAGTATCAAAGAGAATGAAATGAATTAACTATGAATGACATTATATTATCAAATTCAATGGAATGTATCAACTACGAATGACATTGTATGATCAAATTAAATGGAATGGATCAACTACGAATGACATTGTATGATCAAATTAAATGGAATGGATCAACTAAGAATGATATCGTATGATGAAATTCAATGGAAGGGGTCAACTATGAATCATATCGTATGATCAAATTCAATAAAATAAGTCAAAAATAATTTAATTGTATTATTAAAGTCAATGGAATGGGTAAACTATGACTATGATTGTAATATCAAAGTAAATGAAAAGGGTTAACTATAAATCACATTATAATAACAAAGTCAATGGAATGGGGTAATTATGAATGACATTGTATTATAAAAGTCAATGGAATGGGTAAACTACAAATTACATTGTATGATCAAATTTAATGGAATGGGTTAACCATGAATGACATAGTATGATCAAATTCAATGGAATGGATTAACTATGAATCACATTGTAATTTCAATTTCAATTGAATGGGTAAACTACGAATGAAATTGTATCATCAAAGTCAATGGAAGGGGTCAACTACAAATAGCGACGTATGATCAAATTCAATGGAATGGGTCAACTGCGTATAACATTGTATTGGAAAATTCAATGGAATGGGTCAACTACGAATGACATCGTATGATCAAATTCAATGGAATAGGTTAGATATGAATTAAATCGTATGATCAAAGTCAATGGATGGGTCAACTACGAATGACATCGTATGATCAATGTCAATGGAACGGGTGAACTATGAATGAAATTATATTATCAAAGTAAATTGAATGAGTTAACAATGAATGACATTGTATTATCAAAGTCAATGGTGTGGGTCAACTTAAAATGACATTGATTGATCAAATTTAATGGAAAGGATCAACTATTAATAACATCATATGATCAAAATTAATAGAATGTGTCAACTACGAATCATATCGTATGATCGGATTCAATGGAATGAGTCAACTACGAATGAATCGTATGATCAAAGTCAACGGAATGCGTTAAATAAGAATGACATCACATAATGAAAGTAAATAGAATAGGGCAACTATGAATGACATTATATTGTCAAAGTCAATGTAAAGAGTAAACTATGAATGACATTGTATTATCAAAGTCATTGGAATGGGTCAACTACGAATGACATCATATGATCAAACTCAAGGGAATGGGTCAACTACGAATGACATCGTATGATCAAAGTCAATGGAATAGGTTAACTATGAATGACATCACATAATCAAAGTGAATGGAATGGGTTAACTATGAATCACATTGTATTATTAAATTCAATGGAATGGGTCAACTTCGAATGACATTGTATGATCAAATTCAATGGGATGGGTCAACTACAAATGACATCGTATGATCAAAGTTAATGGAATGGGTTAACTACAAATGACATCGTATGATCAATTTTAATGGAATGGGTCAACTATGAATCACATTGTATGATCAAAGTCAATGGAATGGGTTAACTACGAATGACATTGTATGACCAAAGTTATTGGAATGGGTCAACTATGAATGGTATTGTATTATCAAAGTCAGTGGAATGGGTTAACTATGAATGACATTTTATTATAAAAGTCAATAGAATGGGTTAACTATGAATGACATTGTATTATCAAAGATTGAATGGATCAAATATGAATGACATCGTATGATTAAAGTCAAGGGAATCGGTCAACTATGGTAGTCATTTCCTTTAAAATCTCTAAGAAATTGCAACCACAATATATCATTGCATTATGTGTATTTGGATCGTTTGAATCCAACAACAAATTTCTGGTTTGATGTCCTATTTTACAAATTTATGGAGGTTGACCATCAATATCATCATTCCATATAAACAACTTACAGCTTGTCATTTCCTATAAATGAATCAAACATATAATGAAAGTAAACATAAAAATAAGAAATTGTTTCAAATAATAAATTATTTAAAATAAGAAATCATTTAATATAAGAAATCGTATAAAATTAACAAAATCAATAAAAGACTCCAACTCATAAAATAAGAAATTGTAACAAATAAAATAAAATCAAACTCAACCCCCAAATTACACATTTCCAATACCTCCTTTTAGGGTTATCAATTGACTTGGAGATGAATAACCTCATTGGTTTATTGAAACCATATTCTAATATTTGAAGCAACTTGGAGTTTGAATTAGATGCCGAAGACATGATTGAACGAATGTTGAAGGCGAATATGAAGAAGGGATGCGAAAAATTGAGAATTTAGGGTTTGTAAAGAGATGATACAAGAAGCTTTTGTATGCGTGCAAAATACGCATTGGAATGTGGTACGAGTATTTGGGGGGAGGACTCTCTCCAAAGAACATGAATCAACATGTAGGATTTGGATTCTATTTGGTGCATCTAATGCATTGACATAGTATAGTTAACAACTGTCCGATTGAAATCAACGGTTAATATATATAGGTGATAGATTAATCACATCCCTCCATAATAAATAAGCCGCCGTGATTTAAAACAATGGAAAACTTTTTCAAAATTGACTACAACAAATTTTGATTATTATTAGAGTCTATTTCATTTAAAATTATTTTTTTCATTTAACCATTATCTATTTCATATAAAAATAGACAAATTATCAAAAATTTGTCTATTTAATTTCAAAATTATAAATAATTCTAAAATTTAAGAGTTAAATTTAAGTCTATTGTATTTTAATATTATAATTTTCACTAAAATTCAAAAATTATATTTAAGTCTATGAATCACATTGAATTATCAAAATCAACAAAATGAGTTAACTAGGAATGACATTATGTTATAAAAGTCAATGGAGTTAGTCAACAACGAGTGACATCATATGATCAAATACAATAGAATGAGTCAACTATGAATGCTATTGTATGATCAAATTCAATGGAATAGGTCAACTATGAATCACATCGTGAGATCAAATTCAATGAAATGGGTCAACTATAAATCACATTGAATTATCAAAGTCAATGGAATGAATTAACTATAAATGGCATTGTATTATCAAATTCAATGGAATGAGTCAACTACGAATGACATCGTATGATCAAATTCAATTGAATGGTCAACTAGAAATGATATTGTATGATTAAATTCAATGGAATGAGTCATGTATAAGTCACATTAAAGTATCAAGTCAATAAAATGAATTAACTATGAATGATATTATAATATCAAAGTCAATGGAATGCATCAACTACGAATGACATTGTATGATCAAATTCAATGGAACGGGTAAACTAAGAATGATATTGTATGATCAAATTCAATGGAAGGGGTCAACTATGAATCATATCGTATGATCAAATTCAATAAAATGAGTCAACTATGAATTACATTGTATTAACAAATGAAATGGAATGGGTAAACTATTACTGACATTGTATTATTAAAGTAAATGAAAAGGGTTAACTATAAATCACATTGTATGATCAAAGACAATGGAATGGGGTAACTATGAATGACATTGTATTATCAAAGTCAATGGAATGGGTAAACTACGAATAACATTGTATGATTAAATTTAATGGAATGGGTTAACCATGAATGACATAGTATGATCAAATTCAATGGAATGGGTCAACTATGAATTACATTGTAATTTCAATTTCAATGGAATGGGTGAACTACAAATGAAATTGTATAATCAAATTCAATGGAAGGGGTCAACTACAAATAGCAACGTATGATCAAATTCAATGGAATGGGTCAACTACGTATAACATTGTATGATAAAATTCAATGGAATGGGTCAACTACGAATGACATCGTATGATCAAATTCAATGGAATAAGTTACATATGAGTGCAATCGTATGATGAAAGTCAATGGAATGGGTCAACTAATAATGACATCATATGATCAATGTCAATGGAACGGGTGAACTATGAATGAAATTGTATTATCAAAGTATATTTAATGAGTTAACTATGAATGACATTGTATTATCAATGTCAATGTTATGGGCCAACTATGAATGACATTGATTGATTAAATTTAATGGAAAGGATCAACTACTAATAACATCGTATGATCAAAATTAATAGAATGTGTCAACTACGAATCATATTGTATGATAAAATTCAATGGAATGAGTAAAATATGAATGAATCGTATGATCAAAGTGAATAGAATGCATTAACTACAAATGAAATCTCATAATCAAAGTAAATAGAATAGGGAAACTATGAATGACATTGTATTGTCAAAGTCAATGGAATGGGTCAACTACTAATGACATCGTACAATCAAAGTCAATTGAATGGGTCAACTATATATGAAATTGTATTATTAAATCAATGGAATGGGTCAACTATGAATTACACTGTTTGATCAAAGTCAATGGAATGGGTCAACTATGGTTGACATTGTATTATCAAAGTCACCGAAATTGGTTCACTATGAATGACATTGTATTAATAATGTCAATGGAATACGTCAACTACGAATGACATCCTATGTTCAAAGTCAATGGAATGGGTCAACTATGAATGACATTGTATTATCAAAGTAAATGGAATCCGTGAATTATGAATGACATTGTATTACCAAAGTCCATGGAATGGGTTAACTGAGAATAACATTGTTTTATAAAGGTCAATGGAATGGGACAAATACGAATGACAATGTATGATCAAAGTCAATTGAATAGGTCAACTACGAATGACATTGTATGATCAAAGCCAATGAAATGGGTTATTTATGAATGACATTGTTTTATCAATTTTAATGGAGTGGGTTAACTATGAATGACATTATATTATCAAAGTCAATGGAATGAATTAACTATGAATGACATTGTATTATCAAAGTTAATGGAATGTGTCAACTATTAATGACATTGATTGATCAAATTCAATAGAATGGATCAATGACGAATAATAATGTATGATCAAATTTAATAGAATGTGTCAACTACGAATCAAATCATATGATCATACTCAATAGAATGGGTCAACAATAAATCACACTGAATTAACAAAGTCAATGGAATGATTCAACTAAGAATGACATTGTATCTTCAAATTCAATGGAATGGGTCAACTACAAACGATATTGTATGATCAAATTCAATCAAATGAGTCAACTATGAATCAAATTGAATTATCAAAGTCAGTGAAATGAGTTAACTATGAATGAAATTATATTATTAAAGTCAATGGAATGAGTCAACTACGATTGGCATTGTATGATCAAATTCAATGTAATGGGTCAACTATGATTGATATCGTATGATTAAATTCAATGGAATGGGTCAACTATGAATCACATCGTATGATCAAATTCAATGGAATGGGTCAACTACGAATGACATTGTATGATCAAATTGAATGGTATGAGTTAACTGGGAATTACATTGTATTATCAAAGTCAATGGAATGGTTAAAGCATGAATGGAATTATATTATCAAAGTAAATGAAAATGGTTAACTATGAATATCATTATATTAACAACATCAATGGAATGGGGTAACTATGATTGACATTGTATTATTAAATTTAATGGAACCGAACGGGAGCACTATGAATGACATTGTATTATAAAAGTCAATAGAATGAGTCAACTACAAATAACGTTGTATGATTAAATTCAATGGAATGGGTCATTTACGAATGACATTGTATGATCAAATTTAATGGAATGGGTGAACAATGAATGACATAATATGATAAAATTAAATGGAATGGGTCAACTATGAATCAAATTGTAATTTAAATGTTAATGGAATGGGTGAACTAAGAATGAAATTGTATCATCAAATGTAATGGAAGGGGTCAAATACAAATTGCATCGTATGAGCAAATTTAATGGAATTGGTAGACTATGTATAACATTGTATGATAAAATTCAATGCAATGGGTCAACTTGAAATGAAATTGTATGATCAAATTTAATGGAATAGGTTACATATGAATGAAATTGTATGATCAAATTCAATGGAATCGATTAACTACGAATGACAACATATGATCAATGTAAATGGAACGGGTTAACTATGAACGAAATTATGTTATCAATGTCAATGGAAAGAGTTAACCATGAATGACATTTTATTATCAAAGTCAATGAAATTGATTGATCAAATTCAATGGAATGGATCAACTATGAATAACATCGTATAATCAAAATTAATAGAATGTGTCAACTACGAATCATATCTTATGATGAAATTCAATGGAATGACTCAACTACAAATAAATCTCATGATCAAAGTCAATGGAATGTGTTAACAACGAATGACATCGCCTAATCAAAGTAAATTGAATGGGTTAACTATGAATGACATTGTAATATCAAAGTAAATGAAATCGGTCAAATACGAATAAAATTGTATGTTCATAGTCAATTGAATGGGTCAACTATGAATGACATTGTATGGTCAAATTCAATGGAATGGGTCAACTATGAATAACATTGTTTTATCAAAGTTAATGAAGTGGGTTAATTATGAATGACATTGTATTATCAAATTCAATTGAATGAGATAACTATGAATGACATTGTATTATCAAAGTCAATAAAATGGGTCAATTATAAATGACATTGATTGATTAACTACATTAGAATGGATCAACTTTGAATAACATCGAATGATCAAAGTTAATAGAATATGTCAACTATGAATCACATTATATGATCAAACTCAATTGAATGAGTAAACTATAAATTAAATTGAATTAAGAAAGTCAATGGAATGAGTTAACTATGAATAACATTGTATTATCAAAGTCAATGGAATGAGTCAACTACAAATGAAATCATATGATCAAATTCAATGGAATGCGTCTACTATGAATGCTATCATATGATCAACTTCAATGGAATGGGTCAACTACGAATCTCATTGTATGATAAAATTCAACATAATTAGTCAATATCAAATCACACTGTATTATCAAAGTCAATGGAATGGATAAACTATGAATGACATTGCATGATCAAATTCAATGGAATAGGTAAACTGTGAATGACATTGTATGATCAATTTTAATGAAATAGGTTAACTTTGGATGACATCGTTTGATCAAAGTCAATGGAATGGGTCGACTACAAATGGCATCATGTGATAAATGTCAATGGAACGGGTGAACTATGAATGCCATTGTGTTATTACAGTCAATGGAATGGGTCAACTATGAATGACATCATATGATCAATGTCAATGGAACGGGTGAAATACGAATGACATTGTATTACCAAAGTTAAAGCAATGGGTCAACTACAAATGACATCTAATGAGTAAATTCAATGTAATGGGTCAACTAAGAATTCCATCCTATAATCAAAGTCAATGGAATGGGTCAACTATGAATGATATTGTATTATCAAATTCAATGGAATCTGTGAATTATGAATGACATTGTATTACCAAAGTCAATGGAATGGGTTAACTATGAATGACATTGTACGATCAAATTCAATGGAATGGGTCAACAATGAATGACATTGTATGATAAAAGTCAATTGAATGGGTCAACTATGAATGATAATGTAATATCAAAGTCAATGGAATGGGTCAACTGCGAATGACATCGTATGATCAAAGTCAATGGAATGGGTCAACTACGAAGGACATCATATGATCAAAGTCAATGGAATGGGTCAACTATGAATGACATTGTATTATCCAATTCGTCGAATGGGTTAACTAATAATGACATTGTAATATCAAAGTAAATGGAATGAGTTAAATACAAATGACATCATATGATCAAATCAAAGAAATGGGTCAACTGTGAATGACATTGTATTGTCAAAGTCAATGGAGTGAGTGACTTATGAATGACATTGTATTCTCAAAGTCAATGGAATGGGTCAACTACGAATGACATCATATGATCAATGTCAACGGAATGGGTCAACTATGAGTGAAATCGTATGAAAAACTCAATAGAATGGGTAAACTTTGAATAATATTGTATTATCAAAGTCAATCAATGGGTAAACTACGAGGGTTTTTCGTATGATAAAAGTTAATCGAATTGGTCAACTACAAATGATATTGCATGATCAAATTTAATGGAATGGTTCAACAACGAATGACATTGAATGATCAAATTCAATAGAATGGGTCCACTATGACTAACATTATATTATTAAAGTTAATGGAATGGGTTAACTATAAATAACATTGTATAATTAAATTCAACAAAATGGTTAACTACAAATGTCATCGTAAGACCAAATTAAATTAAATGGGTAAACTACGTTTGACATCGTATGACCATATTTAATGTAATCAATCAACTATAATCACACCGTATGATCAATGGAAATGGAAAGGTTGAACTAAAAATGACATTGTATTATCAAAGTTAAAGGAATGGGTCATTTACGAATGACATCGTATGATCAAATTGATTAGATTGGGTCAACTAGATAAGATATCTTATGATTAAATTCAATGGAATGGGTCAACTATGAATGACATCGTATGATCAAATTTAATGGAATGGGTTAACTATGAAAGGTATTGTATGATCAAAGTCAATGGAATAAGCCAACTACGAATGACATCGTATGATGAATGTCAATGGAATGGATGAACTATGAATGCCATTGTATTATCAAAGTCAATGGAATAGGCAACCTAAAAATGAATAGTATGATCAAAGTTAATGGAATGGGTTAACTACGAATGACATTGTATGATTAAAGTAAATGGAATTGGTCAACTATAAATGACATTATATTATCAAAGTCAATGGAAGAGGTTAACTATGAATGACACTGTATTATTAAAGTCAATGGAATGGGTCAACTACGAATGTCATTGATTATCAAAGTCAATGGAATGGGTAAACTATGAATGACATTGTATTATCAAAGTCAATCAAATAAGTCAACTAAGATTGACAACATATGATCAATGTCAATGGAATGGGTCAACTATGAATGACATTGATTGACCAAAGTCAATGGAATGGGTCAACTATTTATGACATTGTATTATCCAGGTCAATGTAATTGAATATATGAATGACATTGTATTACCAAAGATAGTGGAATGGGTCAAATACGAATTCCATCATATAATAAAAGTTAATGGAATGGGTCAACTATGAATGACATTGTATTGATCAAAGTCAATGGAACGGGTCAACTACAAATGGCATCGTATGATCAATGTCAATGGAACGGGTGAACTATGAATGAAATTGTGTTATCAAAGTCAAAGGAATGGGTCAACTACGAATGACATAGAATGGTCAATGTCAAAGGAATATGAGAAATATGCATTACATTGTATTATCAAAGTTAATGGAATTGGTTAACTACAAATATCATCGTATGATGGAAATCAATGGAATGAGTCATTTATGAATGACATGGTATGATCATATTCAATGGAATGGATCAACTATGAATCCCATCATATGATCAATGTCAATGGAATGGATCAACTACGAATGACATCGAATGATCAAATTCAATGGAATGGGTCAACTACAAATGATATTGTATGATGAAATTCAATGGAATGGGTCAACTACGAATGACATCATATATGTAAGTCTAAGAGTGCCTAAGAGGGGGGGGGGGTGAATTAGGTATATAAAAATTTATTCGGTTTTATGAGAATACTTGTAGTAATTTGTGGTTAAGTGTTTGAAGGTTTTTGACTATATCTTATCTTTTCTTGATTATGGTGATGAAAACGATAAAAGCGGAAAAGTAAAGAACACGACGATATATCCTGGTTCCCCTCACAATCCGAGAGTACTCCAGTCCCCTTTCCAACACGAAAGAGATTTCACTATAGTTTAGAATGATTGTACAGCCTATGCTTACTATCTAACCTATAGGGTGACCAAAGGTTCTTAACACCTTTAAGGTCAAACAAACACTAATGTGAATGAAGAACAATCCTCTTCAAATCACAACACTTACTTCCAACAATCCTGGATAGTAAGGGAATACTTTCTTTTTGTAATACAATTATTTATTTGAAAGAGATGGAGAGCACTATCAATCTTTGATTGATCTTCTTCTTCAAGAAAGAAACAATTCTCAAGCAATGATTATAAATGTTCACAATGAATGTATGAAACTTGTAATGATTTCTTAATGAAAATGTATATGGCAAGTTTCACAAAATTTATGATTTGTAAGAACACTTGAAAGTTTGTAAGAATATGCAAATTTGAATGATGAAAATTGTTAATTGAAGAAGGTTATTTAAATTTGATAATCTGCACAATTTATAATGTCACAAATACCTCTTCATTCATGCCATTTGATATGAAAAGATGCAATACAATCATGAAAGAATACCATTTGAATTATGTTCAAAAAACAAAAGAAAATTTGTACTGGTTCGCTGGGAACCGGTTCCAACCCAGGCAAAACCTGGTTCTTAGTGAACGTTATAACCCAGAATTCAAAAATAACACGCAGGAACCGGTTCCCCTATAGGTACAACCCGGTTCCTGGTACAAATTCCAGGGAAGTGTTTTTTGAACAAGTTTGGAACCCGGTTCCCTGTTAGGTAGGAACCGGTTCCTAAAAGTTTATTTTCAAAAAAATCCTTTTGAAAAAGATTTCAAACATAGTTTTTCTTATTGTTAAAAATGTGGGATATGTATATGATTATGAATGCATATTTGTGAACATCTATATTCAAGTTTAAGAATTATTTATACCTTTTGACATTTGTTGTTTCTTTAATAATTCTTCTTCTAATCTTCAAGACTTGTAACAAGGTTTTATATGATATTGATAAACTTTTTGCACATCCTTTGAATGTTAATATCCATGTTGTCTTCATCAAAACCAATGCTTTAAACATGACTTGAGAAGCTTGCAATTACATTCTCCCCCTTTTTGATGATGACAACCAAGTCTTGAAAACAATTCTTGAAATGTTTATGTTGTTTTGTGTAGCAAAAATGTTAAGCAAATGCAAGGCTCCCCCTAAATTGTATGCTCCCCCTAAGTCCATGATTCTTTGAATTTTGGAGTGAGTTTTATGATAGTTATTTTGGCCTACAATTTCTTTGAAACAAAACAACACATATGCATATTCTTCTCCCCCTTTGTTAACATCAAAAAGGGTGGGGGAAAAAGAGTGAAACAAATTCATTTTAAAAAACACAAACAATATATACACACATATTTTATCAAATAAAAACATATAAAAGAAGGAGTAGAAGCAGAGTTTACTGAAACATAAATTTTTTTGAAGAAAAATTAAGACGTGCACCTTATGAGAAACATTTAGAGATCACCTTCATCCAAAATACCAAGTTCTCTTCGGATTTTGAAGAATGGTTCTCGAGCAAGCGGTTTTGTGAAGATATCTGCGAGTTGGTTATGAGTATCCACAAAAGTGACTTCGACATCTCCTTGAAGTACATGATCACGGAGAAAATGATGTCGAATATCTATATGTTTGGTTCTTGAATGCATGACCGGATTCTTTGTAATATTGATAGCACTTGTATTGTCGCATCGAAGAGGAATGCATCCGAGATCAAGTCCGTAATCACGGAGTTGTTGCTTGAGCCAAAGAATTTGTGCACGACAACTACCCGCTGCTATGTATTCTGCTTCGGCCGTGCTAAGAGCAACACATGCTTGCTTTTTACAAGCCCATGATACTAATGCATTTCCAATAATGTGACAAGTACCACTTGTACTTTTACGATCAGTTTTACAACCTGCATAATCCGCGTCAGAATAACCAATTAAAGTGAAAATACTACCTTTAGGATACCATAAGCCGACATTGGTTGTTCCTTTGAGATACTTCATGATCCTTTTAACTGCCATGAGGTGTGATTCCTTTGGATTTTCTTGAAAGCGAGCACAAAGACAAACACTAAACATTATGTCAGGACAGTTTGCCGTCAAATACAATAAGGAACCAATCATACCTCGGTATTTTGTAATATCAATTGGAGTACCAGATTCATCTTGATCAACATATGTACCGGAGCCCATTGGAGTCTTCATTGCTTTACAATTGTCCATATCAAACTTTTTCAATAATTCTTTGCAATACTTAGATTGGTTGATGAAGATTCCATCTTTTAGTTGCTTGATTTGTAGTCCAAGAAAGTAGTTCATCTTTCCCATCATAGACATCTCGAATTCTCCTTGCATCATCAATGAGAATTCCTCACACATTTCTTTGTTAGTCGATCCAAAAATGATATCATCAACATAGACTTGAACCAATAAAGTGTTACTTTTGATTTTCTTAATGAACAAAGTTTTATCAACCTTACCCTTTTCGAAACCTTTTTCACACAAATAATTGCTAAGTCTATCATACCATGCTCTTGGTGCTTGCTTTAAGCCATAAAGAGCCTTTCTCAACTTAAAGACATGTGTAGGATGTTTGAAGTCTTCAAATCCCGGAGGTTGTTTGACATAGACTTCTTCATTGATGTATCCATTCAAGAATGCGCTTTTGACGTCCATTTGAAAAAGCTGAAAATTTAATGAACAAGCATAAACAAGTAAAAGACGTATAGCTTCTAACCTTGCAACCGGAGCAAATGTTTCTTCAAAGTCGATTCCTTCCTCTTGATTGTAGCCTTGGGCAACCAACTTTACTTTGTTTCGAACAATTAGACCATTCTCATCAAGTTTGTTCTTAAACACCCATCGGGTACCTATGATGTGTTTACCACTTGGTCTAGGAACAAGTTCCCAAACTTGATTTCTCTCGAATTGATTTAATTCTTCTTGCATAGCAATAATCCATTGATCATCTCCTAAGGCTTCATCAACTTTGGTAGGTTCAATTTGAGAAACAAACTCCATGTTTAAGCAAGCATATTTTAGATTTAATCTTGTTGATACTCCTTGGCTAATGTCACCAATAATTTTGTCAATAGGATGGTCTCTATGAGTTCTCCATTCTTTTGGTAGATCATTGATGTTTGAATCTTGTTGTACAATGTCTTCTTGATTTTCCGGTGATTTCACAACTTGATCATTTGAAAGTTCTTCCGGGGGTAAATCTATAAGATCATCATCATCAAACACAACTACTTCCTCTTTAGAGGTGTTAGTTTCATCAAAAGATACATGCATAGATTCTTCAATAGTTAAAGTTCTTTTATTATAAATTCTATATGCTTTACTAGAAAGAGAATAACCAAGAAATATACCTTCGTCGGATTTCTCGTCAAACTTACCGAGATTGTCTTTGTCATTGTTAAGAACAAAACACTTGCATCCAAAAATGTGGAAGTGAGCAATATTTGGCTTTCTTCCTTTGAAGAGTTTAAATGGAGTCTTCTTTATTATAGGTCTAATGATAACTCGATTTCCAACATAACATGTCATACTAACCGCATCAGCCCAAAAATATTTAGGAAGATTTGCATCACTAAGCATTGTTCTTGCAAGTACCACTAGAAACCTATTCTTTCTTTCAACTACTCCATTTTGTTGTGGAGTTCTAGGTGCTGAAAAATTATGAGAGATACCATGTTCTTCACAAAATTCTTCAAATTGTGCATTTTGGAATTCTCCACCATGATCACTTCTTATGGATACAATCTTTAGTGATTTTTCATTTTGGATTTGCTTAGCATACTTCTTAAAAGCTTTAAAGGCATCACTTTTCTGCACAAGAAACAAAGTCCAAGAATATCTAGAAAAATCATCAACAATAACCAAAGCGAATACATTACCTCCGAAGCTTTTTGTTCTTGATGGACCAAAGAGATCCATGTGTAACAATTGTAGTGGCCTTGTAGTAGACACCACATTCTTAGATTTGAAAGATGATTTTGTTTGTTTCCCTTTTTGACAAGCATCACAAAGTCTATCTTTGACAAATTTTCTCTTAGGCAAACCAATGACAAGATCACGCTTGATTAGTTTATTCAAGTGTTCCATATGAATATGAGCAATCCTTTTATGCCAAAGCCATGAATCATCATTGTTTGCCATGAGACATTTTACCTTCAAGGATGGATCATCAAGGGATATCATAAATATATTATTAATTCTTTTACCTTTGAATTTTACCTCATTGGTTGCCTCATCCATAATAAGGCATTCTTCTTTGTTGAATTTGATCTTGAACCCTCTATCGCAAAGTTGACTTATGCTAAGAAGGTTGTGCTTTAATCCTTCAACATAGAGAACATCCTCAATTTGAATGGATGGAGGTGTGCCAACTATTCCAACGCCAAGTATCTTTCCTTTGGTGTTGTCTCCATAGGTGACATACCCTTTGGCTTTATGTACTAGATATGAAAATTGGTGTACATCTCCTGTCATATGCTTTGAACATCCACTATCAAGATACCAAACATTTGATGTGGATTTCAAGTATACCTACAAAAACAAATTATTTCTTGTTAGGTACCCAAGTTGCCTTGGGTCCTTCATAGTTAGTTCCCTTTTTCACCCATGCATAATGCCCACTAGCCATACTGAAATTTCTAATATAGCATGCATTGGGTGTGTGTCCAATAATACCACAGTAAAAACAGTTTGGAACAAATTTGCTCTTGTATCTAGGAATTTGTTTTCTTTTAGATACATTAGCATTTTTCTTTTGATGGTTATGAACAACTTGCTTCTTTTCTACTTTCTTGGGATTGGAACTATTACTAGCCTTTACAAAAACAGTGGGATTGTTACTTGGATTCTTAGTATTCACATAACCAAGACCTCTTTTATCATTTGGATAACGTTTTTGGCTTAGTAATCCTTCCAATCCTATTTATAATTTTTCATATCGTTCAATGACTCTTTTCAATTGAACAATTCGAAAGACATTTGATTCACACTTGGAGCGTGCAATGTTTTCCTTTTCTTTAATAAAATTCTGTTTTTGAAGATCAAAATCTTTAGTCATGGTGTCAATTTTTTCTAGACAAATTAGAAGTCCTTTTTCTTGTTTTGACACCTTTTTCTATAAACTTTTGCATTCTTTCAAGAGTTCATCAATTGCACCTTTAACATCATCATCAAAAAGATTAAATTCATTACTAACCTCTTCTTCATCGTCGGAGTGAAGCCATCAATGCTAGATTTGCACTTTCGTCACTATCTGAATCGGATGAAGAACTTATCTCATTATCTTCCCATGCAACATAAGCCTTTTTGTTCTTGAACTCCTTTTTGCCTTTGAATCCATTTTTCTTGGAGAGTTTTGGACAATCCGGCTTTATGTGACCTTGCTTTCCACATTCATAGCATGTGACATCTTGTGTTGATGTGGAGGCTTCTTTATCTTTATGCTTATAAAATTTCTTTCTTTTGACAAAGTTAGCATTATGAAGATTATTTTTATGACCAAAATATTTTCCTAACCTTTTTACAAGAAGCAAGAAGTTTTCATCTTCCTCCGATGCATCTTTATCTTGACTTTCTTTTGAATCAACTTTCAAAGCAATGCCTTTGGATTTCTTCTCATGATTCTCATGTTTTTCAAGCCTTCCAAGTTCCGTCTCATATTCTTGAAGCTTTCCGAAAAGTGTTGCAGAAGCCATAGTTGCTAGGCTTTTCTTTTCGGATATTGCCGTCACTTTTGGTTGCCATTCCCTAGTTAAAGACCTAAGCACTTTAAGATTTAATTCATCGTTAGTTAAAGTCTTACTGAGTGCCTTCAAATGGTTTGTCAAGTGAACGAATCTCTTTTGCAAGTCAAGGATGGATTCTCCGGGCAGCATTCTGAATAATTCATATTCTTGACTCAAAGTGTTCAATCTAGACCTTTTGACTTCGGCGGTTCCTTCATGAGTTTCTACAAGAGTATCCCAAATTTCCTTTGCCGTTGTACATGCCGATACTCGGAAAAATTCATCCATACTAAGAGCACTTTGGAGAATATTGATTGCCTTTTTGTCAAAGAGAACTTTTTTCTTGTCATCGTCATCCCATGATGCTTTAGGCTTTGATGACCCAACACCATTGACAACACACACCGGAGTAAATGGACCATTCTCAACAGCATTCCATATTTCTTCTCCTTGCGCTTCAAGATGAGCCTTCATGCGAATTTTCCAAAAGTCAAAGTATTCACCACAAAACAATGGAGGCTTGTTGATATCCATGTTGTCTTCATCAAAACCAATGCTTTAAACATGACTTGAGAAGCTTGCAATTACAATATAATTAAATTTAATGGAATGGGTTAACTATAAATGACATGGTATGATCAAAGTCAATGGAATGGGCCAACTATGAATGAAATCGTATGAACAATGTCAATGGAATGATTAAACTATGAATAACATTGTATTATCATAGTCAATGGAATGGGTGAACTACAAATGAATCGTATGATCAAAGTCAATATAATGGGTTAACTACGAATGACATTGTATGATCAAAGTAAATGGAATAGGTCAACTATAAATGAAATTGTATGATCAAAGTCAATGAAATGGGTCAACTATGACTAACATTGTATTATCAAAGTTAATGGAATAGGTCAACTACAAATGGCATCGTATGATAAATGTCAATGGAACAGGTGAACTATGAATGACATTGTCTTATCAAAGTCAAAGGAATGTGTCAACTACGAATGACATCGAATGATCAATGTCAATGGAACGGGTGAAATATGCATGACATTGTACTATCAAAGTTAATGGAATGGGTTAACTTCGAATGTCATCGTATGATTGAAATCAATGGAATGAGTCATTTAGGAATGACATGGTATGATCATATTCAATGGAATGGATCAACTATGAATCACATCATATGTTCAATGGTAATGGAACTGGTGAACTACGTATGAAATTTTATTATCAAAGTCAATGGAATGGGTTAACTATGAATGACATCGAATGAACAAATTCAATGGAATGGGTCAACTACAAATGATATTGTATGATGAAATTCAATGGAATGGGTCAACTACGAATGACATCATATAATTAAAGTTAATGGAATGGGTTAACTATAAATGACATGGTATGATCAAAGTCAATGGAATGGGCCAACTATTAATGAAATCGTATGATCAATGTCAATGGAACGAGTAAACTATGAATGACATTGTATTATCAAAGTCAATGGAATGGGTGAACTACAAATGAATCGTATGATCAAAGTAAATATAATGGGTTATCTACGAATGACATTGTATGATCAAAGTAAATGGAATGGGTCAACTACAAATGAAATTGTATGATCAAAGTCAATGAAATGGGTCAACTATGACTAACATTGTATTATCAAAGTTAATGGAATGGTTCAACTACAAATGACGTTGTATGATCAAATTCAACGGAATGGTTAACTACGAATGACATCGTATGATCAAATTTAATTGATTGGGTCAACTAAAAATGACATTGTATGATCATATTTAATGTATTGGATTATAATTGAATCACATCGTATGATTAATGGAATTGGATCGATTGAACTATAAATGACATTGTGTTATAAATAATTAATGGAATGGGTCAACTACGAATGACATCGTATGATAAAATTGAGTGGAATGGGTTAACTACAAAATATATTTTATGATTAAATTTAATGGAAATGGTCAACTAAGAATGACATTGTATGATCAAATTCAATGGAATGTGTTAACTATGAATGATATCGTATGATCAAAGTCAATCAAATGAACCAACTACGAATGACATTGTATGATCAATGTTAACGAAATGGATTAACTATGAATGCTATTGTATCATCAAAGTCAATGGAATAGGTAACTTAAAAATGAATGGTATGATCAAATACAATGGAATGGGTTATCTACGAATGACTTTGTATGATCAAATTAAATGGGATGGGTGAACTATGAATGACATTATATTATCAAAGTCAATGGAACGGGTTAACTATGAATGAAGATGTATTGTTAAAGTCAATGGAATGGGCTAACTTTGAATGACATTGATGATTAAATTCAATGGAATGGGTCAATGATGAATGACATTGTATTATTAAAGTCAGTTGAATGGGTCAACTACGAATGACATCGTATGATCAAAGTCAATGGAATGGGTCAACTATGAATGCCATCATAAAAACAAAGTCAATGGGATGGGTCAACTATGAATGAAATCGTATTATTAAGGTCAATGGAATGTTTTAAATATGAATGACATCGTACTCATAAAGTAAATATAATGGCTAAACTATGAATGACATCGTATGATCAATGGCAAAGGAATGGGTCAGCTATGAATGACATTGTATGATCAAAGTCAATGAAATGGGTCAACTATGAATGACATCGTATGATCAAATTTAATGGAATAGGTCAACTATGAATGACATTCTAAGATTAAGTTCAATACAATGGGTTAACTTTGAATAACATTGGTTGATTAAAGTCAATGGAATGGGTCAACTACAAATAACAATGTATGATCAATGTCAATGGAAAGGGTAAACTATGAATGACATTGTGTTATCAAAGTCAAAGGAAAGGGTCAACTACGAATAACATCGAATGATCGATGTCAATGGAACGGGTGAAATATGCATGACATTGTATTATCAAAGTCAATGGAATGAGTCAACTACCAATGACATCATTAGAATAAATTTAATGAAATTGGTCAACTACGAATGACATTGTATGATCAAAATCATTGGAATGAGTCATTTAGGAATGACATGGTATGATCATATTCAATGGAATGGGTAAACTAAGAATGATATTTTATTATCAAAGTCAATGGAATGCGTCAACTACGAATGACATCGAATGATCAAAATCAATGGAGTGGGTCAACTACGAATGATATTATATGATGAAATTCAATGGAATGGGTCAACTACGTATACTTAAATTTAATTGAATGGGTTAACTATAATTGACATGGTATGATCAAAGTCAATGGAATGGGATAACTACGAATGAAATTGTATGATCAATGTCAATGGAACGAGTGAACTATGAATGGCATTGTATTATCAAAGTCAATGGAATGGGTCAACTACAAATGAATCGTATGATCAAAGTAAATATAATGGGTTAACTACGAATGACATTGTATGATCAACGTAAATGGAATGGGTCAACTACGGATGACATTGTATGGTCAAAGTCAATGGAATGGGTCAACTATGACTAACATTGTATTATCAAAGTTAATGGAATGGGTCAACTAAAAATGACATCGTATGATCAAATTCAATGGAATGGTTAATTACGAATGACCTCGAATTAGCAAATTTAATTGAACGGGTCAACTACGAATGACATCGTATGATCATATTCAACATAATGGATCAACTATGAATCACATCATATGATCAATGGAAATTGAACAGTTAAACTAAAAATGACATTCTATTATCAAAGTAAAAGTAATGGGTCATTTACAAATGACATTGTATGTAAAATTGATTGAAATGGGTCAACTAGAAAAGATATTGTATGATTAAATTCCATGGAATGGGTTAACTACGAATGACATTGTATGATCAAAGTAAATGGAATGTGTCAACTATGAATCACATCATATGATCAAACTCAATGGAATGGGCCAACTATAAATTACATTGAATTAAGAAATTCAATGGAATGAGTCATCTACGAATGACATTGTACAATCAAATTCAATGGAATGGGTCAACCACGAATGATATCATATGATCAACTTCAATGGAATGGGTTGTGATACGGTGGGAGAACTGACTTGGGTGTTTTGCGTTTTGATCGCATTTGTGCGGATAGAAAGAGTTACCACCGACTTTTCTTTTATCCAAAAGGAAAGGTAAAAAAGCACAGGAAAGACCTTTCGAGATTATTTCTCGGGATCGGGGGGTAGATTATGAAAAGGGAAGGTATTAGCACCCTTTTCATCCATGGTTTTCCATGGGCTCTTAGTTACTGGCTAGATCACTTGCTTTTGAATGTGCTTGTGGTGTGGGTTTTGAAAGTATTTTGAAAAATGTATTTGTAATGGTTCTCATCTCTATAAGAACATGTACAAAGTTTTGTTTCGAAAAATAGTTCAAAGATGTGTTTGTGGAATGTGTTTTTGAAAGTGTTTTTTTGAGAAGATGTTTTGCAATGGCTCTCGTCTCTATAAGAACGTACATAAAATGTTTTGTCTCTTTTTTTGAAAATGTTTGGAGATGAAAGTGTCGGTTTAAAAAGGCTTTTGTCGTGAGAAAGCGAGTAACTAGGAGTGAATCTACCTACTTTAAAAGTCTTAAATGTTCTTTTCTTCTTCCTTTAGATGTTGCTAGCTTACCATTGATTTGGTAAGAAGCCCCATCGTGGATATGAAGGGACAGGCGCGGGACGTTTGTAAAGTCATAGAGAGCAACTTGTGAAACGCTTTAACAATTTTTGTAAGGGGCTAGATCGTTTTACCTAGGGAAACATCGAGGGACATAGGGGGACTATGATCAGGTGCTTGAAGAATAGACCTGACTAGGTGCCTAGGAACATATCCAATAATTCTCTGTCAAATAGAGGGGGTTGAACTCTGCCTGTGAGATCCCTCCATATTTGGGCATAGGTTTTGAAACCTTCCCCTGCACCCATAGACATGCCTTGCAATTTTGTCCGAGTTGGAGTAAATCAGAATTATACTGGTACTGCTTATAGAAGGCGGCAGCCAAATCTTCCCAATTGCGAATATTGGACCCTTCCAACTAATAGAACCAATCTGTGATCGGTGGGAATGAGAACTGACTATTTTTGGAATGTTGGTTCGCGTTTGCGTTTGTTTTAGCAAAATGTCGCGGTAAGCAAGAGTCACCACCGTCTTTTATTTTATCCAACAAGGAAAGGACAAAAGCACAGAAAAATTCCTTTTTGAGATATTTCTCGGGTTAGGGAGGTAGATTATAGAAAGGGAAGGTGTTAGCACCCTTTCTATCCGTGGTTATCCACGGGCTTTTAGGTACTTGCTCATTGTGTTTTCAAAAGTTTGCTTTTCTTTGTGATTGTGGGTTTTAAAAGAGTTTTTTGTTTGAAAGGAGTGTAAGTGCGAAAAGTTTTGTTTTGTTTTAAAAGGATCAAGTACTTAAGAACCATCTACCTACTCGAAAAAGGAATTAAACTGTGAAAATTTCCTTTAGACAATGCTATCCCACTATTGAGGAGTAGGTAGCACCGTCGTTGGAGTTTTCAGGTTAATTCGATTAAGGGACGTGTGGTCACTAAAGCAACGTTAGGATGCCTTGACGGTAACCCTAATGTATTAGATCATTTTATCCGAGGCAACCGTTTCGAGGCAACTTATGATCTCTGGACAAGAGGGCGACCTCTAAAACTTCCTATACTCAACGACCACGTTCGAGGCAACCAAGTGAGGTGTACCCTAAGAGTGGCATGTGCGAGTGTGTCAATTCAGTTAATTTTATCTTTACATGTCATGGGTGAGCTATGTTGATTTTAAGTTCATACATTGGATCTTGTCATGCATTCCCTATTATCAAACATCTGACAATATATAGTTGCGGTATTTAAATTTGCGGAAATTAAATCTAAACTCTTACAAGGCGTCGGGTATTTACATCGCCAAAAACAAACCCTTTAATTTAAATTGCGGAAAGTAAAATAAAGCGATAAATAATTAAAGTCCTAATTAAAAGCTATTACATACCGGAAGAAATTACAATATTGGAAATATAGATCGCGAAAAATTAAATCGACGTATTTTTAGGGTTTTGACCCCTTTTTGAAAGAAAGCATGTTTTTTTTGTTATTTTTTAATTAAATTAAATTAAACCTAAGTTAATTAATTAATTTAAATAAAAAAAATATATTTTTGGGTTTTTTATATTTAAGGAAATAAAAATAAAAATGATTAAAATTATTAAAAACCTAATTCTACATTAATTTTAATTTATTGCAAAAAATATTAAAATTGTACCTAATTAAAAACTAAATTAAATGATTAATGTTTATTTACAAAAATAAAATGATTAGTGTAAATAATAATAATAATTAATAAAACAATTAAATGAAAAAAAAATATGAAAAGAAATAGAAATAAACCAAATGGGGGGTATGGGCCCAAACTGGAGGTAGAATCAGCATCTCAGAGGCCCATTTTCGTTCCAGCCTGCTTTGACTTTGTTGATTCCATATGCGCCTGTTGACCTGGACATATGATGGTCCTTCAA
This sequence comes from Vicia faba, assembly GCA_948472305.1. NCBI lineage: Eukaryota > Viridiplantae > Streptophyta > Magnoliopsida > Fabales > Fabaceae > Vicia > Vicia faba. Next base: position 612,856,485 of record OX451735.1, read on the forward strand.
TCCTAGCCTTCAAATTTGGCTAGGAGGCCATATGGCGCCTGGATCTTTGAGGCATATAGCGGACTACATTTTGAGAATTGCATGAGAGTACCTGAAGAAAAAGAAAACAAATTCATTGGGGGACCTGGGATTCACACCCAAGTCTCATAGGTCTTTCCACTCACGCTTCCACCAACTGAGCCATGATGCTTGTTTGTTATTATATTAAACATAAATCATTATATATCAAACAAACAATTATGCCTGGAACAAAAATAAAAATAGCACGAATAATTTAAATGGGCCAATCAGGGGAAGACACCTAGTCGTCTTCTCCAACAAAACCCTGATTTTCTTAGCTGCATATTTTTATCCGCAGGAAGATTCGTGGCTTGCTTCCAAAATTCATCCTAGGCCATGGAAACGAGTTTTAAGAACGTCATCATGCTCGTCTCCTTCCACTGATTCCATTTATGCCCATGATTTGTTCTAATTTTCCCTGAAATCAAAATGCCTAAAAACAAAGAAACAAAACCCTAGCTTCGGGCATGGCTGTACAGGCTATGAAAATGCAATTCAATTATGCCAAAAGTTTCAGAATGCAACGAAAAGTATGAATATACAAATATTTAGGCAAAAAGATGCAAGAATCCAAGGTTGTGAATTCGTGCACAGGGCTATGTTCTTGAGTACTTATAGCGCTGTTTAGGAGGTCTCAAGGCTTGGTTTTGATTTCTTTAGCTCCACTGGATGTCAGGCAAGGAAGCTACGTTGAGATTTTGGACTGAATCGAGCTCTAACCAAGATTTTGATCTCACACTTTTTCAAACTTTTTTCAGTTTTTGTTTCTTGATTTTGGGCAGCTTCCGGTCGTGTTCTTTGTATGCCTAGCCTGTGTGAGTAATAAGGAATGAATTTAGGTTAAAAACTTGGGCTTGAATCCATGGGAATTGATGAATCAAGATTTGATATGATCTTCCATTAACAAACTTCCAAAAATGCCTCAAATCAAATATTTTGTGCATAATAAGGCTTGATACGAATTTGATTGGGTGTATCATGATAATGAAGACATGTAATGATCAAAAAAATCATATTCCATCAATTTTTGGATTTTATTTGAATTAATATTGATTTAAAATGAATTAAATCAATAAAAATTAAATAAAATAGAAAAATTAATAATTGGTCATGAAATTGAAGATAGGATACGTGTGTGGTGTGACAAGGTCATATCAAGTGGAAAACAGTGGGCCCTTTTGTCAAAAATTGGAGTTTTGAGGATAGTTGACTTTTGGCAATTTTGGAAAAATACCCAACTTCAACAATGCATAACTTCTTCAATTTTGAACTTTTGGAGGTGTTCTTGGACTTTTTTAGAAACCTTGATATGTCCTCTAACCAACCCTTTTGGTCTCATATCATTTTGATATTCCATGGTCAAGTTATAAGCTTTGGAAAAAAAAGTGTTTTTGTTGACTTTCAAAAATGACCTATAATGTCAAAATTTGCAACTTTTTGTGAAAGAATTTCTTGATCTTGGGGTGTGAAGATGGATTTTAGGAAATTGCATCTTATTTCAAAATGAGCTTTGGATAGGTCATTTCTCATAAAGTATGAGAAATTTATTCTTGGTCAAAGTTGAGTTGACTTTTCCTACAAAACCCTAATTTAGCAACTTTGAATCTTGATGAATCTTGAGCAATCCTTGATGAATCATGATAAACCCTTGATAAAATTATGAATTATCCTTCAAAATGAGAATGTTGACAAAAAATCTTGAGGTTTGACTATTTGTAGGTCACAGTTGACTTTTGCCCTAACACAATCGATTTTTGGGCCTCTTGAGCAATTGACTGACCAAACTTTCTCTGCAAGGCTTGAAATTTGACATGGATGAACTTGAGAACATATTAGGACATTGGGGAGCATTTGAGGCCATTTGGATGTGAGGACCTTGATGCAACACAAAACTCTAATTTTGACTTGACTGCCTTAGGAGGTGATTTGACTGTCCAACTCTTGAGTAATCTAGAACCATTTGGAGATTCTACTTGACATGTCTTGAGAAATATGGGAGGGAAAATTTTGGGGTACAACACAATCCAACTGCGTCTCTGACAAGCCCTCTTGGACAAAATGCACCCATAGATTCTTATCAGTCGTATGGGGTTGAATCTTTCTGACGTATGACCTTAAATGTATCTTCGGGCCAGAGACGCCATCATATTCAGCGAAGGTGGGGACCTTGAATTTCTGCGGGATGACAACCCCCGGTACAAGTCCTAACTCTTCAAAATCCAATCCGGGTACCTTTTTGACCTCTAGAGCATTCAAACGATCATGTAGCTCTTTGTATTTATTATCAGCAGGAGGATACTGTTCCTTAGAGTAGTCAGGTTCTTCCTCTTCTTAGGATGATGGGTCATTGTTCACTTCCTTGGTCCTATCTTCTTGATTATCTCCTTCACCCGATGATGTTGCGAAGTCTAAAGTTCGTATGGCTTGTCCTTGGAATCTTCTTTCCATGATCACAATACCGGGTGGTTTCTTCGCTTTCTTCTTCTTTTCTTTGGCCAGTAGAATCTTCAACTCCTCTTGTCCTTTTGTCAGAGTCAAGAGCATTTACTGAAACTGGACGTTCTGCACTTGAAGATCTTTCACTGTCTGTTCAATTACCATCTCACTGAAATAAACAGTAAAGGATAAGGAGACCTGTTGTAAGAAACCTGTATGATGTCATGATGAATGAATATGCAATATGAAAATGATTTCAAGGAAATTAGAAATGTAAATTTGTTCAAACCAAAAAGGAACACACGTTATATTAAATTCAAGTTCGAATACATCATTCCTCTTTGGGCTTATAATGAAAGGGACAAAATACAACAAAAACTCCTAAGACAGAAAGGTCAAACGCATTCTCTTTGGAGAAATGTAGGCGTTCAGATTCCGCTCTTCATGAAGCAGCTTGGTGAGTTCCAGAACCTTCTCACTAGCGTAAAATTGGGCTTCGAAGGTGTATCACTCTTCCTTTAATTGAACTCGAGCTTTATGCAAGTATTCAAGAGAGGTAGGCATGTCAGGATGAAGGACAGTGTATGGAACGTCTCCTTCAACAACAGGCTCTATGATAACAGGGAGGATAGAAGGATAAGGCATCACAAGTCTTTTAGCATGATCCCGTACCCACCTAAGGTAAGGATCGAGAGGGATAGAGTTTTTGTGTCCCAAAGTCCTACTGTTCACCTTGTTCACCATTCTCCAAGCTCGTGTAAACCTATGGCGGTAACCTTGGTGTTATTGGTCATAGTCGAACACCAGACCTTGAATGAGCATCTCATGAGGGCCGTCTCTTCAGGCATACCCAAACTGTTGAAGATCTAAGAAGGGATTGTAGGGATGCCTCCCTTAATACCAAGAAAAGGGACGTTAGGGAATTCCCCACGGCAGTCAATGATAGAGACGTCTTCCAAGGATCTTGAACACCAACAGATGTCAGAATGGGTGAGGGATATCATCCTTTGAGACCATGTCAGTCTTTGCTCATTCTTTAATGTTGATTGAGGTAGGTGTGAAGTGAACCACTTAGCGAGTAAGGGGATACAACACAAGAGAGTACCTCTTTTCTTCATGGTGTGGGTATGAAGGTAATGCAAGATGTCTCCTAGTAAGGTAGGTATGGGATTACGAGAGAGAAAAACTTTGATGGAATTAACATCTATGAATTGATCCGGGTTGGGGAACAGAACCAAACAATAAATGAGAAGAGCTAGGAAATCTTCAAAAGCTTGGAAATCCATGTCATCCTAGATTGAACGATCCTTCTCTAATATAAACTTGGCTAGGAAGCCTTTAACCCCGCTTCTTGTCTCCCAATTGGATATGATTTCGGCTCTCTTCACATGCAAAGCTTCGATAATGACTTCAGGTTTTGGGATCCCTTCTAGACCGGTGAACGGTATCTGATCAAGCACGAGCACCCCTAAGAGTAGAGAGAAATCTTCCAGTGTAGGTACCAACTGATAGTCCGGGAAAGTGAAACAATGATGTAGGGGATCCAAGAATTGGAATAGTACACACATAATCTCTTCTTGGAAACTGGATGCAACCAAACTTAGGAGACGACTTTATTTCTTGGTAAAAGGAGAATCTGCGGGTACTCTTGAGGCTAACTCTTGAAGCTGAGGGTGTGCCTTTACAAAGCTGATTCGAATGGTATTTCTTTGGACGGAATTCATGACCTACAAAATAAAAACAAAGATAAATTTCTAAATCCTTAAAATGGTTAGTGAGCATGCGTATGATGTTTATGATGTTTATGATGTTATGTACAAGTAAATATATATACACAAAACAAACAAATCCCTATGTTTTAGGCTTGCATGGGGTTTTATAGGTAAGTACCCTCTTGAAGTTTAGTTGGCTTAACCTGTCTTAGTAATAGTGATCGGGTTCTAAAGGATCTCAATATCACCGACCTTTCTCTTAGGCATTGTCTCAGCACAAACAATCTTTTCTTGCGGCCGAGATATCCCAAACTTCTAGCCTCAATGAGTGTATTATTGAGTATCAACCAATTTTCAGCTCAACACCGAAACCGATTATCTCACTACGTCTTAATGGCCATGTTTGTTCAAAGAGGGCTTTAGAGTCAATTAGTGTGTCATGACGCCACTCAGCGGCCTCGTATTCTCCTCGACTCACCACGAGGAATACCGGTACCCACAAATGTGTCACACTAACATAGCCATTGTTTCAACCATATCGGTCTACGCCGTACAGTTTTCATAATCTATTGCTATTTACCTAAAAAGGTGTCCCAGATCCGAGTGAAGGATCAAAGCAAGCCTAATACAAAGAACAAAATATAAAGCATGCAAAAAACATGTAAAAAGTGACCTAACCCTAAGGTATCCTCGCTTTTAGAATTCTCCCCAGCAGAGTCGCTAGTTCTGTGGTACGGTGGGAGAACTGACTTGGGTGTTTTGCTTTTTGATCGCATTTGTGCGGATAGCAAGAGTCGCCACCGACTTCTGTTTTATCCAAAAGGAAAGGTAAATAAGCACAGGAAAGACCTTTCGAGATTATTTCTCGGGTTCGGGGGGTAGATTATGAAAAGGGAAGGTATTAGCACCCTTTTCATCCATGGTTTTCCATGGGCTCTTAGTTACTCACTAGATCACTTGCTTTTGAATGTGCTTGTGGTGTGGGTTTTGAAAGTATTTTGAAAAATGTCTTTGCAATGGTTCTCGACTCTATAATAACACGTACAAAGTTTTGTTTCGAAATATAGTTCAAAGATGTGTTTGTGGAATGTTTTTTTGAAAGTGTTTTTTTGAGAAGATGTTTTGCAATGGTTCTCGTATCTATAAGAACGTACATAAAATGTTTTGTCTCTTTTTTTGAAAATGTTTTGAGATGAAAGTGTCGGTGTAAAAAGGTTTTTGCCGTGAGAAAGCGAGTAACTGGGAGTGAATCTACCTACTCGAAAAGTTTTAAATGTTCTTTTCTTCTTCCTTTATATGTTGCTAGGTTACCATTAATTTGGTAAGAAGCCCCATCGTTGGATAAGAAGGGACAGGCGCGGGACGTTTGTACAGTCAGAGAAAGCAACTTGTGAAACGCTTTAACAATTTTTGCAAGGGGCTAGATCGTTTTACTGAAGGCAACATCGAGGGACATCGGGGGACTATGATCAGGTGGTTGAAGAATAGACCTGATAAGGTGCCTAAGAACATATCCAAGAATTCTATGTCAGATAGAGGGGGTTGAACTCTGCCGGCGAGATCCCTTCATTTTTGGGCATAGGTTTTGAAACCATCCCCTGCACCCATAGACATGCCTTGCTATTGCGTCCGAGTTGGAGTAAATCAACATTATACTCGTACTACTTATAGAAGGCGGCAGCCAAATCTTCCCAATTGCGAATATTGGACCCTTCCAACTGATAGAACCAATCCAACTGCGTCTCTGACAAGCTCTCTTGGAAAAAATGCACCCATAGATTCTTATCAGCCGTACGGGGTTAAATCTTTCTGACGTATGACCTTAATTGTAGCTTCGGGCCAGAGACGCCATCATATTCAGCGAAGGTGGGGACCTTGAATTTCTGCGGGATGACAACCCCCGATACAAGTCCTAACTCTTAAAAATCTAATCCGGGTACCTTCTTGACCTCCATAGCATTCAAACGATCCTCTAGCTCTTTGTATTTATTATCAGCAGGAGGATACCGTTCCTTAGAGTAGTCAGGTTCTTCCTCTTCTTCGGATGATGGGTCGTTGTTCACTTCCTTGGTCCTATCTTCTTGACTATCTACTTCACCCGATGATGTTACGAAGTCTAAAGTCTGTCTGGCTTGTCCTTGGAATCTTCTTCCCATGATCACAATATCGAGTGGTTTCTTCGCTTTCTTATTCTTTTCTTTGGCCAGTAGAATCTTCAACTCCTCTTATCCTTTTGTCAGAGTCAAGAGCATTTGTTGAAACTGGACGTTCTGCGCCTGAAGATATTTCACTGTCTGTTCAATTACCATCTCACTGAAATAAACAGTAAAGGATAAGGAGACCTGTTGTAAGAAACCTGTATGATGTCATGATGAATGAAGATGCAATATGAAAATGATTTCAAGGAAATTAGAGATTTTAATTTGTTCAAACCAAAAAGGAACACACGTTATATTAAATTCAAGTTAGAATACATCATGCCTCTTTGGGCTTACAATGAAAGGGACAAAATACAATAAAAACACCTAAGACAGAAAGGTCGAACGCATTCTCTTTAGAGCGATGTAGGCATTCAGATTCCGCTCTTCATGAAGCAGCTTGGTGAGTTCCAGAACCTTCTTCTCACTAGTGTAAAATTGGGCTTCGAAGGTGTCTCTCTCTTCCTTTAATTGAACTCAAGCTTTATGCAAGTATTCAAGAGAGGTAGGCATGTCAGGATGAAGGACAGTGTATGGAACGTCTCCTTCAACAATAGGCTCTATGATAACAGGGAAGATAGAAGGATAAGGCATCACGAGTCTTTGAGCATGAGCATGTACCCACCTAAGGTAAGGATCAAGAGGGATAGAGTTTTTGTGTCCCAAAGTCCTACTGTCCACCTTGTTCACCATTCTCCAAGCTCGTGTAAACCTATGGCGGTAACCTTGGTCTTCTTGGTCATAGTCGAACACTAGACCTTGAATGAGCATCTCATGAGGGTCGTCTCTTCAGGCATACCAAAACTGTCGAAGAGATAAGAAGGGATTGTAGGGATGCCTCCCCTAATACCAAGAAAAGGGACGTTAGGGAATTCCCCACGACAGTCAATGATAGATACGTCTTCCCAGGATCTTGAACACCAACGGATGTCAGAATGGGTGAGGGACATCATCCTTTGAGACCATGTCAGTCTTTGCTCGTTCTTTAATGTTGATTGAGGTAGGTGTGAAGTGAACCACTTAGCGAGTAAGGGGATACAACACAAGAGAGTACCTCTTTTCTTCATGGTGCGGGTATGAAGGAAATGCAAGATGTCTCCTAGTAAGGTAGGTATGGGATTGCGAGAGAGAAAAACTTTGATGGAATTAACATCTATGAATTGATCCGAGTTGGGGAACAGAACCAAACAATAAATGAGAAGAGCTAGGAAATCTTCAAAAGCTTGGAAATCCATGTAATCCCAGAATGAACGATCCTTCTCTAATATAAACTTGGCTAGGAAGCCTTTAACCCCGCTTCTTGTATCCCAATAGGATATGATGTCGGCTTTCTTCACATGCAAAGCTTCGACAATGAATTCAGGTTTTGGAATCCCTTCTAGACCGGTGAATGGTATCTGATCAAGCACGGGCACAGCTAAGAGTAGAGAGAACTCTTCCAATGTAGGTACCAACTGATAGTCTGGGAAAGTGAAACAATGATGTACGGGATCAAAGAATTGCAATAGTACACACATAATCTCTTCTTGGAAACTGGATGCAGCCAAACTGAGGAGACGACCGTATTTCTTGGTAAAAGGAGAATCTGAGGGTACTCTTGAGGCTAACTCTTGAAGCTGAGGGTGTGCCTTTACAAAGCTGATTCAAATGGTATTTCTTTGGACGAAATTCATGACCTACAAAATAAAAACAAAGATAAATTTCTAAATCCTTGAAATGTTTAGTGAGCATGCGTATGATGTTATGTATAAGTAAATATATATACACACAGCAAACAAATCCCTATGTTTTAGGCTTACATGGGGTTTTATAGGTAAGTACCCTCTTGAAGTTTAGTTGGATCAACCTGTCTTAGTAATAGTGATCAGGTTCTAAAGGATCTCAATATCACCGACCTTTCTCTTAGGCATTGTCTCAGCATAAACAATCTTTTCTTGCGGCCGAGATATCCCAAAATTCTAGCCTTAATGAGTGTAGTATTGAGTATCAACCAGTATTCAGCTCAACACCGAAACTGATTATCTCACTACGTCTTAATGGCAATGTTTGTTCAATTAGGTCTTTAGATTCTGTTAGTGCGTCATGACGCCACTCATCGGCCCCATATTCTCCTCGACTCACCACGAGGGATACCGGTACCCACAAATGCATCACACTAACATAGCCATTGTTTCAACCATATCGGTCTACGCCGTACAATTTTCATAATCTATTGCTATTTACCTAAAAAGGTGTCCTAGATCCGAGTGAAGGATCAAAGCAAGCCTAATACAAAGAACAAAATATAAAGCATACAAAAAACATGTAAAAAGTGATCTAACCGTAAGGTATCCCCGCTTTTAGAATTCTCCCCAGCAGATTCGCTAGTTCTGTGATACGGTGGGAGAACTGACTTGGGTGTTTTTCTTTTTGATCGCATTTGTGCGGATAGCAAGAGTCGCCACCGACTGTTGTTTTATCCAAAGGAAAGGTAAATAAGCACAGGAAAGACCTTTCGAGATTATTTCTCGGGTTCGGGGGGTAGATTATGAAAAGGGAAGGTATTAGCACCTTTTTCATCCATGGTTTTCCATGGGCTCTTAGTTACTCACTAGATCACTTTCTTTTGAATGGGCTTGTGGTATGGGTTTTGAAAGTATTTTGAAAAATGTATTTGCAATGGTTCTCGACTCTATAAGAACACGTACAAAGTTTTGTTTCTAAATATAGTTCAAAGATGTGTTTGTGGAATGTGTTTTTGAAAGTGTTTTTTTGAGAAGATGTTTTGCAATGGTTCTCGTCTCTATAAGAACGTACATAAAATGTTGTCTCTTTTTTTGAAAATGTTTTGAGATGAAAGTGTCGGTGTAAAAAGGTTTTTGTCGTGAGAAAGCGAGTAACTGGGAGTGAATCTACCTACTCGAAACGTCTTAAATGTTCTTTTCTTCTTCCTTTAGATGTTGCTAGCTTACCATTAATTTGGTAAGAAGCCCCATCGTTGGATAAGAAGGGACAGGCGCGGGACGTTTGTACAGCCATAGAAAGCAACTTGTGAAACGCTTTAACAATTTTTGTAAGGGGCTAGATCGTTTTACTGAAGGCAACATCGAGGGACATCGGGGGACTACGATCAGGTGGTTGAAGAATAGACCTGATAAGGTGCCTAGGAACATATCCAAGAATTCTATGTCAGATAGAGGGGGTTGAACTCTGCCTGCGAGATCCCTTCATTTTTGGGTATAGGTTTTGAAACCATCCCCTGCACCCATAGACATGCCTTGCTATTGCGTCCGAGTTGGAGTAAATCAACATTATACTCGTACTGCTTATAGAAGGCGGCAGCCAAATCTTCCCAATTGCGAATATTGGACCCTTCCAACTGATAGAACCAATCCAACTGCGTCTCTGACAAGCTCTCTTAGAAAAAATGCACCTATAGATTCTTATCAGCGGTACGGGGTTGAACTTTCTGACGTATGACCTTAAATGTAGCTTCGGGCCAGAGACGCCATCATATTCAGCGAAGATGGGGACCTTGAATTTCTGCGGGATGACAACCCCGATACAAGTCTTAACTCTTCAAAATCTAATCCGGGTACCTTCTTGACCTCCATAGCATTCAAACGATCCTCTAGCTCTTTGTATTTATTATCATCAGGAGGATAATGTTCCTTAGAGTAGTCAGGTTCTTCCTCTTCTTCGGATGATGGGTCGTTGTTCACTTCCTTGGTCCTATCTTCTTGACTATCTCCTTCACCCGATGATGTTACGAAGTCTAAAGTCTGTCTGGCTTTTCCTTGGAATCTTCTTCCCATGATCACAATACCGGGTGGTTTCTTCGCTTTCTTCTTCTTTTCTTTGGCCAGTAGAATCTTCAACTCCTCTTATCCTTTTGTCAGAGTCAATAGCATTTATTGAAACTGGACGTTCTGCGCCTGAAGATATTTCACTGTCTGTCAATTACCATCTCACTGAAATAAACAGTAAAGGATAAGGAGACCTGTTGTAAGAAACCTGTATGATGTCATGATGAATGAAGATGCAATATGAAAATGATTTCAAGGAAATTAGAGATTTAAATTTGTTCAAACCAAAAAGGAACACACGTTATATTAAATTCAAGTTCGAATACATCATGCCTCTTTGGGCTTACAATGAAAGGGACAAAATACAACAAAAACACCTAAGACAGAAAGGTCGAACGCATTCTCTTTGGAGCGATGTAGGCATTCATATTCCGCTCTTCATGAAGCAGCTTGGTGAGTTCCAGAACCTTCTTCTCACTAGCGTAAAATTAGGCTTCGAAGGTGTCTCGCTCTTCCTTTAATTGAACTCAAGCTTTATGCAAGTATTCAAGAGAGGTAGGCATGTCAGGATGAAGGACAGTGTATGGAACGTCTCCTTCAACAATAGGCTCTATGATAACAGGGAAGATAGAAGGATAAGGCATCACGAGTCTTTGAGCATGAGCTTGTACCCACCTAAGGTAAGGATCAAGAGGGATAGAGTTTTTGTGTCCCAAAGTCCTACTGTCCACCTTGTTCACCATTCTCCAAGCTCGTGTAAACCTATGGCGGTAACCTTGGTCTTCTTGGTCATAGTCGAACACTAGACCTTGAATGAGCATCTCATGAGGGTCGTCTCTTCAGGCATACCAAAACTGTCGAAGATCTAAGAAGGGATTGTATGGATGCCTCCCCTAATACCAAGAAAAGGGACGTTAGGGAATTCCCTACGGCAGTCAATAATAGATACGTCTTCCCAGGATCTTGAACACCAACGGATGTTAGAATGGGTGAGGGACATCATCCTTTGAGACCATGTCAGTCTTTGCTCGTTCTTTAATGTTGATTGAGGTAGGTGTGAAGTGAACCACTTAGCGAGTAAGGGGATACAACACAAGAGAGTACCTCTTTTCTTCATGGTGCGGGTATGAAGGCAATGCAAGATGTCTCCTAGTAAGGTAGGTATGGGATAGCGAGAGAAAAAAACTTTGATGGAATTAACATCTATGAATTGATCCGGGTTGGGGAACAGAACCAAACAATAAATGAGAAGAGCTAGGAAATCTTCAAAAGCTTGGAAATCCATGTCATCCTAGAATGAACGATCCTTCTCTAATATAAACTTGGCTAGGAAGCCTTTAACCCCGCTTCTTGTCTCCCAATAGGATATGATGTCGGCTCTCTTCACATGCAAAGCTTTGACAATGACTTCAGGTTTTGGAATCCCTTCTAGACCGGTGAACGGTATCTGATCAAGCACGGGCACCCCTAAGAGTAGAGAGAACTCTTCCAGTGTAGGTACCAACTGATAGTCCGGGAAAGTGAAACAATGGTGTACGAGATCAAAGAATTGGAATAGTACACACATAATCTCTTCTTGGAAACTGGATGCAGCCAAACTGAGGAGACGACCGTATTTCTTGGTAAAAGGAGAATCCGAGGGTACTCTTGAGGCTAACTGTTGAAGCTGAGGGTGTGCCTTTACAAAGCTGATTCAAATGGTATTTCTTTGGACTAAATTCATGACCTACAAAATAAAAACAAAGATAAATTTCTAAATCCTTGAAATGGTTAGTGAGCATGCGTATGATGTTTATGATGTTATGTACAAGTAAATATATATAAACACAGCAAACAAATCCCTATGTTTTAGGCTTACATGGGGTTTTATAGGTAAGTACCCTCTTGAAGTTTAGTTGGCTCAACCTGTCTTAGTAATAGTGATCAGGTTCTAAAGGATCTCAATATCACCGACCTTTCTCTTAGGCATTGTCTCAGAACAAACAATCTTTTCTTGCGGCCCAGATATCCCAAAATTCTAGCCTTAATGAGTGTAGTATTGAGTATCAACCAGTTTTCATCTCAACACCGAAACTGATTATCTCACTACGTCTTAATGGCCATGTTTGTTCAATTAGGTCTTTAGAGTCTGTTAGTGCGTCATGACGCCACTCATCGGCCCCGTATTCTCCTCGACTCACCACGAGGGATACCGGTACCCACAAATGCATCACACTAACATAGCCATTGTTTCAACCATATCGGTCTACGCCGTACAGTTTTCATAATCCATTGTTATTTACCTAAAAAGGTGTCCCAGATCCGAGTGAAGGATCAAAGCAAGCCTAATACAAAGAATAAAATATAAAGCATACAAAAAACATGTAAAAAGTGATCTAACCGTAAGGTATCCCCGCTTTTAGAATTCTCCCCAACAGAGTCGCTAGTTCTGTGATACGGTGGGAGAACTGACTTGGGTGTTTTGCTTTTTGATCGCATTTGTGCGGATAGCAAGAGTCGCCACCGACTTTTGTTTTATCCAAAAGGAAAGGTAAAAAACCACAGGAAAGACCTTTCGAGATTATTTCTCGGGTTCGGGGGTAGATTATGAAAAGGGAAGGTATTAGTACCCTTTTCATCCATGGTTTTCCATGGGCTCTTAGTTACTCACTAGATCACTTGCTTTTGAATGTGCTTGTGGTGTGGGTTTTGAAAGTATTTTGAAAAATGTCTTTGCAATGGTTCTCGACTCTATAAGAACGCGTACAAAGTTTTGTTTCGAAATATAGTTCAAAGATGTGTTTGTGGAATGTGTTTTTGAAAGTGTTTTTTTGAGAAGATGTTTTGCAATGGTTCTCGTCTCTATAAGAACGTACACAAAATGTTTTGTCTCTTTTTTTGAAAATGTTTTGAGATGAAAGTGTCGGTGTAAAAAGGTTTTTGTCGTGAGAAAGCAAGTAACTGGGAGTGAATCTACGTACTCGAAAAGTCTTAAATGTTCTTTTCTTCTTCCTTTATATGTTGCTAGCTTACCATTAATTTGGTAAGAAGCCCCATCGTTGGATAAGAAGGGACAGGCGCGAGACATTTGTACAGTCATAGAAAGCAACTTGTGAAACGCTTTAACAATTTTTGTAAGGGGCTAGATCGTTTTACTTAAGGCAACATCGAGGGACATCGTTGGACTACGATCAGGTGGTTGAAGACTAGACCTGACAAGGTGCCTAGGAACATATCCAAGAATTCTATGTCAGATAGAGGGGGTTGAACTCTGCCTGCGAGATCCCTTCATTTTTGGGCATAGGTTTTGAAACCATCCCCTGCACCCATAGTCATGCCTTGCTATTGCGTCCGAGTTGGAGTAAATCAGCATTATACTGGTACTGCTTATAGAAGGCGGCAGCCAAATCTTCCCAATTGCGAATACTGGACCCTTCCAACTTATAGAACCAATCCAACTGCGTCTCTGACAAGCTCTCTTGGAAAAAATGTACCCATAGATTCTTATCAGCCGTACGAGGTTGAATCTTTCTGACGTATGACCTTAAATGTAGCTTCGGGCCAGAGACGCCATCATATTCAGCGAAGGTGGGGACCTTGAATTTCTGCGGGGTGACAACCCCCGATACAAGTCCTAACTCTTCAAAATCTAATCTGGGTACCTTCTTGACCTCCATAGCATTCAAACGATCCTCTAGATCTTTGTATTTATTATCAGCAGGAGGATACTGTTCCTTAGAGTAGTCAGGTTCTTCCTCTTCTTCAGATGATGGGTCGTTGTTCACTTCCTTGGTCCTATCTTCTTGACTATCTACTTCACCCGATGATGTTACAAAGTCTAAAGTCTGTCTGGCTTGTCCTTGGAATCTTCTTCCCATGATCACAATACCGGGTGGTTTCTTCGCTTTCTTCTTCTTTTCTTTGGCCAGTAGAATCTTCAACTCCTCTTATCCTTTTGTCAGAGTCAAGAGCATTTGTTGAAACTGGACGTTCTGCGCCTGAAGATATTTCACTGTCTGTCAATTACCATCTCACTGAAATAAACAGTAAAGGATAAGGATACCTGTTGTAAGAAACCTGTATGATGTCATGATGAATGAAAATGCAATATGAAAATGATTTTAAGGAAATTAGAGATTTAAATTTGTTCAAACCAAAAAGGAACACACGTTATATTAAATTCAAGTTCGAATACATCATGCCTCTTTGGGCTTACAATGAAAGGGACAAAATACAACAAAAACACCTAAGACAGAAAGGACGAACACATTCTCTTTGGAGCGATGTAGGCACTCAGATTCCGCTCTTCATGAAGCAGCTTGGTGAGTTCCAGAACCTTCTTCTCACTAGCGTAAAATTAGGCTTCGAAGGTGTCTCGCTCTTCCTTTAATTGAACTCAAGCTTTATGCAAGTATTCAAGAGAGGTAGGCATGTCAGGATGAAGGACAGTGTATGGAACGTCTCCTTCAACAATAGGCTCTATGATATTAGGGAAGATAGAAGGATAAGGCATCACGAGTCTTTGAGCATGAGCATGTACCCACCAAAGGTATGGATCAAGAGGGATAGAGTTTTTGTGTCCCAAAGTCCTACTGTCCACCTTGTTCACCATTCTCCAAGCTCGTGTAAACCTATGGCGGTAACCTTGGTCTTCTTGGTCATAGTCGAACACTAGACCTTGAATGAGCATCTCATGAGGGTCGTCACTTCAGGCATACCAAAACTGTCGAAGAGCTAAGAAGGGATTTTAGGGATTCCTCCCCTAATACCAAGAAAAGGGACGTTAGGGAATTCCCCACGGCAGTCAATGATAGATACGTCTTCCAAGGATCTTGAACACCAACGGATGTCAGAATGGGTGAGGGACATCATCCTTTGAGACCATGTCAGTCTTTTCTCGTTCTTTAATGTTGATTGAGGTAGGTGTGAAGTGAACCACTTAGAGAGTAAGGGGATACAACACAAGAGAGTACCTCTTTTCTTCATGGTGCGGGTATGAAGGCAATGCTAGATGTCTCCTTGTAAGGTAGGTATGGGATTGCGAGAGAAAAAAACTTTGATGGAATTAACATCTATGAATTGATCCGGGTTGGGGAACAGAACCAAACAATAAATGAGAAGATCTAGGAAATCTTCAAAAGCTTGGAAATCCATGTCATCCCAGAATGAACGAGCCTTCTCTAATATAAACTTGGCTAGGAAGCCTTTAACCCCGCTTCTTGTCTCCCAATAGGATATGATGTCGGCTCTCTTCACATGCAAAGCTTCGACAATGACTTCAGGTTTTGGAATCCCTTCTAGACCGGTGAACGGTATCTGATCAAGCACGGGCACCCCTAAGAGTAGAGAGAACTCTTCCAGTGTAGGTACCAACTAATAGTCCGGGAAAGTGAAACAATGATGTACGGGATCAAAGAATTGGAATAGTACACACATAATCTCTTCTTGGAAACTGGATGCAGCAAAACTGAGGAGACGACCGTATTTCTTGGTAAAAGTAGAATTCGCGGGTACTCTTGAGGCTAACTCTTGAAGCTGAGGGTGTGCCTTTACAAAGCTGATTCAAATGGTATTTCTTTGGACTAAATTCATGACCTACAAAGATAAATTTCTAAATCCTTGAAATGGTTAGTGAGCATGCGTATGATGTTTATGATGTTTATGATGTTATGTACAAGTAAATATATATACACACAACAAACAAATCCCTATGTTTTAGGCTTACATGGGGTTTTATAGGTAAGTACCCTCTTGAAGTTTAGTTGGCTCAACCTGTCTTAGTAATAGTGATCAGGTTCTAAAGGATATCAATATCACCGACCTTTCTCTTAGGCATTGTCTCAGCATAAACAATCTTTTCTTACGGCCGAGATATCCCAAAATTCTAGCCTCAATGAGTGTAGTATTGAGTATCAACCAGTTTTCAGCTCAACACCGAAACTGATTATCTCACTACGTCTTAATGGCCTTGTTTGTTCAATTAGGTCTTTAGAGTCAGTTAGTGCGTCATGACGCCACTCATCGGCCCCGTATTCTCCTCGACTCACCACGAGGGATACCGGTACCCACAAATGCGTCACACTAACATAGCCATTGTTTCAACCATATCGGTCTACGCCGTACAGTTTTCATAATCTATTGCTATTTACCTAAAAAGGTGTCCCAGATCTGAGTGAAGGATCAAAGCAAGCCTAATACAAAGAACAAAATATAAAGCATACGAAAAACATGTAAAAAGTGATCTAACCGTAAGGTATCCCCGCTTTTAGAATTCTCCCCAGCAGATTCGCTAGTTCTGTGATACGGTGGGAGAACTGACTTGGGTGTTTTTCTTTTTGATCGCATTTGTGCGGATAGCAAGAGTCGCCACCGACTTTTGTTTTATCTAAAAGGAAAGGTAAAAACCACAGGAAAGACCTTTCGAGATTATTTATCGGGTTCGGGGGGTTGATTATGAAAAGGGAAGGTATTAGCACCCTTTTCATCCATGGTTTTCCATGGGCTCTTAGTTACTCACTAGATCACTTGCTTTTGAATGTTCTTGTGGAGTGGGTTTTGAAAGTATTTTGAAAAATGTCTTTGCAATGGTTCTCGACTCTATAAGAACGCGTACAAAGTTTTGTTTCGAAATATAGTTCAAATATTTGTTTGTGGAATGTGATTTTGAAAGTGTTTTTTTGAGAAGATGTTTTGCAATGGTTCTCGTCTCTATAAGAACGTACACAAAATGTTTTGTCTCTTTTTTTGAAAATGTTTTGAGATGAAAGTGTCGGTGTAAAAAGGTTTTTGTCGTGAGAAAGCGACTAACTAGGAGTGAATCTACCTACTCGAAGAGTCTTAAATGTTCTTTTCTTCTTCCTTTAGATGTTGCTAGCTTACCATTAATTTGGTAAGAAGCCCCATCGTTAGATAAGAAGGGACAGGTGCGGGACGTTTGCACAGTCATAGAAAGCAACTTTTGACACACTTTAGCAATTTTCGTAAGGGGATAAATCGTTTTACCGAAGGCAACATCGTGGGACATCGAGGGTTTACGATCTTTTTTATCAAAAGGGTTTTGCTAAAGTGTCCCATATTCTAGGGACATGACTGTATCTCTGAGGCAACGAGCGAGGTTACCCTAGAGGTGCGCGTGTGAAAAAGTGTGTTTGATTCAAGTTATTTTGTCTTTTGAAATTAGATTATCTAGCGATTGATTTTGAATCTTGCCATACACGCCTAATTACTATACAGTAATAGGTAAAACAGTAAAGTGCGGAAATTGAAATTATATACTATTACAAACTTCAGGAATGGGGGTAAAAATGAATGAATGGGGGTGACAATAAGAAATAAACAATTAAATCACACAATAGAAGTCCAAACCATTAAATAATTATTTAAGTTAAAATTCTTTTCATTTGATAAAATTAATTAATAATTTAATTAATAATGTCAAACAAAAATTATTTTAAAGTTAATAATTATTTAAAACAAATATTGATCTATTTGCTACTTTAAATATATGCTAAAATAAAAAACAAAAATCAAATAATTAAAAATTAAAAAAGATATAAGGGAAAAGTTTAGAAATGGGCCCGCATTGGAGCAAATCTGGGGGTGTAAAAATAAATCTGGTTGGCCCAAAAAAAGGGAAAAGCCCAAAGCTCCTGGCTGATCAAGTACAGCAGTCTCCAGGAGGTGCACCATGGGTGTGCTCCTGTGGTGCACTAAAGAGTATTGATTGATGATGATATGAATCAGACAAAGGGATGATGAGGGTGCACGAACTGTTAACATGGGAATACAAGCGCAGGATCTCTCCGGGTGATTAACGGGTGGTGACAAGTGTTAGCACTGGATTAGGCATTATGATATAATTAACAAAACAAACCAAATTAAGTGAAACAACCAGCTCATGATTCACTTCTCTTTCTCTCTTTTAACACGATACTCTCTCTTATCTCTTGTTGGGAGCCTCCACCGGAGAAGACATCCTGGCTGCACCGAAAATCTCCTTACAGCGGTGACGGCGGCAGCGCGAATCCGATCCTCACTTTTCTTACATGAACCTAATCGTCTCTTCTTTCCAAATGATAATCCAAAGTTATTTTTTGCAGATTCTTAGCCTATAACCCTAGATCTAAAAAAGGGTGAGTGGAACCCTAAGTTAAAGATGTGACCAAATATCAGTGATTTATGATGAAGGATGCAAAATGGAAAGTAAAAAAAGAATGAAAAGGAAAATGGAAGACGAAGGCCGTGGTTTTTAGATCCGTGAGCTTCCAACCTTTTTTGAAGTTTCTTCTTTATGGTATTATATGAGTATCTTGCTTTCTCTCTTCTTCTGAACTTGTGGTATAAGATTTTTTGAAATGATATTTTTTGAATTGAATGGAAAATGACGATGATGATTAGGGTTTGTCTTACTTGATATCTTGCTATGATTTTTGTAAAGGGTTCTTGCAATTTATGAGATTTATATGTAGCTTTGTATCTTCTGAATGGATTCTGAGAAGGGAAAAATGATGAACAAAAATTTGGCTTTTTGCTGTTTGTTTGAGTTATTGATTCACTGTGAATCTTGTTTTTTGAGTTGTGGGTTATTCTTCCTGGTTTTGAGTGTTTGTTTTGGACTAGAGATTTGTGGATAATTTTTTGACTCCCTGTCGTTGGTGATTCTCGCTGGCTTTTGTATATATTATTCTGTCCCCTGTTTTTTTGCCCTTTGGTCCTGTGTTATAGTGACCAAGAAATCAGAAAAATGGAGGGAAGTTTTGATGAGTTTTTTTTTATTTTAATAAAGTTGGTTTTCTAACTTTGGGCTTTAGAGTGCAGGTTATACTTTCCCATTTTAGTGCAAGTTTTGGTGCAGGCTGTAGCAGGGCTGTCTTTGCAGCCAGTGATAACAGTTGGCTTGGAAATTTGGACTGTTTGTGGCCTAGGTGATACCTTTCCAAAATTTGTCTCTTGCCATCTTCATATTTTCATGACATAATGAAATCTTTGCTTATTATATATTTTTCTGAAGGGTTTGCTAACTTAGGAAAATGATGAGGATGCTTTAGGCTGTTTGAGCATGCTTGCTGTAATATTTTGCTGCTTTATTTCTTTTGGCTTGCTGTCATTTGTTGCAGGTTTTTTGTTGGCCTTGTTTTTGTACTTGGAAATTTCGTTTTGTTGCTATTTGCAGCCTTGGTTCTGCTGTGGCTCTTGCATTTTATTGTTGTTGCTTGCTATTTTTGTTTTCTGCTGCAGTTTTGGGCAGTTTGACTGGCTGATTGTTGGCTGCTGTATTGGGCAGCTTGCTTTGTAGGCTTGGTTCTGCTGTGGCTTTTGCATTTTGTTGCATTTGGGCAACTTGCTGCATGTTGCTGCTTGTTGGCAGTTTGCTGTTTGTTGCATTGTTGGCAATTTTTCTTTTCCTTTTTCTTTTGTGAACCAAGAAAGGCAATCTTTCTTGTGATTTGCAATTGGGGAGAGGGATTATGAAAAAACAAAATCAGACAAAAATTCTAATTCCTATTTGCAAACCCTAGTGATGAATTAGGAGAAAATTTGCTTCAAACTCTATGTTTAAACTTCATTATTTTTGTGCTAATCATATATTCTTTTTCTTTGATTTGTTTCATGAATGGAAAGCGAGACTTGGATGCCAACAAATATTGGATTGATTACTTGAAGATGAAGATGAAGACCTGAAGAAGAAAACATAAATTCTCTTTGTAAACTTTAGATTCTTTGTAAACAAGACAAACAAATTGTAAATTCATTTGTAATGTAATAATATCAAACATTTGAATAAATTTGGGTGTAGTAGAATTTATTGTACAAAACATGCAATCCTTAATTGAATACTTTGGATAAAAAATCTTGGTTTGGTAACTTGCATTTCAAGCAATCACAAAATGATCAGATAAATCATGTATTTTGTATTCTTAAAAAAAATAAATGTTTAAGAGCTCAAATCCAATTGATTAATTGAATCCACAATCATGGTTGTTTAAATGACAGTCTTAATCTTCACATCTTGTCCAAATCAAGTTTGCATTTAAAATGAACTCGCGTGCCATGCTTGATAATAAAAAAATGGAATTTCATTTCCAAACAAACATGCTTCGGGAATATCTATCAATCTTTAAACAAACTGTGATTAAGAACATTCGAAGTCAACAAATGCCTTGCGACGATTTGATAATTTTAAAGTCTTCCAAACACAATTTTACTTTGATTCTTTGAAGATAAACCCGTGAGCGACATCACATATGACCATGAACAGAAATAATTGTCTCAAGGTCTTGTAATTTGAAGAAATCACAATTCTTAGAAGTCAGACGACTGTTATTTGAAATTAGGTCAAAATTCATGATGCGACGTCCAACGCATTTGATTTTTTGGTGATCTTCTTTGCGTAATCAGTTCTTGATTTGTGAAGAGAAATTTGAGATGGAATCAAGGAGAATCATACGCAAGAAAAACCACTAAAAAAATATTGAATAATGAAGAAGTTACAATCGTTTGAATTTGTTCTCGCAAAAAGGGCGATTTTCAAGTCGATGTAGTCATTTTCAGTTATCTAGACCATTGATTGAGCAAACTTGCACTGCGAGGTTTGAAAACTGACTTAAACAACCTTGAGGAGACATGAATACCTATGAAGACCAATTGAAACCTTGAAGACTCCATTTTCTTTGAGAAATGCAAAACCTTAATTGCTGATTTATTGCCTAGGGAGAGAATCTGTCTGATCAACATTTGAGCCGAATTGAGTATTCGTGAAACCCTAGGATAGTATCTTGAATGAAAAATGGGAGGGAAAATTTTTGGGTACAACAACTGCCCCTGTTAAATCTTCTTAAACTTGAAAAGTAAGATCAACATGTTCGTTCTTTGTAGCTTGAAAGTGAAAGATGATTAAACACTAGAGTGCCCAGAAATTTACACTTGATGATGCGCTTGGTTGATTGTGTAGGGAATAGGCTTAAAGATGCCATTTGGAGAAATGATGGAGAGTTGTTGGAGATGGGCTTATAGATGCCATCCAAAGGTGATTGTTGACCGGAGTGGATGAAGTCTGAACTTGACTTCAAATGGAAAAGAAATCATAATAAACCTTTGGTCGATTTAAACTGGGGCTAGCAGAAGTGTTGAATGTTGTTTGATTTGAAAGAATCAGAATAAATCTTGGGGCGATTTAAAAAGAACCAATAGAGGTCTTGGATTAATTTTGACTGGGAAGCATCAGAATAAATCTTGGTGCAATTTATCTGAACCAAAGAAGATTGTAGGTGGGGAAGAATAAGAACAAATCATTGGGAGATTTATCTGAACCAGTAAGAATTTGGAGAAGAATCAGAATAAAGTGTTGAGAGATTTATCTGAACCAGTTAGAATCTGGAGAAGAATCAGAATAAACCGTTGAGAGATTTATCTGAACCAGTAGAGTCTGAAGAAGAATGAGAATAAACCGTTGAAAGATTTATCTGAACCAGTACGAATCTGGAGAAGAATAGGAATAAAATGTTGAGAGATTTATCTGAACTAGTAAGAATCTGGAAAAGAATCAGGATAAACCATTGAGAGATTTATCTGAACCAGTAGAGTGTGGAGAAGAATCAGAATAAACCATTCAGAGATTTATCTGAACCAGTAGAGTCTGGAGAAGAATCAGAATAAACCGTTGAGAGATTTATCTAAACCAGTAGAGTCTGGAGAAGAATAAGAATAAACCGTTGAGAGATTTATCTATACCATTAAGAATCTGGAGAAGGATCAGAATAAACCGTTGAGATATTTATCTGAACCAGAGCAAATATGTCTGCAAGGAAAGAATAAAGATAAACTGTTGAGAGATTTAAATTGAACCAGCAGGAATCTGTATTTGACTTGTTGAAAATATTTATCTGTCAGAAATTTGTTGATGATAATTTCCTGTCGATTGAGTTTTTCCTGAAAAGGTGGAGAGTTAATTGTATGCAATGATATGATGTATGAAATGCATGGTATGATGCTGTTTTCTCAAAATAAATGAGATTTCACTATATGTACTTGTGTTGTCAATGCTATGACGTATGAATGCAAATGTATGGACATATTAATTGTTCTGCCACAGTGTTGCTGGAGTCGGGGAAAATAAATCCCTGGCTATTGCTGGGAATGCAGAGTGTGAGTCTCCACATTTTGAAATTGATGTGTTGATGGATGAATTTCCATATTTTAGAGAAATAAACTCTGTTATGGAGGGGAAACGCCGTGTATTACTCGTGGACTTCGTGAAATCCTGTTGGAGAAACCTGAGAAGTCGGGCATCCTTCTTTGGGGAATCTTTGGAGAGATAGATGAAGGTTTTTCTCTGTCAGGGATGTGAGAGCGCTTGATACTACTATGCTGCACATTGGAAACACGTTAGCGATTCTGTAGTAGGATGTCTTTGCTTCCGCTCTTGCTGGAGAAGGTATCTGCAGGGATTTTATGGAATAGCCTATAGATATTATCCTATTTCTTAAAGTTCATTTGTAAATAGTAATCACATTCAAATTCATATGTTCAAAAATAAATCATTGGACATTTTTGTAAACAACACACAAAAGTAAAGAAAAATAGATAGTTTTGCACTTTCAAAAGGGATATCTTTGTATTAACTTGAATAAGTCTTCTTTTTTGTACAATGAGACGAACATTCTAGTAAGAGAATGTCGTCGCAAAAAGATGAAAATTGATACAAAGAAAAGATAACTATGTGAAATAATCCCATGGGGTTCCCATTCTGCTATAGTTTTCGTGCCTCTGAGTGTCTTGACTACTTGTCGCCTCGACGAAGCTGATTGGATTGATTAGAACCGTTTGAGCTGGTTGGTCGACATTGAAGATTGTCTCCAAGATGATCCAACAAGACATGGTCATACGCTTTGAATCTCTAACTTTTGCCTGGATCGCCCTTTTGGGTTTTCGATCCATCGGGATAACCTTTTTTTCCCAAGCCGCCCTTTCAGGTTTTCAGCTTGCCGAGTGTACAGATTTTTTTTGTATTTTATCCCTAATTTTTTCCCGAACCTTTTGGTTCGCCGGGATGCCCTAATTTTTTGCCTAGGTCAGTCGACCTAGCGGGTCCTTGTTTATGTGTAGTATCTTTTAACTATGTCCGTATTTACAGGGTGTGGAAGGTCGTCGCCATCCATAGTGGTCAAGATCATTGCTCCACCAGAGAATATGTTTTTGATCACAAATGGTCCTTCGTATGTAGGAGTCCATTTGCCCCTGCGATCACCTTGTGGCAATATGATACACTTAATTACCAAGTCATCGACCCGATATACCTGACGTCTGACATTTTTGTTAAAGGCTTTAATCATACGTTTTTGGCACATCTGAACATGACAGATAGCTGCAAGCCTCTTTTCATCAATCAAGTTTAACTGGTCAAGTCGAGTCTGGATCCAATCTTCTTTGTTCAACCCCGCATCCTTGATAATCCTTAGAGAGGGGATTTGGACCTCAATAGGTAAGACAACCTCCAAGCCGTATACCAGAGAATAGAGTGTTACCCCAGTTCATGTACGAGCTATGGTACGATACCCGTGGAGAGCGAATGGTAGCATCTCATGCCAGTCTTTGTATGTGACTGTCATTTTCTGTATGATCTTCTTAATGTTTTTGTTAGTAGCTTCCACAATGCCATTCATCTTTCGCCGGTAATGGGAAGAATTGTGATGCTGGATCTTGAACTGCTCGCAAAGGGCGGTGATCATAGTGTTGTTTAGATTCGTACCATTATCAGTGAGGATTCTCTCTGGGATACCGTATCGATAGATGAGATTCTATTTGATGAACTGAGCGACAACATTGTTAGTAACAGAAGCGAAGGAAGCTACCTCAACCCACTTTGTAAAATAGTCGATGGCCACTAAGATGAAGTAGTGTCCATTGGAGTCTGTTGGCTTGACTTCCCCAATCATATCGATTCCCCACATAGCGAAGGGCCAAGGAGCCGTCAAGACATTCAGAGGAACCAGAGGGACATGCACTTTATCAGCATAAATATGATATTTATGGCAAGTCCGAGACTGTTGATAGCAATCTGCCTCCATGGTAGACCAATAATAGCTTGCCCTTAGGATTTTCTTGGCCTTCGTATGCCCATTGGAATGGGTGCCAAAGGTGCCTTCATGTAGATTAGCCATGATCTTTTCTGCCTCAAATTTTTCCACGTATCGAAGTAATACAGAGTCATGATTGCATTTGAACAAAATGCCGTTACTAAGGAAGAACTTAGCCGAGAATCTTCTTAAGAATTTTTTGTCATTAACTGAATCTCCTTCTGGATATTCTTGAGACTCGAGATACCTCTTAAATTCATGGAACCAAGGTTGGTCCACTACTTCTTCAGTATCGATCTCGTTACAGTAGGCTGGTTCATCCATCCGCTCAATGGTGGTTTGAGGAGCCTCGTTATCCCAATTAAGTTTAAACATAGATGACATTGTAGCTAGTGCGTCTGCTAGCTGATTTTCTTCTCGCGGGAAATGCTCGAAGGTAATCTTCTCAAAATATGGCAACAATGTCAAAACATGTTCTTTGTAAGGGATAAGGTTAGGGTGTTTGGTGTCCCATTCCCCTTTGATCTGACTGATGACCAAAGCGGAATCTCCAAATACAACCAAAGATTTGATCCCCAAATTTATGGCAGCTCTGAGACCAAAGATGCCCACATCATATTCCGCCATGTTGTTTGTATAATCGAAGCAGTTTCTTGCGGTAAAGGGATTATGACACCCTTCATGAGATACGACTACAACACCAATTCCATTTCCAAGTGCGTTGGATGCCCCATCGAAAAACATAATCCATTGGGATCCTTGTTCAGGTCCTTCATATGGTCTGATCTCTTCACAATTATTTACTGTCATGATGTCTTCATCTGGGAATTCGAACTTCATGGATTGATAGTCTTCCACAGCTTGGTAAGCAAAGTGATCAACCAATACACTTCCCTTTATTGCTTTATGGGTAGTATATTGTATGTCATATTCCGTCAGGATCATCTGCCATCTTACTATTCTCCCATAGAGAGCAGGCTTCTCGAAGATGTATTTTATTGGATCCATTTTAGATATCAACAAGGTAGTATGGGTCAACATATACTGTCTTAGCCGGCGAGCAGCCCATGCCAGAGTGCAGCAAGTTTTCTCGAGCAATGAATATCTTGTTTCACAGCCAGTAAACTTTTTTCTCAGGTAATAAATAGCATGCTCTTTTCGGCCAAACTCGTCATGCTTCCCCAGCACACACCCCATTGAGTTTTCTAAAACAGTCAGATACAAGATCAATGGTCTTCCCTCGATGGGTGGTAACATTACAGGAGGCTCTTGTAAGTATTCTTTGATTTTGTTAAAAGCAATTTGGAATTCGTCATTCCATTTGACTACTTTATCTTTCCTCAATAATTTGAAGATTGGTTCACAAGTAGCTGTCAGATGAGAAATGAATTTGGAAATGTAATTCAAATGTCCCAAAAATCCTCTGACTTCCTTCTCAGTATGAGGAGAAGGCATCAATTGTATTGCTTTAACTTTGGCAGGATCAACCTCGATACCTTTGTTGCTGACGACAAAGCCTAGGAGTTTACCAGACCGTACCCCGAAAGTGCATTTATTTGGGGTTTAACCTCAGCTTGTATTTCTTCAGCCTCTCAAACAGCTTCTGTAAATGATTGAGATGCTCTTCTTCCGTTTGAGATCTGGCTATCATATCATCCACGTAGACCTCTATTTCGTGATGTATCATGTCGTGAAACAGAACTACCATGGCACACTGATTGGTTTCCCCAGCATTCTTCAGTCCGAATGGCATGACCTTATAGCAGAATGTGCCCCACTGTGTAACAAAGGTTGTTTTCTCGATATCCTCAGGCGCCATTTTGATTTGGTTGTAGCCTGAGAAACCGTCCATGAAGGAAAACACTTTGTGTTGTGTCGTATTATCAACCAGAATATCAATGTGGGGTAGCGGAAAGTCATCATTGGGGCTTTCCATATTCAAATCTTTGTAGTCCACACACATTCGCACTTTGCCATCTTTCTTAGGCACGGGAACAACATTGGCAACCCATTGGGTATAAGAGGTGACAACCAAGAATCCAGCATTGAATTGCTTCATGACTTCCGCTTTAATTTTTTCTGACATATCAGGCCTCATGCGGCAAACCTTTTGCTTTACTGGAGGACAATCCTCTCTTGTAGGCAGACAATGTACCACAATGTCTGTATCAAGCCCCGGCATGTCTTCATATGACCAGGAAAAGACCTCAACATAATAGCAGAACCATTACCCATGGGATCCTGAGTGGATGTAGATCTGCATTTTAATATGTTAGGGTATGTAAGAGCATAGCTACCTTTGAAATGAATAAAATGTAAGAAAGAATGACAGAGAACACAAAATTTATATGCAAAAACGTCCATGATTCATTAATGACATATGAGAATGAAGTGACAACCCTCACAAATGGACCGTTGTGCCTCGGGTAAGACACAGGGTTTTAAAAAGTCTGAATTATTTAAATATTACAAGCCTGAAAACATTAAAAGAAAATTACTCTTGAATAAAAGTAATAGGAATGAAATCCTTGGCCTCCCAATTATTAAGCCCTCCGCTGATGGTTGGAAAAATCGACTCATCCATATCATAACTGCCATCATTGTCTTCTACTGCATTGACCCCTTGATTGCTGATGCGCAAAGGTGGTCCCCCGGTGCGAGAACTTCGAACAGATCTTTGGGCCTCTGTAGTGAATCCAAAACCAAATTTGTCGGACTTGTAGGGGATATCCGGGAGTTGACCCCAGATGGTACACCCGCCTTCTTCAACTACTGCTCTAGCATCTTTCAAAGAGGCCATCTTCACTGGAGTTCTGGTAATCTTCAGGACTTTAGTAGTAGACCTGGTTGTTGTGACTGTTTCCAAAACCTCTTCAAAGTTCTGACACGGAGTCTCAATGAATTCACCATCCATTTCAACATACCTGAAAGAGTTCAGGTGGCTAACCATGTACTCCTCCTCCCCGTGAACTGTGACATTTTTTCCTTTGATCGGGTATTTTAGCATCTGATGCAAGGTAGAAGTGACAGCACCAGCACCATGGATCCAGGGTCGACCCAATAAATAGGAGTAAGATGGGAAATGTCCATTACATAGAAAGTTGAATCAAAAGTCAGAGATCTAACTTTTATGGGGATATTAACTTCTCCGTGCACTATCCTCTTAGAACCATCAAAGGCCTTTACTATAATATTGCTAGGCTTTAAGGTGAGTCCCTCGTAGTCCAGTCGATCGAGAGCGTTTTTGGGGAAGACATTCAAAGATTAGCCGGTATCCACCAGAACATGGGCAAGCGTGGTGCCCCTGCATTCAATGGAATCACGCAAAGAATCGTTATGATTCCTTCCCTTGGAAGTTAAATCAGCATCGGAAAAGCCCAACCCGTTATCAGCAATTAGACTGGCCACACAATTCTCAATTTGGTCGATGGAGGTCTATTGGGGTACATGGGTGGTCTTGAGAAACTTTACAAAGGCTTTGGCATGGGCCTCAGAACACAAAAGTAAGGACAACAATGATATCTTCGAGGGGGCCTGCCCCAACTGTTCTACAATGTTGTAGTCACTTTTCTTGATTATCTTCAGTATTTCTTCTATTTCATTTTTAGAAGCTTCAATGATGATCTTGGGACGCTCTCCCGCTTGGACAGGCTCATTCAAGACCTCTTTGCCCCTTGTCTCGGTAGCGATAATAGTAGGAGTATTAGTGGGAGTGTTGGTAGGAGTGGCAGTGAGAATGATCACAAGAGTAGCAACGGTCTTTGGAGAAATATCGGGTGAGAAGACTCTTCCACTTCGTGTTATCTTACTGGTTCTAGTGATATTATCAATGTCAAGATCAACATCTATCGCAACTTTATCTTTGACAGCCAACTGATCTTGCTTGGCTCTATAGTAATAGACCTCAGCCCCATAGTCCCAGGGAACAACTTTATCTGAAGAGTATGATGTTGGTCTAGGAATAGTGATGATTAGAGGTGCAGACCTTGGAACAGATGTAATCCTGACGGGTATTTTGGTGGAGACCCCGGGAGGATTGTTTGAAATCTTGATAAGAAGTTCTGATAAGAGGAATCTTTGCAAACAAGATTTCTTTTCTAGTCATCAGGCGCTGAACGCCTATATTTAGTAACAAACAACCATTTGGTAGAGATTTGCATGAGTGATAATTCTTATCACAGCCCGGGAACATGCCGGCTTGCAACAGATTTTGTTTAATGGTAACCAGAGGCCTAGTTAAGTCATTCACGGAGGGGAGGAAACGATCATCATCAATGGCGTTGACACCCTGACCATGTTTGGGCATTGGCGCCGTTATTACATTAGGCATTTCTGGGGGATCAAACTCAATCTCCTTCGCATCGATAAGGTCTTGTACCTTATTCTTCAAGGCCCAAAAGTCGTTTGTATCATGCCCCGGGCTTTCAGAATGATAGGCACGTCGAGCGTTCGGGTTGTAGTAAGGAGAAGCAGTGTTGGGGTTCTTGGGAGCTTCCCTTAAAGTTGCTAGATTGGTCTTCAAAAGGTGCGGAAAGACCTGGGACATAGTCATGTTGATCCGGGTGAACCGTCTCATGGGTGCTTCTGGCTTGCGCTGATAATTTGGATATTGATTTGGCACATGATTAGAAATCATAGCAGCCCCTACCGTCGTGCGACATTCATTTTTGTTTTGATTCCTATGGTCATATGCAGCACTGACCTCCTTCTTTCCAACAAAGGGTTTCTTCATCATTCTCGAGGATGCATCTCTTTGAATTTTGCCACTTTTTATACCGGCTTCTACCCGCTCACCAGTCATGATTAGTTCAGTAAATCTAGCTGAGGAACTTCCGATCAGGTGGTTGAAGAATGGACCTGACAAGGTGCCTAGGAACATATCCACTAATTCTCTGTCAGATAGAGGGAGTTGAACTCTGCCTGCAAGATCCCTCCATTTTTGGGCATAGGTTTTGAAACCTTCCCCGGCACCCATAGACATGCCTTGCAATTGCGTCCGAGTTAGAGCTAAATCAGCATTATACTGGTACTATTTATCGAAGGAGGCAGCCAAATCTTCCCAATTGCGAATATTGGTCCCTTCCAACTGATAGAACCAATCAAACTGCGTCCCTGACAAGCTCTCTTGGAAAAAATGCACCCATAGATTCTTATCAGACGTATGGGGTTGAATCTTTATGACGTATGACCTTAAATGTAGTTTCGGGCAAGAGACGCCATTATAATTAGCGAAAGTTGGGACCTTGAATTTCTGCGGGAAAACAACCCCTGATACAAGTCCTAACTCTTCAAAATCCAATTCGGGTACCTTTTGGACCTCCATAGAATTCAAACGATCCTCTAGCTCTTTGTATTTATTATCAGCAGGAGGATACTGTTCCTCAGAGTAGTCAGGTTCTTCCTCTTCTTCGGATGGTGGGTTGTTGTTCACTTCCTTGGTCCTATCTTCTTGATTATCTCCTTCACCCAATGATGTTACAATGTCTAAAGTATGTCTGGCTTGTCCTTAGAACCTTCTTCCCATGATCACAATACTGGGTGGTTTCTTCGCTTTCTTATTCTTTTCTTTGGCCAGTAGAGTCTTCAACTCCTCTTTTCCTTTTATCAGAGTCAGAGCATTTGTTGAAACTGGACATTCAGCGTCCGAAGATCTTTCAATGTCTGTTCAATAGCCATATCACTGAAATAAACAGTAGAAGGATAAGGAGACCTATTGTAAGAAACCTGTATGATGTCATGATGAATGAAGATGCAATACGCAAATGATTTCAAGGAAATTAGAGATTTAAATTTGTTCAAACCAAAAAGGAACACACGTTATATTAAATTCAAGTTCGAATACATCATGCCTCTTTGGGCTTACAATGAAAGGGAAAAAATATAACAAAAACTCCTAAGACAGAAAGGTCGAACGCATTCTCTTTGGAGCGATGTAGGCGTTTAGATTCTACTCTTCATGATGCAGCTTGGTGAGTTCCGAAACCTTCTTCTCACTGGCGTAAAATTGGGCTTCGAAGGTGTCTCTCTCTTCCTTTAATTGAACCCAATCTTTCAGCAAGTCTTCGATAGAGGTGGGCATGTCAGGATGAAGGACAGTGTATGGAACGTCTCCTTCAACATCAGGCTCTATGATAACAGGGAGGATGGAAGGATAAGGCATCAAAAGTCTTTGTGCATGAGCCCGTACCCACCTAAGGTAAGGCTCGAGAGGGATAGAATTTTTGTGTCCCAAAGTCCTACTATCCACCTTGTTCACCATTCTCCAAGCTCGTGTAAACCTCTGGTGGTAACCTTGGTCTTCTTGGTTATAGTCGAACACCAGACCTTGAATGAGCATTTCATGAGGGCCATCTCTTCGGGCATACCCAAACTGTCGAAGAGCTAAGCAGGGATTGTAGGTGATACCTCCCCTAATACCAAGTAAAGGGACGTTAGGGAATTCCCCATAACGTTCAATGATAGATACGTCTTCCAAGGATCTTGAACACCAACGAATGTCAGAATGGGTGAGGGACATCATCCTTTGAGACCATGTCAGTCTTTGCTCGTTCTTTAATGCTGATTGAGGTAGGTGTGAAGTGAACCACTTAGCGAGTAAGGGGATACAACACAAGAGAGTACCTCTTTTCTTCATGGTGCGGGTATGAAGGCAATGCAATATGTCTCCTAGTAACGTATGTATGGGATTGCAAGAGAGAAAAAATTTGATGGAATTAACATCTATGAATTCATCCGGGTTGGGGAACAAAACCAAACAATAAATGAGAAGAACTAGGAAATCTTCAAAAGCTTGGAAATCCATGTCATCCCAGAATGAACGAGCCTTCTCTAATATAAACTTGGCTAGGAAGCCTTTAACCCCGCTTCTTGTCTCCCAATAGGATATGATGTCGTCTCTCTTCACATGTAAAGCTTCAACAATGACTTCAGGTTTTGGAATCCCTTCTAGACCGGTGAACGGTATCTGATCAAGCACGGGCACCCCTAAGAGTAGAGAGAACTCTTCTAGTGTAGGTACCAACTGATAGTCCGGCAAAGTGAAACAATGATGTACGGGATCAAAGAATTGGAATAGTACACACATAATCTCTTCTTGGAAACTGAATGCAGCCAAATTGAGGAGACGACCGTATTTCTTGGTAAAAGGAGAATCCACGGGTACTCTTGAGGCTAACTCTTGAAGCTGAGGGTGTGCCTTTACAAAGCTGATTCGAATAGTATTTCTTTGGACGAAAATCATGACCTACAAAATAAAAACAAAGATAAATTTCTAAATCCTTGAAATGGTTAGTGAGCATGCGTATGATGTTTATGGTGTTTATGATGTTATGTACAAGTAAATATATATACACACAGCAAATATATCCCTATGTTTTAGGCTTGCATGGGGTTTTATAGGTAAGTACCCTCTTGAAGTTTAGTTGTCTTAACCTGTCTTAGTAATAGTGATCAGGTTCTAAAGGATCTCAATATCCCCAACCTTTCTCTTAGGCATTGTCTTAGCACAAATAATCTTTTCTTGCGGCCGAGATAACCCAAAAATCTAGCATCAATGAGTGTAGTATCGAGTATCAACCAATTTTACTCTCTACAACGAAACCGATTATCTCACTATGTCTTAATGGCCAAGTTTGTTCAATTAGGGTTTTAGAGTCAGTTAGTGCGTCATGACGCCACTCAGCGGCCCTGTATTCTCCTCTATTCACCACGAGGGATAATGGTACCCACAAATGCGTCACACTAACATAGCCATTGTTTCAACCATATCGGTATACGCCATACAGTTTTCATAATCTATTGCTATTTACCTAAAAAGGTGTCCCAGATCCGAGTGAAGGATCAAAGCAAGCCCAATACAAAGAACAAAATATAAAGCATGCAAAGAAACAAGTAAAAAGTGATCTAACCCTAAGGTAACCCCGCTTTTATAATTCTCCCTAGCAGAGTCGCCAGTTCTGTGATACGGTGGGAGAACTGACTTGGGTGTTTTGCGTTTTGATCGCATTTGTGCGGATAGACAGAGTCGCCACCGACTTTTATTTTATCCAAAAGGAAAGGTAAAAAAGCACAGGAAAGACCTTTCGAGATTATTTCTCGGGTTCGGGGGGTAGATTATGAAAAGGGAAGGTATTAGCACCATTTTCATCCATGGTTTTCCATGGGCTCTTAGTTACTCGCTAGATCACTTGCTTTTGAATGTGCTTGTTGTGTGGGTTTTGAAAGTATTTTGAAAAACTTCTTTGTAATGGTTCTCGTCTCTATAAGAACGCGTACAAAGTTTTGTTTCAAAAAATAGTTCAAAGATGTGTTTGTGGAATGTGTTTTTGAAAGTGTTTTTTTGAGAAGATGTTTTGCAATGGTTCTCGTCTCTATAAGAACGTACACAAAATGTTTTGTCTCTTTTTTTGAAAATGTTTTTAGATGAAAGTGTCGGTGTAAAAAGGTTTTTGTCATGAGCAAGCGAGTAACTAGGAGGGAATCTACCTACTCGAAAAGTCTTAAATGTTCTTTTCTTCTTACTTTAGATGTTGCTAGCTTACCATTGATTTGGTAAGAAGCCTCATTGTTGGATATGAAGGGAACGACGCGGGACGTTTATACAGTCATAGAAAGAAACTTGTGAGACGCTTTAGTAATTTTTGTAAGGGGCTAGATCGTTTTACCGAAGGCAACATCGAGGGACATCGAGGGACTACGATCTTTTTTATCAAAAGGGTTTTGCTAAAGTGTCCCATATTCGAGGGACATGACTGTATTTCCGAGGCAACGAGCGAGGTTACCCTAGAGGTGCGTGAAAAAGTGTGTTTGATTCAAGTTATTTTGTCTTTTGAAATTAGGTTATCTAGCGATTGATTTTGAATCTTGCCAGACACGGCTAATTATTATACAGTAATAGGTAAAACAGTAAAGTGCAGAAATTGAAATTCTACGCTATTACAAAGCTTCGGGAATGGGGGGTACAAATGAATGAATGGGGGTGACAATAAGAAATAAACACTTAAATCACACAATACAAGTCCAAACCATTAAATAATTATTTAAGTTAAAATTATTTTCATTTGATAAAATTAATTAATAATTTAATTAATAATGTCAAACAAAAATTATTTTAAAGTTAATAATTACTTAAAACAAATATTGATCTATTTGCAACTTTAAATATATGCTGAAATATAAAACAAAAATCAAATAATTAAAAATAAAAAAAGATATAAGGGAAAAGTTTAGAAATGGGCCAGCATTGCAGCAAATCTGGGGGTGCAAAAATAAATCTGGTTGGCCCAAATAAAGGGAAAAGCCCAAAGTTCCTAGCTGATCAGGTGCAGCAGTCTCCAGGAGGTGCACCACGGGCGTACTCCTGTGGTGAGCTAAAGAGTATTGATTGATGATGATATGAATCAGACAGAGGGATGATGAGGGTGCACAAACTGTTAACATGGGAATACAAGCGCAGGATCTCTCAGGGTGATTAAGGGGTGGTGACAAGTGTCACCACCGGATTAGGCATTATGATATAATTAACAAAACAAAAACAAATTAAGTGAAACAACCAGCTCATAATTCACTTCTCTTTCTCTCTCCTAACATGATACTCTCTCTTCTCTCTTGTTGGGAGCCTCCACCGGAGAAGACATCCTGGATGTGTTGGAAATCGCCTTACGACGGTGATGGCGGCAGCGTGACTCCGATCCTCACTTTTCTTACATGAATCTAATTGTCTCTTCTTTCTAAATGCTAATCCAAAGTTATTTTTTTGCAGATTCTTAGCCTATAACCCTAGATCTAAAAAGGGGTGAGTGGAACCCTAAGTCAAAGATGTGACCAAATATCAGTGATTTATGATGAAGGATGCAAAATGGAAAGCAAAAAAAGAACTAAAAGAAAAAGGGAAGACGGAGGTCGTGGTTTTTAGATCCGTGAGCTTCCAACCTTTTTTGAAGTTTCTTCTTTCTGGTATTATCTGAGTATCTTGCTTTCTCTCTTCTTCTGAACTTGTGGTATTAGATTATTTTGAAAGGATCTTTTTTGAATGAAATGGAAAATGACGATGATGATTAGGGTTTGGCTTACTTGATAGCTTGTTATGATTTTTGTGGAAGTTCTTGAAATTTATGAGATTTATATGTAGCTTTGTATCTTCTGAAAGCATTCCGAGGAGGGAAAAATAATGAACAAAAATTTGGCTTTTTGCTGTTTGTTTGAGTTATTGGTTCACTGTGAATATTTGTTTTTTGAGTTGTTGGTTATTCTTGCTGGTTTTCCGAGTGTTTATTTTGGACTAGAGATTTGTGGAAAAAGTTTTGACTCCCTGTCGTTGGTGATTCTCACTGGATTTTGTATATATTATTGTGTCCCCTATTTTTTTTCCCTTTAGTCATGTGTTATAGTGAAGGAGAAATCAGAAAAATGTAGGGAAGGTTTGATGAGTTTTTTTTATAATAAAGTTGGTTTTCTAACTTTGGGCATTATAGTGTAGGTTATACTTTCCCATTTTAGTGCAAGTTTTGGTGCAGGCTGTAGCAGGGCTGTCTTTGCAGCCAGTGATAGCAGTTGGCTTGGAAATTTGGACTGTTTGTGGCCTAGGTGATACCTTTCCAAAACTTGTCTCTTGCCCTCTTCATATTTTCATGAGATAAAGCAATCTTTGCTTATTATATATTTTTTTGAAGGGTTTGCTAACTTAGGAAAATGATGAGGCTGCTTTAGGCTGTTTGAGCATGCTTGCTGTAATATTTTGCTGCTTTATTTCTTTTGGCTTCCTGTCATTTGTTGCAGCTTTTTTGTTGGCCCTGTTTTTGTACTTGGAAATTTCGTTTTGTTGCTGTTTGCAGCCTTGGTTCTGTTGTGGCTCTTGAATTTTATTATTGTTGCTAGCTATTTTGGTTTCCTGCTGCAGTTTTGGGCAATTTGACTGGCTGATTGTTGGCTGCTGTATTGGGCAGCTTGCTTTGCAGGCTTGGTTCTGCTGTGGCTTTTGCATTTTGTTGCATTTTGGCAACATGCTGCCTGTTGCTGCTTGTTGGCAGTTTGCTGTTTGTTGCATTGTTGGCAATTTTTCTTTTCCTTTTTCTCTTGTGAACCAAGAAAGGCAATCTTTCTTGTGATTTGCAATTGGGGAGAGGGATTATGATAAAACAAAATCAGACCAAAATTTTGATTCCTATCTGCAAACCCTAGTGATGAGTTAGGAGAAAATTTGCTTGAAAACTGCTTATTTAAACTTCATTATTTATGTGCTAATCATATCTTCTTTTTCTTTGATTTGTTTCATGAACGGCAAGAGAGACTTGGATGCCAACAAAGATTGGATTGATTACTTGAAGAAGAAGATGAAGACCTGTAGAAGAAAACAAAAATTCTCTTTGTAAACTTGAGTTTCTTTGTAAACAAGACAAACAAATTGTAAATTCATTTGTAATGTAATAATATCAAACATTTGAATAAATTTTGGTGTAATAGAATTTATTGTACAAAACTTGCAATCCTTAATTGAATACTTTGGATGAAAAATCATGGTTTGGTAACTTGCATTTCAAGTAATCACAAAATGATTAGATAAATCATGTATTTTGAATTCTTAAACAAAATAAATGTTTAAGAGCTCAAATCCAATTGATTAATTGAATACACAATCATGGTTGTTTAAATGACAGTCTTAATCTTCACATCTTGCCAAAATCAAGTTTGCGTTTAAAATGAACTCGCGTGCCATGCTTGATAATAAAAAATGGAATTTCATTGCCAAACAAACATGCTTCAGGAATATCTGTCAATCTTTAAATAAACTGTGATTAAGAACATTCGAAGTCAACAAATGCCTTGCGACGATTTGATAATTTTAAAGTCTTCCAAACACAATTTTCCTTCGATTCTTTGAAGATAAACCCGTGAGCGACATCAAATATGACCATGAACAGAAATAATCGTCTCAAGGTCTTTTAATTTGAAGAAATCACAATTCTTAGAAGTCAGACGACTGTTATTTGAAATTAAGTCAAAATTCATGATGCAACTTCCAGCACATTTAAATTTTTGGTGATCTTCTTCGCGTAATCAATTCTTTATTTGTGAAGAGAAATTTGAGATGGCATCAAGGAGAATCATACGCAAGAAAAACAACTAAAAAATATTGAATAATGAAGAAGTTACGATCGTTTGTATTTTTTCTCGCAAAAAGGGCGATTTTCAAGTCTATGTAGTCATTTTCAGTTATCTGGACCATTGATTAAGCAAACTTGCACTGCGAGGTTTGAAAACTGACTTAAACAACCTTGAGGATACATGAAGACCTATGAAGGCTAATTGAAACCTTGAAGACTCCATTTTCTTTTAGAAATGCAAAACCCTAATTGCTAATTTAAGGCTTAGGGAGAGAATCTGTCTGATCAACTTTTGAGCCGAATTAAGTATTCGTGAAACCATAGGATAGTATCTTAAATGAAAACTGGGAGGGAAAATTTTGGGGTACGACATGGGTCAACTACGAATCACATTGTATGATCAAATTCAACGGAATTAGTCATTAATAAATCACATTGTATTATGAAAGTCAATGGAATGGGTAAACTATTAATGACATCGTATGATCAAATTCAATGGAATAGGTAAATTGTGAATGACATTGTATGATCAATTTCAATGGAATAGGTTAACTTTGGGTGACATCGTTTGATCAAATTCAATGGAATAGGTCAACTACAAATGGCACCGTATGATAAATGTCAATGGAACGGGTGAACTATGAATGACATTGTGTTATCAAACTCAAAGGAATGGGTCAACTACGAATGACATCGAATGATCCATGTCAATGGAACGAGTGAAATATGCATGACATTTTACTATCAAAGTTAATGGAATGGGTTAACTTCGAATTTCATCGTATGATCGAAATCAATGGAATGAGTCATTTAGGAATGACATGGTATGATCATATCCAATAGAGTGGATCAACTATGAATCACATCATATGATCAATGTCAATGGAACTGGTGAACTACGAATGCCATTTTATTATCAAAGTCAATGGAATGCATCAACTACGAATGACATCGAATGATCAAATTCAATGGAATGGGTCAACTACAAATGATAACGTATGATGAAATTCAATGGAATAGGTCAACTACGAATGACGTCGTATAATTAAATTTAATTGAATGGGTTAACTATAAATGACATGGTATGATCAAAGTCAATGGAATGGGCCAACTACGAATGAAATTGTATGATCAATGTCAATGGAACGAGTGAACTATGAATGACATTGTATTATCAAAGTCAATGGAATGGGTCAACTACAAATGAATCGTATGATCAAAGTAAATATAATGGGTTAACTACGAATGGAATGGGTCAACTACGAATGACATTGTATGATCAAATTCAATAGAATGGGTCAACAAAAAATGACATCGTATGATCAAATTCAATGGAATGGTTAATTACGAATGACCTCGTATTAGCAAATTTAATTGAACGGGTCAAATACGAATGACATCGTGTGATCATATTCAACGTAATGGATCAACTATGAATCACATCATATGATAAATGGAAATGGAGCATTTGAACTAAAAATGACATTGTATTATCAAAGTCAAAGGAATGGGTCATTTATGAATGACATTGTATGATCAAATTGATTGAAATGGGTAAACTAGAAAAGATATCATATGATTAAATCGAATGGAATGGGTCAACTACGAATGACATCGTATGATCAAATTCAATGGAATGGGTTAAATATGAATGATATTGTATGATCAAAGTCAATTGAATGAGCCAACTATGAATGACATTGTATGATCAATGTCAATGGAACGGGTGAACTATGAATGCCATTGTATTATCAAAGTCAATGGAATAGGCAACCTAAAAATGAATTGTATGATCAAAGTTAATGGAATTGGTTAACTGCGATTGACATTGTATGATCAAAGTAAATGGAATGTGTCAACTATAAATTACATCATATGATCAAACTCAATGGAATGGGTCAACTATAAATTACATTGAATTAAGAAAGTCAATGGAATGAGTCAACTACGAATGACATTGTATGATAAAATTCAATGGAATGGGTCAACTACGAATGATATCGTATGATCAACTTCAATGGAATGGGTCAACTAAGAATCACATTGTATGATCAAATTCAATGAAATTAGTCATTAATAAATCACATTGTATTATCAAAGTCAATGGAATGGGTCAACAAGTAATGACATCGTATGATCAAATTCAATGGAATAGGTAAATTGTAAATGACATTGTATATATAATTTCAATGGAATAGGTTATATTTGTATGACATCATTTGATCAAATTCAATGGAATAGGTCAACTACAATTGGCATCGTATGATAAATGTCAATGGAACGGGTGAACTATGAATGACATTGTGTTATCAAAGTCAAAGGAATGGGTCAACTACGAATGAAATCGAATGATCAATGTCAATGGAATGGGTGAAATATGCATGACATTGTACTATCAAAGTAATGGAATGGGTTAACTTCGAATGTCATCGTAAGATCAAAATCAATGGAATGAGTCATTTAGGAATGACATGGTATGATCATATTCAATGGAATGGATCAACTATGAATCACATTATATGATCAATGTCAATGGAACTGGTGAACTACGAATGACATTTTATTATCAAAGTCAATGGAATTGGTCAACTATGAATGACATCGAATGATCAAAATAAATGGAATGGGTCAACTACAAATTTTATCGTATGGTGAAATTCAATAGAATGGGTCAACTACGAATGACATCGTATAATTAAATTTAATGGAATGGGTTAACTATAAATGACATGGTATGATCAAAGTTAATGGAATTGGCCAAATATGAATGAAATTGTATTATCAATGTCAATGGAACGAGTGAACTATGAATGGCATTGTATTATCAAAGTCAATGGAATGGGTGAACTACAAATGAATCATATGATCAAAGTCAATATAATGGGTTAACTATGAATGACATTGTATGATCAAATTAAATGGAATGGGTCAACTACGAATGAAATTGTATGATCAAAGTCAATGAAATGGGTCAACTATGACTAACATTGTATTATCAAAGTTAATGGAATGGGTCAATTACGAATGACATTGTATGATCAAATTCAACGAAATGGTTAACTACGAATGACATCGTATGTTCAAATTTAATTGATTGTGTCAACTACAAATGACATTGTATGGTCATATTCAATGTATTGGATTATATGAAACACATTGTATGATCAATGGAAATGGATCGGTTGAACTACAAATTACACTGTGTTATCAATAATCAATGGAATGGGTCAACTACGAATGACATCGTATGATAAAATTGATTGGAATGGGTTAACAAAAAAATATATTGTATGATTAAATTCAATGGAATTGGTTAACTAAGAATGACATTGTATGATCAAATTCAATGGAATGGGTTAACTATGAATGCTATCGTATGATCAAAGTCAATCGAATGAACCAACTATGAATGACATTGTATGATCAATGTCAATGGAATGGATTAACTATGAATGCCATTGTAAATTCAAAGTTAATGGAATAGGTAAATTACAAATGAATCATATGACCAAATACAATGGAATGGGTTAACTATGAATGACATTGTATGATCAAATTAAATGGGATGGGTGAACTATAAATGACATTATATTATCAAAGTCAATGGAACGGGTTAACTATGAATGACGATGTATTGTTAAAGTCAATGGAATGGGCAAACTTTGAATGACATTGATGATTAAAGTCAATGGAATGGGTTAATTATGAATGACATTGTATTATTAAATTCAGTTGAATGGGTCAACTACGAATGACATCGTATGATCAAAGTCAATGGAATAGGTTGACTATGAATGCCATCATATAAACAAAGTCAATGGAATGGGTCAACTATGAATGACATTGTATTATCAAGGTCAATGGAATGTGTTAACTATGAATGACATTGTATACATAAAGTCAATATAATGGGTCAACTATGAATGACATTGTATGATCAAGGGCAAAGGAATGGGTCAGCTATTAATGGCATTGTATGATCAAAGTCAATGAAATGGGTAAACTATGAATGACATTGTATGATAAAATTTAATGGAATAGGTCAACTATGAATGAAATTGTAAGATCAAGTTCAATAGAATTGGTTAACTTTGAATAACATCGGTTGATCAAAGTCAATGGAATGGGTCAACTATAAATAACATCGTATTATCAATGTCAATGGAACGGGTAAACTATGAATGACATTGTGTAATCAAAGTCAATGGAATGGGTCAACTACGAATGAAATCGAATGATCAATGTCAATGGAACCAGTGAAATATGAATAACATTGTATTATCAAAGTCAACGGAATGGGTCAACTACCAATTACATCGTAAGAACAAATTTAATGAAATGGGTCAACCATGAATGACATTGTATGATCAAATTTAATGGAATGAGTCATTATGGAAAATCATGGTATGATCATATTCAATGGAATGGATCAAC
Organism: Vicia faba; assembly: GCA_948472305.1. NCBI lineage: Eukaryota > Viridiplantae > Streptophyta > Magnoliopsida > Fabales > Fabaceae > Vicia > Vicia faba. The sequence continues at coordinate 612,897,265 of OX451735.1, forward strand.
TATGAGACACATCGTGTGATCAATGTCAATTGAATGGGTGAACTATGAATGACATTGTTTTATCAAAGTCAATGGAATGGGTCAAATAAAAATGAATCGTATGATCAAAGTAAATATAATGGGTTAACTACAAATGACATTGTATGATCAAAGTAAATGGAATGGGTCAACTACGGATGCCATTGTATGATCAAAGTCAATGGAATGGGTCAACTATGACTAACATTTTATTATCAAAGTTAATGGAATGGGTCAAATAAAACTGATATTATATGATCAAATTCAATGGAATGGTTAACTACGAATGACCTCGTGTTAGCAAATTTAAATGAGCGGGTCAACTACGAATGACATCGTATGATCATATTAAACATAATGGATCAACTATGAATCACATCATATGATAAATGGAAATGGAACAGTTGAACTAAAAATGACATTGTATTATCAAAGTCAAAGGAATGGGTCATTTACGAATGACATCATATGATCAAATTGATTGGAATGGGTCAACTAGAAAATATATCGTATGATTAAATTAAATGAAATGGGTCAACTAGAATGACATCGTATGATCAAATTTAATGGAATGGGTTAAATATGAATGATATTGTATGATCAAAGTCAATGGAATGAGCCAACTATGAATGACATCGTATGATCAATGTCAACGGAACGGGTGAACTATGAATGCCATTGTATTATCAAAGTCAATGGAATAGGCAACCTAAAAATGAATTGTATGACCAAAGTTAATAGAATGAGTTAACTACAAATGAAATTTTATGATCAAAGTAAATGGAATGTGTCAACTATGAATCACATTATATGATCAAACTCAATGGAATGGGTCAACTATAAATTACATTGAATTAAGAAAGTCAATGGGATGAGTTAACTATGAATGACATTGTATTATCAAAGAAAATGGAACGAGTCAACTATGATTGACATATGTGATACGGTGAGAGAATTGGCTTGGGTTTTGCGTTTGATCGCAAATGTTGATGTTTAGCAAGAGTCGCCACCGACTTTTCTTTTATCTAAAAGAAAAGGTGAAAAAGAACAAAAAAGACCTTTGAGATTTTTTCTTGTGATGGTGATGATCAGGTTAGCTACCTTGGACCTCTAGGAAGCTAATGCAATGGCTGGCTTAAACTATAGGTGGCTGGAATGGTCTGGAGAAGTCAACTTGTAGACTCTATTTTTTGGTTATAGAGGAAGGTGAAGATGGTGTTACTGTTCCAAAACAAGGACAGGGATGGACTATATTTGAGGTATAGAAGCTTTGCAAATGAATTTGATGGAAAACACACGATGGAAATGAGAGATACAAGTTCAAGGTCAGAACTGTGTATCAATGGTGTTTTTGAGCAAATTTATGGTTTTTGAGTGTTTGAGATAATTTCAGGGCACTAGCATTCGTGTGTCATCTTGAAAATAGTGTATGTATTTATAGGCAAGAGGTTCTGAGGCTTGAAACAACTCAGAAATTGAAATCACATGTTATGGCTTGGTTACTTTATTTTGAAGCAAAGTTGACAAACATGGTTTCAATGTGAAGTACAAGGATTTGTAGGGTGGTTAGCAGGCTGTAGATTTGTAGGGTGGAGTCAGAAACAACAATGTATGGGCTCAAGTAGAGTTGACATTGTGATTAAAGTCACTTTTCCAAAATGGAAGTGGTGACTTTCTTCCCAAAATGGAAATGCAACTTCGATAATGGCTCAAATGCTTGGACAATGGCTCTATCAGTTGTGTAAACATTAAATTATTGAATGATTATCAAGTTTGAAACCTGCAAAGCAAGATTTGTACAACATGCTTGAAGATTGGATCAAGTGTTCTTCACAAAATGGCTTGTAATTTAAGTTTGAAAACCTTAACTTCTTGCCTTCGATTCTCCTTTCTCAAGAATGATCTCAACGAGTTCTTGGACATTTTGGAAATTTGCAATGTGATATACAACCCATCTTTAAGTTGCTTTTGAAGATTCCCCTTCGAACTATGTGAAAAATTGCCATGAAGTTAAGTAAAAAATCTGCCTAACTTGGGCAAAATTTCACCAAGTCTTTTTTAGTTCATGAGCATGTATTCACAAAATTATAACTTGAGATCCAAGCATTTTTAGGATAAGTTGTGTGAAGCAAAGTTGTATATTTGATGGAGATCTACAACTTTCATGTTGTAAGTTTCCTTTGAATCATCTTGTATCATAATGAAATAATTGCTCAAAGTTATGAAAAAATAAGAAATTTTCATCACTTAGAAAAATTTCAAAGTTTAGAAATTTTGACTTTTCAAAATGAAATTTTGATTTATTGATGAATAAGTTTCCTATTTTAACTTTTTTTGATGAATCGTGATCTTTGGTACTTGAATTTAACCAAAAAGTCAAAGTTTGACTTTTCAGTATACAGTTGACTTTTGATCAATTGACTGCAAAATTCACCTGTCAATCCAATGGTTTTGCAATGTTTTGAATCATGTCTTTAGGTAAAAATGATTCAATTGGACTCTTGAGGTCATGCCTTAAACCAATTTACCATTTTCTAGGTCAAAATATCAGAAATTGCCCTTTCCCAGTCAAAACCCTAATTTTGATCATTTTGCCCTTTTGGAGATTTGATCAAATTTCTTGAGGAATTGGGGTCCAAACTTGACCAAATGATACATATGAGTCTAAAATGTTTATGTGGATAAAAAATTATGAAGTTTGACTGTAAATTGGCCATGGTTGAGTTTTCCCCCAATACAGTTGATTTTTAGGTCAATTATTCAATTGACTGATCAAAAGTGTGATCCAAGGCTTGAAACTTGACATGAGTAATCTTGGGGGGTCCATAATGATCCACTCAAGTCATATGGGGCATTGATAGTTCAAAAATCCTTGTGCAAACTCAAACCCTAATTTTTGTCATCAATGCATAAGGAGGTATCTTGAGCTGATCAAACCCTAGTGCAGTCTTGAGCCCAAGGAGATCTTGTGAGCAAATCCTTGATAAGTGAGAGGCCAAATTTTGGGGTACAACATCTGCCCCTGTTCAATCTTCTTAAGCCTGAAGATTTAGATTGGCGTGTTTTGCCAGTCATTACTCGAAGGTGGAAGATGATTGGACACTAGAGTGCCTAGAAATTTGCACCCGATGATGTGATGGTTGAGGGAATGGGCTTAAAGATGCAATTTAGAGAGGTGATAGAAAGCTGTGGGAGAGGGGCTTAAAAGATTTCATCCAAAAGTGGTTGTTGGTTTTGTAATTTGTAAGCTGTAAGAATGAGTATCAGAATGGCATTCGTGTCTGGGGCGTATCTGAACTGTATCTGGGAGCTGATTTTGAATGATCATCAGAATGGTATCCGTGTCTAGTGCGTATCTGAACTTTATCTAAAAGATAGTTTTGAATGAGTTTCAGAATGGCATATATTTCTGGAGCGTATCTGAACCGTATATGAGAGTTGACTTTGGGTGAGTATCAGAATGGCATCCGTGTCTGGAGGGTATCTAAATTGTATCTAAGAGTTGAAAATGAATGAGTATCAGAATGGCATCTGTGTCAGGAACATATCTGAATTGTATCAAAAGGTTAAATCTGAATGAGTATCAAAAAGGCATCCGCGTCTGGAGCGTATCTGAACTGTATCAAAAGGTTGAATCTGAATGAGTATAAAAACGGCATTCGTGTCTGGAGCGTATCTGAACTGTATCTCAAAGTTGAGTATGAATGATTATTAGAATGGCATCCGTGTCTGGAGCGTATCTGCATTGTATCTGAAAGCTAAATCTGAATGAGTATCAGAATGGCATCCGTGTCTGGATCATATCTGAACTGTATCTGAGAACTTTGAATATTGTTAATGGCAGCTGTTTGATTAATCTTATCCTGAAAAGATGAAATGTTAGCTAATATGTAATTTTATGTTGTATGAAATGCATAATATAATTCATTCGCGTTATCAATATTTTATGATATATGGATGCAATGTATGCGTATGTGAGCTAGTTTGCTGTACTGCTGTTGGATTGGGGAAAATAAATCCATGTCTGCTGCTGAGGATATGGAGTATATGTCTTCAGGTTGTGAAGTCTAAGCATTGATGAATTTCTGCTCAGATAAATAAACTCTATTGTAAGGGAAATGCCAATTACTGCTTGCAAAATCCTGTTGGAAAATCCTAAGAAATTGAACGACTTCTACTGGGGATTGATAATTGGAAGCTTGTTCTGCTGGGAATTAAACTGCAAATTGTGGGGGATTTATGGAAATAGTATAGAGAGATCTTCCTACCTCTTAAAGCCATTAGTAATTGTCTTTTATTTTGTTTATTTGTAAACAGTAATTATGTTCAAATGCATATGTTCAACAATGAATCATTGGACGTTTTTGTAAACAAAACACAAGAGTAAAGAAAAACAGATAATTTTGCACTTTCAAAGGGATATCTTTGCATTGACTTTAAGTAAGTATTTGTACAATTAGACAAGCATTCTAGTAAGAGAATGTTGTCGTAAAAAAAAATGAAAATTTTGATAAAAAGAAAAGATAGCTATGTGTAATAATCCCATGGGATTCCCATTTTGCTATAGCCTTTGTATCTCTGAGCATCTTGTCTATTTGTTACCTTGTCCGAAGATGATTGAATTGATCAGAACCTCTGAGTTTGTCAGTTGAAGCCAAAGGTTGTCAATAAGGTGATCCAATGGGACATAATGATACGCTTTAATTTCCTAACTTTTGCCTGGACCGCCCTTTCAGGTTTTCAGTCTGCCGGGAAACCCTTTTTTTCCAAGTCGCCCTTTCGGGTTTTCAACTTGTCGGGTGTACAAATTTTTTTTGTTTTATCCTAAATTTTTGCCCGATTCTTTTTGGTTCGCCGGGATGCCCTTTTTTTTCCTAGGTATGTCAACCTAGCGGGTCTCTTATGCGTAGTATCTTTTGACTATGTCTGCATTCGCAGGGTGCGGCAGGTCTTCGCCATCCATGGTGGTAAAGATCATTGCTCCACCAGAGAAAATGTTTTTGATTACAAATGCTCCTTCATAGGTAGGAGTCCTTTTTCCCCTAGGATCACCTTGTGACAGTATTATGCGTTTGATCACCAGATCTCCAACTTGATACACTTGGTGTCTGACCTTCTTGTTGAAAGCCTTGATCATCCGTTTTTGATACATTTGACCATGGAAAACAGCAGTAAGTCTCTTCTCATCAATCAAGTTCAGTTGATCAAGTCGAGTCTGGATCAAATCGTCTTCGTTCAGCCCTACATCCTTTATAATTCTTAGAGAGGGGATCTGAACCTCAATAGGCAAGACAACCTTCATTCCATAAACCAGAGAATAGGGTGTTGCCCCGGTTGATGTGCGAGTTGTGGTACGATACCCGTGGAGAGCGAATGGTAGCATTTCATGCCAGTTTTTGAATGTGACTGTCATTTTCTGTATGATCTTTTTAATGCTTTTATTTTCAGCTTCGACAACACCATTCATCTTCGACCGATAAGGAGAAGAATTATGATGTTGAATCTTTAATTTCTCGCACAAGGCGGTGATCATAATGTTGTTGAGATTTGTACCATTGTTAGTAATGATCCTCTCCGGGATACCAAAACGACAGATGAGATTTTTGTTTGATGAAACGGGCAACAACATTCTTGGTAACGGAAGCAAAAGAGGTTGCCTTAACCCACTTTGTAAAATAGTCATTGTCCACTAGGATGAAGCGGTGTCCATTGGAGGCCTTCTTCTTGATTTCCCCAATCATATCAATTCACCACATAGCAAAGGGCCAAGGAGCTGTCAAGACATTCAGAGGAACCGGGGGTACGCATACCTTGTCAGCATAAACCTTACACTTATGACAAATTCGAGAGTGTTGATAGAAATCTTCTTCCATGGTAGACCAGTAATAGCCTGCCCGTAGGATTTTCTTCTCCATCGTATACCCACTGGAATGGGTGCCAAAAGTGTCTTCATGCAATTCAGCCATGATCCTTTCAACTTCAACCTTATCTATGCACCGAAGTAACATAGAGTCATGATTGCGTTTGTACAGGATGCCATTACTAAGGAAAAATTTAGCAGAGAATCTCCTTAAGAACTTCTTATCATTGATTGAAGCTCCTTCTGGATATTCTTGAGCCTCGAGATACTTCTTGACCTCGTGAAACCAAGGCTGGTCCACTACTTCTTCAATATTAACCTCGTGACAATGCACTGGTTCCTCGATTTGCTCAATGGTGATCTAGGGAGCCTCGTTATCCCAATTAAGTTTAAACATAGATGACATTGTGGCTAGAGCATCTGCTAGCTGATTTTCTTCTCGCGAGAAATGCTTGAAGGTAATCTTCTCAAAATGTGGTAGCAATTTCAAAACATGTTCTTTGTAAGGGATAAAGTTTGGGTGTTTGGTGTCCCATTCCCCTTTGATCAGGCTTATAACCAAAGTCGAGTCTCCGAATACATCCAAGGATTTGATCTGCAAGTCTATGGCAGCTTTGAGACCGAATATGCATGCTTTGTATTCCGCCATGTTGTTTGTACAATTGAAGCAAAGTTTGGCAGTAAAGGGAGTATGACACCCTTCCAGAGATATGAGTACATCACTGATACCATTTCCAAGTGCGTTGGATGCCCCATCAAAGAACAGGGTCCATCGGGATCCTTGTTCAGGTCAGTCATATGGCCTGAATTCTTCCCAGTTATTTACCGTCATGATGTCTTCATCTGGAAATTCGAACTTCATGGATTGGTAGTCTTCTACAGCTTGGTGAGCAAGGTGATCAGCTAATACACCTCCCTTTATCGCTTTCTGGGTAGTATATTGTATGTCATATTCTGTCAGGATCATCTTCCATCTCGCTATTCTCCCGGAGAGAGCAGGTTTCTCGAAGATGTATTTTATCGGATCCATTTTAGATATCAACAAAGTAGTATGAGTCAGCATATACTGTCTTAGCCGGCGAGCAGCCCATGCCAGAGCGCAGTAAGTTTTCTCAAGCAGTTAATATCTTGTTTCACAGTCGGTAAACTTTTTGCTCAAGTAATAAATAGCGTGCTCTTTTTGGCCAGACTCGTCATGCTGCCCCAATACACACCCCATTGAGTTTTCTAAAATAGTCAGATACATGATCAATGGTCTTCCCTCGACTGGTGGCATAAAAAAAGGTGACTCTTGCAGGTATTCTTTGATTTTGTTAAAAGCAACTTGGAACTCGTCATTCCAATTGACTACTTGATCCTTTTTTGACAATTTAAAGATTGGTTCACAAGTAGCTGTCAGGTGAGAGATGAATATGGAAATGTAGTTCAAACGCCCCAAGAATCCTCTGACTTCCTTCTTAGTACAAGGAGCATGCATCTCTTGTATTTATTTTACCTTGGCAGGATCTACTTTAATAACTTTGTTGTTGACGATAAAGCCTAGGAGTTTACCAGACCGTACCCCAAATGTGCACTTGTTTGGATTCAACCTCAGTTTATACTTCTTCAGTCTCTCAAACAGTTTTTGTAAGTGATCAAGATGCTCTTCTTCTGTTTGATATCTGGCTATCATGTCGTCCACATAGACCTATATTTTGTGATGTATTATGTCTTGAAATAAAGCTACCATGGCACGCTGATAGGTTGCCCCAGCATTCTTCAGTCCGAACGACATCACCTTATAGCAGAAAGTGCCCCACTGCGTGACAAATGTTGTTTTCTCCATGTCCTCAGGCGCCATTTTGATTTGATTGTAGCCTGAGAAACCATCCATGAAGGAAAACACTTTGTGTTGCGCCGCATTATCAACTAGAATATCAATGTGGGGGAGTGGAAAATCATCCTCAGGGCTTGCCCTATTCAAATCTATGTAGTCCACACACATTCGTACTTTGTCGTCCTTTTTGGGAACGGGAACAACATTGGAAATCCATTGGGGATAAGAGGTGACAGCCAAGAATCCAGCGTTGAATTGCTTCATGACTTCTGCTTTAATCTTTTCTGACATATCAAGCCTCATGCGGCGAACTTTTTGCTTTACTGGCGGACAATCCTCTCTTGTAGGAAGACGATGTACCACAATATCAGCATCAAGTCCTGGCATATCTTCATACGACCAAGCAAAGTCTTCAACGTAATCGTGTAACAATTGAATCAGACGCTCCTTGATACTGGGTTCCAGATTGGCACCCACCTTAACCTCTTTCTTGACTTCTTTGGTACCTAGGTTGATTGTATCCACGGGTTCCTCGTGAGGTTGAATGGTTCTCTCTTCTTGTTTGAGTAGTCTGGAAAGTTCTCCTGGTACTTCACAATCTTCCTCACCTTCATCTTCGGTTTGGTAGATTAGATTCTCAGAGTCACAAAAGGCCATAGAAGTATTGTTACCCATGGGATCCCGAATGGATGTATACCTGCATTGTGAGTGTGAGTGTGTGTAAGGGTATAGCTATCTTTGAAAGAAATAAAAATGTAAGAAAAAAATGAGCACAAAAGTTTGTATGCGAAAACGTACATGATTCATTGATGTCATATGAAAATGAGATAATAACCCTTACAAATGGACCATTGTGCCTCGGGTAAGACACAAGGTTTTAAGAGTGAGAATTATTTTAATATGACAGATCCAACAAAATGTAAAGACAAATTATTGTGGGATAAAAGTTATCGGGATAAAATCTCTAGCCTCCCAGTTGTTGAGCCCTCCATTGACAGTCAGGAATATCCAGTTTTCCAAGTCACAGTTATCTTCATCACCTTCTACGATGTTGACCTCGCGGTTGCTAATCTTCAGGGGTGGTCCCCCGACACGAGTGCGACGCACAACCTTCTGAGCAGTTAAAGTGAAACGAAAGCCAAACTTGTCAGACTTATATGGGATATCTGGGAGTTTTCCCCAGACAGTGCACCCACCTTTTTCTACCACTACTTTGGCATCCTTTAGAGATGACATCTGTAGTGGAGGGCTTGTAATCTTGGGAACAACCTTGGTTACTGCCACATCTTGCAGGACCTCTTCAAAGTGTTGGAATGGAGTTTCAATAAATTCGCCATCTAATTCCATATATCTAAAGGAATTGAGATGGATGATCATATACTCTTCTTCTCCATGAACGATGATAATCTTCCCTTGAATCAGATATTTCAGCATTTGGTGCAACGTAGAAGTGACAATACCAACATTGTGAATCCATGGTCGGCCTAGCAGGAAGGAATATGAGGGACGGATATACATTACATAAAAAGTTTAATCAAAAGTTTGTGTTCCAACTTTTATGGGAATGTCTACCTCCTCATGTACCAATCTTTCCGAGCCGTCAAAAGCCCTTACTACTATGTTACTTGGCTTCAATGTCAATCCCTCACAGTCAAGCCTATCGAGAGCTTTTTTAGGCAATACATTAAGAGATGAGCCAGTGTCAACCAAAACATGGGCCAAGGTTGTGCCCCTACATTCAACTGAGACATGCAATGCCTCATTGTGCTTCCTTCCTCTCGGTGTTAAATCAGCATCCAAAAAACCTAGACCATTATTTGCAGTCAAGCTGGCTACGCAGTCTTAGAATTGATCGACAGATGTCTCTTGGGGTACATGGGAAGTTTTCAGGAATTTTACCAAGGCTAAATTGTAGTCGCTTCTTTTAATGATCTTCAACTAAATTGTAGTCGCTTCTTTTAATGATCTTCATAATTTCCTCCACCTCTTTCCGGGAGGTCTCAGGGATAACCAATGATTGTGTCTTTGTCTTGACAGACTCAACCAGAACACATTTTCCTCGAGTCTCGGTTAATTTGGCAGCAGGAGTGTTGGTAGGAATGAATACCAGGAGAATGGAGGGGTAAGGCATCATAAGACTCTGAGCACGATTTCGTACCCATTTGAGGTAAGGCTCAAGAGGGATGGAATTTTTATGCCCCAAAGTCTTGCTATCCACCTTATTAACCATCCTCTAAGCTCGGATAAATCTTTGGCGAAGACCTTGATCGTAGTTGTCGTAGTCAAATACCAAACCTTGAATCAGCATCTCATGCAGGCCATCCCTTCAGGCGTAACCAAACTGTCTTAAGGCTAAGCATGTGTTGTAGGTGATACCTCCCCTAATGCAAAGTAATGGGACATTAGGGAACTCTCCACAACGATCGACAATGATAACATTCTCTTTGGATCAGGAGCACCAATGAATGTCCGAATGTTTGAGCATCATCAACCTTTGTGACCACCTTGAACCTTGCTCATTCTTTAATACATATTGGGGAAGATGAGAAATAAACCACCTTGCCAAGAGAGGAGTTCAACACATAAGAACACATCTTTCCCTCATTGTGCGAGTGTGAAAAGAGTGTAGGATATCTCCTAGAAATGTAGGCATCGGGTTGCGGGATATGAAGATTTTGACGGTGTTGATATCTATGATTTGGTCAGGATTTGGAAACAAAACCATCCCATAGATGAGGAGAGCAACAATTTCCTCAAAGGCTTGCAAGTCCAAGGAATTCCAACAGCTTTGGGCTTTCTCAAACAGAAACTTTGCTAGGAAACCTTTGACACCATTCCTTGTTTCCCAATGAGTTGTGATATCAGATGAGTGCAAGTGTAGAGCTTGAGAAATTTCTTCTGGCTTTGGGACTCTTTCCATACCGTTGAAAGGTAGTTAATTGAGAACGGGAATCCTCAAGAGTTGGGAGAATTCTTCCAAAGTAGGCACAAGTTGATAGTCGGGAAATGTGAAGCAATGGTGTAAAGGATCAAAGAACTGAAAGAACACCTTCATCATATCCTCATATGTGTTGGAGGTGACCAAGTTGAGTAGGAAACCATGTCTCTTGGTGAATGGAGAGTTTTCAAGAAGCCTTGAAGCTAGCTCCTTGAGTTGTGGAGGGATCCTTACAAGGTTTACTTGAATAGTTTTCCTGCGAAGCGAATCCATATTCTACAAAACAAGAACAAAGATGAATCCTAAAATCCTTGAAATGGTTAGTGGATGTATATGATGTTCATGATGTTCATGATGTTATGTACAAGTATGCATATACAAAAAAAGCAAACAAGACCTTAAGTTTAGGCTTGCATGGAGTTTTATAGGTAAGTACCCTCTTGAAGTTTAGTTGGTTCAAACTTGTCCTAGTAATAGTAACCGGATTCTAAGGAGCTCAATATCAGTGGTTTGTTTCCTTGTTTATTGTTTCAGCACAAGCCTCTTTAATGGCGACCAAGATATCCCAAGAAACCAAACCTCAATGAGTGTAGTATCGAGGATCTACCAACTTCAGACTGTACCAAAGTCGGTCATCTCCCTACATCCTAAAGGCCAAGTTTGTAAAGTAATGGTTCTAAAAGTTCATTAGTGCTTCATGACATCACTCAGCGGCCCCGTATTCTCTTTGATTAACTCAAAGGCTACAGGTACCCACAAATATGTCGCACTAATGTAGATATTTCTTAGACCATGTCGGTATACCCCGCACAGTTTCCACAACCTATTGCTACTTACCTATAATGTATGCCAAATCCGGGTAGAGGATTCAAACCCAAACAAATAACCATAATATAAAGCATACAAGTCAAACAATGTAAGCAAGTAAATGTGATATATCCCTAAGGTAACCCCACTTTTAGAATTTTCTGCAGCAGAGTCGCCAGTTCTGTGATACGGTGGGAGAACTGACTTGGGTTTTGCGTTTGATCGCAAATGTTGAGGTTTAGCAAGAGTCGCCACCGACTTTTCTTTTATCCAAAAGGAAAGGTGGAAAAGCACATAAAATACCTTTGAGATTGTTTCTTATGATGGTGATGATCAGGTTAGCTTCCTTGGACCTCTAGGAAGCTAATGCAATTGATGGCTTGAACTGTAGGTGGCTGGAATGGTATGGAGAAGTCAACTTGCAAACTTTGTTTTTTGGTTATGGAGGAAGGTGAAGATGGTGTTATAGTTCCAAAACAAGGACATGTATGGACTATATTTGAGGTATATAAGCTTTGCAAATGAATTTGAGGGAAAACGCACGAGGGCAATGAGAGATACAAGTTCATGCTCAGAATTGCGTATCAATGGTGTTTTTGAGCAGATTTATGGTTTTTGAGTGTTTGAGATAGTTTCAGGGCACTAAAATTCGTGTGTCAGCTTGCAAATAGTGTATGTATTTATAGGCAAGAGGTTGTGAGGCTTGAAACAACTCAGAAATCGAAATCACATGTTATGGCTTGGTTACTTGATTTTGAAGCAAAGTTGACAAACATGATTTCAATGTGAAGCACAAGAATTTGTATGGTGGTTAGCAGGATGTAGATATGTTGCTTCTTGCTTTTAAATGTTTTGGAGTCAGAAACAACAATATATGGGCTCAAGAAGAGTTGACATTGTGATTAAAGTCACTTTTCCAAAATGGAAGTGGTGACTTTCTTCCCAAAATGGAAATGCAACTTGGATAATGGCTCAAATGCTTGGACAATGGCTCTATCAGTTGTGTAAACATTAAATTATTGAGTGATTATCAAGTTTGAAACCTGCAAAGCAAGATTTGTACAGCATTCTTGAAGATTGGATCAAGTGTTCTTCACAAAATGGCTTGTAATTCAAGTTTGAAAACCTTAACTTCTTGCCTTCGACTCTCCTTGATCAAGAATGATCTCAAGGAGTTCCTAGACATTTTGGAAATCTTTCAATGTTATATACAACCTATCTTTGAGTTGATTTTGAAGACTCCCCTTGGAACTATGTGAAAAATTGCCATGAAGTTAAGTCAAAACTCTGCCTAACTAGGGCAAAATTTCACCAAGTCTTTTTTAGTTCATGAGCATGTATTCACAAAATTATAACTTGAGATCCAAGCATTTTTAGGATAAGTTGTGTGAAGAAAAGTTGTATATTTGATGGAGATCTACAACTTTCATGTTGTAAGTTTCCTTTGAATCATCTTGTATCATAATGAAATAATTGCTCAAAGTTATGAAAAAATAAGAAATTTTCAACACTTAGAAAAATTTCAAAGTTTAGAAATTTTGACTTTTCATAATGAAATCTTGATTTATTGATTTCTTGATGAATAAGTTTCCTATTTTCACATGTTTTGATGAATTGTGATCTTTGGCACTTGAATTTGACCAAAAAGTCAAAGTTTGACTTTTCAGTATATAGTTGACTTTTGATTAGTTGACTGCAAAATTCACGTGTCAATCCAATGGTTTTGCAATGTTTTGAATCATGTATTTTGGTAAAAATGATTCAATTGGAATCTTGAGATCATGCCTTAAACCAATTGACCATTTTCTAGGTAAAAAAAATCAGAAATTTCCCTTTCCCAGTTAAAACCCTAATTTTGACCATTTTACCCTTTTGGAGATTTGATCAAATTTCTTGAGGAATTGTGGTCCAAACTTGATCAAATGATACATATGAGTCTAAAGTGTTGATGTGGATAAAAATTATGAATTTTCACTGTAAATTGACCATGGTTGACTTTTTCCGCAATTTAACTAATTTTTAGTTCAACTGTTCAATTGACAGATCAAAAGTGTGATCCAAGGCTTGAAACTTGACATGAGTAATCTTGGGGGTCCATAATGATCCATGAAAGTCATATGGGGCATTGATAGTTCAAAAATCCTTGTGCAAACTCAAACCCTAATTTTGGTCATCAGTGAATAAGGAGGTATCTTAAGCTGATCAAACCTTAGTGCAGTCTTGAGCCCAAGGAGATCTTGTGTGAAAATCCTTGATAAGTGAGAGGGAAAATTTTTGGGTACAACAACATCGTATGATCAAATTCAATGGAATGGGTCAACTACGAATGATATTGTATGATCAACTTCAATGGAATGGGTGAACTACGAATCACATCGTATGATTAAATTAAACGGAATTAGTCAATAATAAATCACACTGTATTGTCAAAGTCAATGGAACGGGTAAACTATGAATGACATCATATGATCAAATTCAATGGAATAGGTAAACTGTGAATGACATTGTATGATCAATTTCAATGGAATATGTTAACTTTGGATGACATCGTTTGATCAAAGTCAATGGAATGGGTCAACTACAAATGACATCGTATGATAAATGACAATGGAACGGGTGAACTATGAATGACATTGTGTTATCAAATTCAATGGAATGGGTCAACTACAAATGACATCTTATGATAAATGTCAATGGAACGGTTGAAATATGAATGACATTGTATTACCAAAGTCAAAGGAATGGGTCAAATACAAATGACATTGTATGAATAAATTCAATGGAATGGGTCAACTACGAATGACATTGTATTATCAAGTTCAGTGGAATGGGTCAATGTCGAATTCCATCCTATGATCAAAGTCAATGGAATGGGTCAACTATGAATGACCTTGTATTATCAAATTCAATGGAATCTGTGAACTATAAATTACATTCTATTACCAAATTCAATCGAATTGGTTAACTATGAATGACATTGTATTATCAATAATCAATGGAATGGGTTAACTACGAAAGACATCATATGATCAAATTTATTGGAAAGGGTTAACAACAAAATATATTGTATGATCAAATTCAAAGGAATGGTTTAACTACGAATGACATTGTATGACAAAATTCAATGGAATGGGTTAACTATGAATGATATCGTATGATCAAAGTCAATCGAATGAACCAACTACGAATGACATCGTATGATCAATGTCAATGGAACATATTAACTATGAATTCCATTTTATTATCAAAGTCAATGAAATAGGTAACTTACAAATGAATCGTATGATCAAATTCAATTTAACGGGTTAACTAAGAATGACATTGTATGATCTAACTAAATGGAATGGGTCAACTATGAATGACATTATATTATCAAAGTCAATGGAAAGGGTTATCTATGAATGACGATGTATTATTAAAGTCAATGGAATGGGTAACCTACGAACGATATTGATGATCAAAGTCAATGGAATGGGTCATCTATGAATGACATTGTATTATAAAAGTCAATTGAATGGGTCAACTATGAATGACAATGTTTGATTAAAGTCAATGGAATGGGTCAACTATGAATGGCATCTTATGAAAAAAGTCAATGGAATAGGTCAACTATGAATGACATTGTATTATCAAAGTCAATGGAATGTGTTAACTATGAATGACATTGTATTATTAAAGTCAATGTAATGGGTCAATTTCGAATGATATCGTATGATTAATGGCAAAGGAATGGGTCAATTGCGAATGATGTAACACCCTCTAAAACCCCACATATAATTTTCGCAAATATTAAAAATTATGACTCAGAGTACATGTAATAATTCGAGGAATGCTACAATTCTCTTTTAATAAAATAATTCCTGTCATGCATAATCTTAGTGGTAACTCATACATGTTTACACAGCGGAATACTTTAATTAATAAAATCAAATGTTATAATAATTTCCAAAGTCATCAGGGATTAACACCTGGAAAAGTCAACATCATATTATAACAAATAAAGGAATAAATGAGTCTGACTAAAGCAGCTCGACAACCAAACGTTCCCGGAGTTACAACTATCAGAGCATGACCCGGACATACTAGAACAAAACTAAACTAGACACGATAAGCCTTCGCCAAGCACCTGAGCGAAGCTCCTCAATCTGAAATATTCAACAGTAAGGGTGAGCTTCTCAAATATACATTTGGTTATACATTCATAACAATCAATTCACGAAATCATAAACATCACCTAATAATTAACATATTTCATAGTTTACAAAACCTTTACAAATCATATATCCATGACATATTGCTTTTCATAATTGCAAATATCCATCAAACATCATCAACCATATATCAATCACATGTGCATACAAACAATCAATATAACATTGGAAAAATCATCCATTCATGTTATATTCGAGTAATGCAACACACCCATGCATGTGGTACCACTTCACCGCCCCATTAAATCGCGGGTCACGGATAACTCACCGTTCCATTATATCGCGGACACGGCTACCACCTCAACGTTCCATTAAATCGCGGACACGTATATTGGCCACCATGTTAATTCCACACAATGGGAATTAACAAATGCAACATGATATGTAAGTATGTAACACTCAGCATACTATGAACATCATTCAACATATCATGCACATCAACAATATCAAACATCACATGATATGAATAGTATGTAACCACTCAGCATACTATCAAACATCAATCATATCAAGATACAGATAGCATGTAAACACTCAGCATACTATTTAAACATCAACCAATCACATCAAATCATATCATACTTCATGCTTGATAACATATCTAAAAGCATGGCAATAAAATCCACAATAAAACACAGAAAACAAAATTCAGAAATTCAACACAGCAGCATCAACACGGGTGCCCGTGTTAAACAACACGGCCGTGTTGAAATATGCCCAGAAAACACCTTTTTTTCTCATTACAGGGGATCAACACGGGTGCCCGTGTTAAACAACACGGCCGTGTTGAATTGTGTCTGGAAAACACAATTTTTGGCAACACAGTGCATCAACACGGGTGCCCGTGTTAAACAACACGGCCGTGTTGATGAGCGCGGGTCAGATTTTTCTGAACCTGCAGTGGCTCACAACAGCCGTCCAAACGCGGAAAAATGTCGGCCAAAACGCGTATTTCAGTACCTAACGCATTGAGTTTGTACAATCCACAACAATACCACAATATCCAATTTACTAATAATCATTATAATAACTTTAACCGGGGATTAACCGTAACTTTGGGGAATTCTACCGACACTGAGGTTGTCCCTACAATTTCCAAGGTAAATTCACGATCATTAGACATACGCCCAATTCACCATTTGGGACCTAAATTCTTAATCGATTCATGAGAATTGGGAATCCTAATCCTTTTCTAACAAAGTTCAGTCCTACGGTTATCGATCCCTAGAAACATTTAACAATTGGGATTTCCTACGATTACCCGAATCAACCGTACATAAACCCATAAACAAATATAATCGAGTATAACCCCCCTTACCTTATCAATTAGCAGCTTTGAATTCTTGAGCGAAGTTCTCCGTTCTTCGTTCCTCGTACCTTCAGAGCTCTATTTCCCCAATTCTAACTTCTGTTTATCGTGAAAACCAAAATGAGGAATAACTTGAGTTCCAACACATAACTTTACTTCTTTTTCACCCCCACTCTTTACTAACAACATCTAAGCCCAATAACATAAAAATCTCAATATTCCTTATTTCTTTTATTTTCCTCAAATACTCCAAAATAAATAATTCTTTTTATTTTATTAATTCTAATAAAATAAATTCCCAAATTTAAATAAATCAATTAATTGAAAACGGGGTGTTACAACTCTCCCCCACTAAAAGAGTTTTCGTCCTCGAAAACATACCTTAGACGAACAGCTCAGGATAAGCCTCTTTCATCTGGCTCTCCAGCTCCCAAGTGATATTTCCATCTGCTGGACCTCCCCAAGCAACCTTCACTAATGCTATCTCTTTACCTCTTAACTGTTTCACTTCCCGATCTTCTATCCTCATAGGCAATGTTTCTACTGTCAGGTTATCTCTTACCTGTACATCATCTATTTGGATTACATGAGATGGGTCTGGAATGTATCTCCTCAACTGAGAAACATGAAAAACATCGTGCAAATTCGCAAGTCTCGGAGGTAAAGCAATGCGATAAGCAACTTCTCCAACTCTTTCCGTAATCTGAAACGGACCAATAAAACGCGGAGTCAACTTCTTAGACTTCAACGCCCGACCAATACCTGTCATCGGAGTAACTCTCATAAACACATGATCTCCAGCACTGAATTCTAAATTCTTTCTCCTCTTATCATGATAACTTTTCTGACGACTCTGAGAAGCTCTCATCTTCTCTTGAATCAATTTGATCTTTTCGGTAGTCTGCTGAACAATCTCTGGCCCAATTACCGAACTCTCTCCAGATTCATACCAACACAAAGGCGTCCTACACCGTCTACCATACAATGCCTCAAACGGAGCCATACCAATACTCGAATGGTAACTATTGTTATAAGTAAACTCAATCAATGGCAAATAGCTATCCCAAGCTCCACCTTTCTCTAAAACACAAGCACGCAATAAATCTTCCAACGATTGAATCGTCCTCTCCGTCTGTCCATCAGTCTGAGGATGGTAAGCTGAACTCAATCTCAACTTAGTACCCAAAGCCTTCTGCAATCCTTCCCAAAATTTCGAAGTGAACCTCGGATCTCTATCTGACACAATACTAGAAGGAACTCCATGCAAACTCACTATTTTCTCAATATACAACTGTGCCAATCTCTCCATTGAGTAATCCATTCGCACCGGTATAAAATGAGCAGACTTAGTCAACCTATCCACAACGACCCATATCGCTTCACAATTCATAGGAGTCCTCGGTAACCCAGATACGAAATCCATAGAAATACTATCCCACTTCCATTCTGGAATAAACATCGGTTGCATAAACCCAGACGGCTTTTGATGCTCAATCTTCGATTTCTGACAGATTAAACATGCATACACAAATTCAGCTATTTCCTTTTTCATTCTCGGCCACCAAAACAATTTCTTCAAATCATGATACATTTTCGTGGCACCCGGATGAATGCTCATCCCACTGCGATGTCCTTCCTCTAATATACTTTTCTTGATTTCTGCGACATCAGGAACACAAACTCTATCGCCAAATCTCATAACATCATTTTCATCAATTCTAAACTCACCACCTTGACCTTGGTTGATCAATGTCAATTTATCAACTAAATTAACATCGGATTTCTGCCCGATCCTGATCTCTTCTAGAATACCACTAGTGAGTTTCAACATACCCAAACGAACACACTTCGGCGTACTTTCACAAACCAAACTCAAATCTCGGAATTGCTCAATTAAATCCAATTCACGAACCATCATCATAGACATATGCAAGGACTTCCTGCTCAAAGCATCTGCAACCACATTTGCCTTACCAGGATGGTAATTCAAACCAAAATCATAATCTTTGAGGAATTCTAACCACCTTCTTTGCCTCATATTGAGCTCTTTCTGATCGAAAAGATACTTCAAACTCTTATGATCACTATACACTTCAAACCTCGAACCATACAGATAATGTCTCCACAATTTCAAGACAAACACAACTGCTGCCAACTCTAAGTCATGAGTAGGATAGTTCCTTTCATGAACCTTCAACTGTCTAGAAGCATACGCAACTACCTGTTGATTCTGCATTAAAACACCACCTAAACCCAACAGAGATGCATCACAATAGACCACAAAAGATTCCACCGGATTCGGCAAAATCAGAATAGGAGCACTTGTCAATCTCCGCTTCAATTCTTGGAAACCTTTCTCACAATCAGAATCCCAAATAAACGCTTGTCCTTTACGAGTCAACTTCGTCAACGGCAATGCTAACTTTGAGAATCCTTCGATAAACTTTCTGTAATAACCTGCAAGACCAAGAAAACTTCTGATTTCCGAAACAGTCTTCGGCGCTTCCCACTGAGATACCGCTTCTACTTTTGTAGGATCCACTGCAATACCATTCTTAGAAATCACATGTCCAAGAAAACTAACTTCATTCAGCCAGAACTCACATTTGGACAACTTTGCATACAACTTCTTATCTTTCAACAACTCTAACACAATTCTGAGATGTTCCGCATGTTCTTCGTCATTCTCGGAATAAATCAGAATGTCATCAATAAAAACCACCACAAATTTATCCAGATACGGATGAAAAATCCTGTTCATATATTCCATGAAAACACCAGGTGCATTAGTAACTCCGAACGGCATAACAGAATATTCATAATGCCCATACCTCGTTCGAAAAGCAGTCTTTTGAATATCTTCCGTTTTCACACGAATCTGATGATATCCAGACCTCAAATCAATCTTACTGAATACACTGGCTCCAATTAACTGATCCATTAAATCATCAATCCTCGGTAATGGATACCGATTCTTAATGGTTACCTTGTTCAATTGCCTGTAATCAACACACAGTCTCATAGAACCTTCTTTCTTCTTAACCAACAATACCGGAGCACCCCAAGGCGAAACACTTGGACGAATAAACTTCTTCTCCAGTAAATCTTCCAACTGACTCTTCAATTCAGCCAATTCAGACGCAGACATACGATATGGCGCCATCGACACCGGTCTCGTACCAGGAATTAAATCTATAGAAAATTCCACTTCTCTCTCAGGAGGTAACTCGCCAACATCATCAGGAAAGACTTCTGGAAAATCACACACCACTGGCAATTCACTACTCCTGACCTTTCCTGTTGCATCTAACGAAGCAAGTAACATAAACACATTAGCACCATCTTCCATTGCTTCTTGCACCTGCCTAGCAGTCATAGTCAAATTCTCGACACCAACTGCTTCTGGGAAAATCACCGTCTTAGCAAAGCAGTTCAGATGAACCCGGTTGAATTCCAACCAGTTCATCCCAAGGATAATATCAATTTGTTCAAGCGGTAGGCACACTAAATCCATACCGAAACCTCTACCAAAAATCTCAATAGGACAATTCCTACATACAAATGAAGTTGTCACTGAACCCGATGCAGGAGTATCAACAACCATGCTACCTCGCATACCAGATATGTCCAGTTTCAACCTCTCAGCACAATCCAAAGAAATGAAAGAATGAGTTGCACCAGTATCAATAATTGCAACTAAAGGTGTGCCATGAATAAAACACGTACCTTTAATCAATCGATCCTCTGGAGTAGTCTCAGATCCAGACAAAGCAAACACTTTTCCACCTGACTGATCCTTCCTAGGCTTAGGACACTGCGGACGAATGTGACCCTCTTCGCCACAA
Organism: Vicia faba; assembly: GCA_948472305.1. Lineage (NCBI taxonomy): Eukaryota > Viridiplantae > Streptophyta > Magnoliopsida > Fabales > Fabaceae > Vicia > Vicia faba. The sequence goes on from OX451735.1 coordinate 612,918,069, forward strand.
TTGTAACAAGTAACAGACTTCCCTTTGCAATCAATAGACAATTGACCAGCCTTTCCACATTTATAACACTTCTTCTCATCACTCTTGCAATCTCGAATGTGATGACCAGACTCGCCACACCTGTAGCATCTGATAGGAGCCTTAGAATCTCCCCCACTAGGCCTTTTCCAACCGCCTGATCTCTGGTTATCTCTACCATATGGCTTGCCACGGTCCATATGTTGCTTCCCTCTTTTATCAACAGCCCCACGAGAGTGAGACGACCGATTCTTGGTAATATCTTCTTCCAAGATTCTGCTACAATCCACCAGATCAGAAAATCTACGAATACGCTGGTACCTGACTCCCTGCTTAATCTCATCTCGGAGACCATTCTCAAATTTGATACATTTAGAGAATTCTCCAGCCTCATCATTGTTGTAGTGTGCATAATACTTTGCCAGCTCAGTGAACTTAGTAGCATACTCACTAACAGTCAGATTGCCCTGCTTAAGCTCCAAAAATTCAATTTCCTTTCTTCCCCGAACATCTTCAGGAAAGTACCTCCTCAGAAAAGCCCTTCTGAAGTTAGCCCAAGTCAGTGCCTCTCCATCCTGAACCATTTCAGTCCTTGTGGCAACCCACCAGTCGTCGGCCTCTTCTGCCAACATATGCGTACCATATCTGACTTTCAGATCTTCAGCACAATCGATCACACGGAAAATCCTTTCGATTTCCTTCAGCCACTTCTGAGCACCTTCGGGGTCATGTGTACCTTTGAACAACGGAGGATTGTTCCTTTGGAAATTTCCCAATTGCCTATCAGCACCAATCACGCCTCCAGTTGGGTTTCCAGCAAGTACACCAGCTAACATCCCCAAAGCCTCAGCTAGTGCAGCATCATTTCGTCCATTACCTCTTCCAGCCATATTCCTGAGAATTAAAACATACTCCACATCAGAATACAGTATCGACAGTGTTACCTTGCACTAGTCGCATACGAAAAGGAATGACTGACTCAAGACTCTGGTCACAACGACCGACTATGCTCTGATACCACTATTGTAACACCCTCTAAAACCCCACATATAATTTTCGCAAATATTAAAAATTATGACTCAGAGTACATGTAATAATTCGAGGAATGCTACAATTCTCTTTTAATAAAATAATTCCTGTCATGCATAATCTTAGTGGTAACTCATACATGTTTACACAGCGGAATACTTTAATTAATAAAATCAAATGTTATAATAATTTCCAAAGTCATCAGGGATTAACACCTGGAAAAGTCAACATCATATTATAACAAATAAAGGAATAAATGAGTCTGACTAAAGCAGCTCGACAACCAAACGTTCCCGGAGTTACAACTATCAGAGCATGACCCGGACATACTAGAACAAAACTAAACTAGACACGATAAGCCTTCGCCAAGCACCTGAGCGAAGCTCCTCAATCTGAAATATTCAACAGTAAGGGTGAGCTTCTCAAATATACATTTGGTTATACATTCATAACAATCAATTCACGAAATCATAAACATCACCCAATAATTAACATATTTCATAGTTTACAAAACCTTTACAAATCATATATCCATGACATATTGCTTTTCATAATTGCAAATATCCATCAAACATCATCAACCATATATCAATCACATGTGCATACAAACAATCAATATAACATTGGAAAAATCATCCATTCATGTTATATTCGAGTAATGCAACACACCCATGCATGTGGTACCACTTCACCGCCCCATTAAATCGCGGGTCACGGATAACTCACCGTTCCATTATATCGCGGACACGGCTACCACCTCAACGTTCCATTAAATCGCGGACACGTATATTGGCCACCATGTTAATTCCACACAATGGGAATTAACAAATGCAACATGATATGTAAGTATGTAACACTCAGCATACTATGAACATCATTCAACATATCATGCACATCAACAATATCAAACATCACATGATATGAATAGTATGTAACCACTCAGCATACTATCAAACATCAATCATATCAAGATACAGATAGCATGTAAACACTCAGCATACTATTTAAACATCAACCAATCACATCAAATCATATCATACTTCATGCTTGATAACATATCTAAAAGCATGGCAATAAAATCCACAATAAAACACAGAAAACAAAATTCAGAAATTCAACACAGCAGCATCAACACGGGTGCCCGTGTTAAACAACACGGCCGTGTTGAAATATGCCCAGAAAACACCTTTTTTTCTCATTACAGGGGATCAACACGGGTGCCCGTGTTAAACAACACGGCCGTGTTGAATTGTGTCTGGAAAACACAATTTTTGGCAACACAGTGCATCAACACGGGTGCCCGTGTTAAACAACACGGCCGTGTTGATGAGCGCGGGTCAGATTTTTCTGAACCTGCAGTGGCTCACAACAGCCGTCCAAACGCGGAAAAATGTCGGCCAAAACGCGTATTTCAGTACCTAACGCATTGAGTTTGTACAATCCACAACAATACCACAATATCCAATTTACTAATAATCATTATAATAACTTTAACCGGGGATTAACCGTAACTTTGGGGAATTCTACCGACACTGAGGTTGTCCCTACAATTTCCAAGGTAAATTCACGATCATTAGACATACGCCCAATTCACCATTTGGGACCTAAATTCTTAATCGATTCATGAGAATTGGGAATCCTAATCCTTTTCTAACAAAGTTCAGTCCTACGGTTATCGATCCCTAGAAACATTTAACAATTGGGATTTCCTACGATTACCCGAATCAACCGTACATAAACCCATAAACAAATATAATCGAGTATAACCCCCCTTACCTTATCAATTAGCAGCTTTGAATTCTTGAGCGAAGTTCTCCGTTCTTCGTTCCTCGTACCTTCAGAGCTCTATTTCCCCAATTCTAACTTCTGTTTATCGTGAAAACCAAAATGAGGAATAACTTGAGTTCCAACACATAACTTTACTTCTTTTTCACCCCCACTCTTTACTAACAACATCTAAGCCCAATAACATAAAAATCTCAATATTCCTTATTTCTTTTATTTTCCTCAAATACTCCAAAATAAATAATTCTTTTTATTTTATTAATTCTAATAAAATAAATTCCCAAATTTAAATAAATCAATTAATTGAAAACGGGGTGTTACAAATGACATCATATGATCAAAGTCAATGCAAAGGGTCAACTACGAATGACATCGTGTGATCAAATTAAATGGAATAGGTCAACTATGAATGACATTGTATGATCAAGTTCAATAGAATGGGTTAACTTTGAATGACATTGGTTGATCAAAGTCAATGGAATGGGTCAACTACAAATGGCATTGTATGATCAATGTCAATGGAACGGATGAACTATGAATGACATTGTGTTATCAAAGTCAAAGGAATGGGTCAACTACGAATGACATCGAATGATCAATGTCAATGAAATGGGTGAAATATGAATGACATTGTATTATTAAAGTTAATGGAATGGGTTAACTATGAATGTCATCGTATGATCGAAATCAATGGAATGAGTCATTTAGGAATGACACAGTATGATCATATTTAATGGAATGGATCAACTATGAATCACATCGTATGATCAATGTCAATGGAACGGGTGAACTAAGAATGACATTTTATTATCAAAGTCATTGGAATGGGTCAACTACGAATGACATTGAATGATCAAATTCAATGGAATGGGTCAACTACAAATGATATCGTATGATGAAATTCAATGGAATGGGTCAACTACGAATGACATCGTATAATTAAATTTAATGGAATTGGTTAACTATAAATGACATGGTATGATCAAAGTCAATGGAATGGGCCAACTATGAATGAAATCGTATGATAAATGTCAATGGAATGAGGGAACTATGAATGACATTGTATTATCAAAGTTAATTGAATGGGTGAACTACAATTGAATCGTATGATAAAAGTCAATATAATGGGTTATGTACGAATGACATTGTATGATCAAAGTATATGGAATGGGTCAACTACGAATGACATTGTATGATCAAAGACAATGAAATGGGTAAACTATGACTAATATTGTATTATCAAAGTTAATGGAATGGGTAAACTACAAATGACATTGTATGATCAAATTAAACGGAATGGTTAACTACAAATGACATCATATGATCAAATTTAATTGATTGGGTCAACTACAAATGACATCGTATGATCATATTCATTGTATTGGATTATATATGAATCACATCGTATGATAAATGGATCGGTTGAACTACAAATGACATTGTTTTATCAATAATCAATGGAATCGGTCAACTACGAATGTTATCGTATGATAAAATTGATTGGAATGGGTTAACAACAAAATATATTGTATGATTAAATTCAGTGGAATTGGTCAACTAAGAATGACATTGTATGATCAAATTCAATGGAATGGGTTAACTATGAATGATATCGTATGCTCAAAGTCAATCGAATGAACCAACTACGAATGACATTGTATGATCAATGTCAATGGAACATATTAACTATGAATGCCATTGTATCATCAAAGTCAATGGAATAGGTAAATTACAAATGAATCGTAAGATCAAATTCAACAGAATGGGTTAACTACGAATGACATCATATGATCAAATTAAATGGGATGGGTCAACTATGAACGACATTATCTTATGAAAGTTAATGGAACGACTTAACTATGAATGACGATGTATTGTTAAAGTCAATGGAATGGGCCAACTTTGAATGACATTGATGAACAAAGTCAATGGAATGGGTCAATTATGAATGACATCGATTATTAAAGTCAGTTGAATGGTTAACTACGAATGACATTGTATGATCAAAGTCAATGGAATAAGTCAACTATGAATGTCATCATATAACAAAGTCAACTATGAATGACATTGTATTATCAAGGTCAATGCAATGTGTTACGTATGAATGACATTGTATTCACAAAGTCAATGAAATGGGTCAACTATGAATGACATCGTATGATCAATGGCAAAGAATGGGTCAACTATGAATGACATTGTATGATCAAAGTCAATGAAATGGGTAAACTATGAATGACATTGTATGATCAAATTCAATGGAATAAGTCAACTATGAATGACATCGTAAGAACAAGTTCAATAGAATGGGTTAATTTTGAATGACATCGGTTAATCAAAGTCAATGGAATGGGTCAACTACAAATAACATCGTATGATCAATGTCAATGGATCGGGTGAAATATGAATGACATTGTATTATCAAGGTCAATGGAATGGGTTAACTACCAATGACATTGTATCAACAAATTAAATGGAACGGGTGAACTATGAATGACATCTTATGATCAAAGTCAATGGAATGCATGAACTACGAATGACATGGTATAATCATATTCAATTGAATAGGTCAACTACAAATGATATCATATGATGAAATTCAATGGAATGGGTCAACTACGAATGACATTGTAATATTAAATTTAATGGAATGGGTTAGCTATAAATTACAAGGTATGATCAAAGTCAATGGAATGGGCCAACTACGAATGAAATCGTATGATCAATGTCAATGGAACGAGTGAACTATGAATGACATTGTATTATCAAAGTCAATGGAATGGGTCAACTACAAATGAATCGTATGATCAAAGTCAATATAATGGGTTAACTATGAATGACATTGTATGATCAAAGTAAATGGAATGGGTCAACTACATATGACATTGTATGATAAAAGTCAATGGAATGGGTCAACTATGACTAACATTTTATCAAAGTTAATGGAATGGGTCAACTAAAAATGACATTGTATGATCAAATTCAACGGAATGGTTAACAACGAATGACCTCGTATGAGCAAATTTAATTGAACGAGTAAACTACGAATGACATCGTATGATCATATATAACATAATGGATCAACTATGAGTCACATCATATGATCAATGGCAATGGAACAATTGAACTAAAAATGACATTGTATTATCAAAGTCAAAGGAATGAGTCATTTACGAATGACATCGTATGATAAAATTGATTGGAATGGGTAAACTAGAAATTATATCATATGATTAAATTCAATGGAATGGATCAACTACGAATGACACCGTATGATCAAATTCAATGGAATGAGTTAACTAACAATGATATTGTATGATCAAAGTCAATGGAATAAGCCAAATATGAATGACATTGTATGATCAATGTCAATGGAGCAGGTGAACTATGAATGCCATTGTATTATCGAAGGCAATGGAATAGGAAACCTAAAAATGAATTGTATGATCAAAGTTAATGGAATGGGTTAACTACGAATAACATTCTATGATCAAAGTAAATGGAATGGGTAAACTATGAATGACATTATATTATAAAAGTCAATGGAACAGGTTAACTATGAATGATTCTGTATTATTAAAGTCAATGGAATGAGTTAAATACGAATGACATTGATGATGAAAGTCAATTGAATGGGTAAACTATGAATGTAATTGTATTATCAAATTCAATTGAATGGGTCAACTACAAATGATATTGTATGATTAAATTCAATGGAATGGATCAACTACGAATGCCATCGTTTGTTAAAAGTCAATGGAGTGGGTCAACTATATATGACATTATATTATCAAGGTCAATGGAATGTGTTAACTATGAATGACATTATATTATCAAAGTCAATGGAATCGGTCAACTTCAAATGACATCATATGATCAATGAAAAAGGAATGGGTCAACTACAAATGGCATCGTATTATTAAAGTCAATGGAAAGGGTCATCTTTGAATGACATCGTATGATCAAATTCAATGGAATAGGTCAATTTGAATGACTTTTTATTATCAAATTCAATGGAATTGGTGAAATTTTATTGTCATCGTTTGATTAAAGTAAATGGAATGGGTCAACTACAAATCACATCGTATAATCAAAATCAATGGAATGTCATGGTATGATCATATTTAATGGAATAGATCAACTATGAATCACATCGTATGATCAATGCCAATGGAACGGGTGAACTACGAATGACTTTTTGTTATCAAAGTCAATGGAATGGTTTAAATCAGAATGACATCGAATGATAAAATTCAATGGAATGGGTTAACTACAAATAATATTGTATGATGAAATTCAATGGAATGGGTCAACTACAAATGACATTGTATAATCAAATTAATTTGAATGGGTTAACTATGAATGACATGGTATGATCAAAGTAAATGGAATAGACCAACTACGAATGACATCGTATTATCAATGTCAATGGAACGGGTGAACTGTGAATGACATTGTATTATCAAAGTCAATATAATGGGGAAACTACAAATGAATCATATGGTCTAAGTCAATGGAATGGGTTAACTATGAATAAAATTGTATGATTAAAGTAAATCGAATCCTTGAACTATGAATGACATTGTATTACCAAAGTCAATCGAACGTGTTAACTATGAATGACATTGTATTATCAAAGTAAATGGCATGGGTAAAATACGAATGACATCGTATGATTAAAGTAAATTGAATTGGTCAACTAAGAATGACATTGTTGGATCAAAGTCAATGGAATGAGTCAACTATGAATGACATTGTTTAATGAAAGTTAATAGAGTGGGTTTACTATGAATGACATTGTATTATCAAAGTTAATGGAATGAGTTAACTATGAATGACATTTTATTATCAAAGGAAATGGAATAATTCAACTATTAATGAAATTGATTTATGAAATTCAATGGAATGAGTCAACTACGAATGATATCATATGATTAAATTTAATGGAATCGGTCAACTATGAATCACATCTTGTGATCACTTTTAATGGAATAGGTTAACTATAAATTACATTGTATTGTTAAAGTCAATTCAATGAGTTAACTATGAATGAAATTGTATTATCAAAGTCAATGGAATGAGTCAACTATGAATGATATTGTATAATCAAATTCAATGGAATGGGTCAAATACGAATGATATGGTATGATCAAATTCAATTGAATGAGTCAATTATTAATCACGTTGAATTATCAAAGTTAATGAAATGAGTTAACTATAAATGGCATTATATTATTTAAGTCAATGGAATGAGTCAACTAAGAATGATATCGTATGAACAAATTCAATGGAATTGGTCAACTATGAATGATATCGTATGATAAAATTCAATGGAAGGGGTCAGCTTCAAATCACATCGTATGATCAAATTCAATATAATGAGTAAACAATGAATCAAATTGTATTATCAATGTCAATGGAATGGGTAAACCATGACTGAAATTGTATTATCAAAGTTAATGGAATGGGTTAACTACGAATGTCATCGTATGATGGAAATAAATGGAATGAGTCATTTAGGAGTGACATGGTATGATCATATTCAATGGAATGGATCAACCATGAATCACATCGTATGATCAATGTCAATGGAATGGGTGAACTACGAATGACATTTTATTGTCAAAGTCAATGGAATGGGTCAACTATGAATGACATTGAATGATTAAATTCAATGGAATGGGTCAACTATAAATGATATTGTATGTTGAAATTCAATGGAATGGGTCAACTACGAATGACATTGTATAGTTAAATTTAATGGAACTGGTTAACTATAAATGACATGGTATGATCAAAGTCAATGGAATGGGCCAACTATGAATGAAATCGTATGATAAATGTCAATGGAACGAGTGAACTATGAATGCATTGTATTATCAAAGTTAATTGAATGGGTGAACTACAATTGAATCGTATGATCAAAGTCAATATAATGGGTTATGTACGAATGACATTGTATGATTAAAGTATATGGAATGGGTCAACTACGAATGACATTGTATGATCAAAGACAATGAAATGGGTAAACTATGACTAATATTGTATTATGAAAGTTAATGGAATGGGTAAACTACAAATGACATTGTATGATCAAATTAAAAGGAATGGTTAACTACAAATGACATCATATGATCAAATTTAATTGATTGGGTCAACTACAAATGACATTGTATGATCATATTCATTGTATTGGATTATATATGAATCACATCGTATAATAAATGGATCGATTGAACTACAAATGACATTGTTTTATCAATAATCAATGGAATGGGTCAACTACGAATGTTATCGTATGATAAAATTGATTGGAATGGGTTAACAACAAAATATATTGTATGTTTAAATTCAGTGGAATTGGTCAACTAAGAATGACATTGTATGATCAAATTCAATGAAATGCATTAACTATGAATGATATCGTATGCTCAAAGTCAATCGAATGAACCAACTAAGAATGACATTGTATGATCAATGTCAATGGAACATATTAACTATGAATGCCATTGTATCATCAAAGTCAATGGAATAGGTAACTTACAAATGAATCGTAAGATCAAATTCAATAGAATGGGTTAACTACGAATGACATCGTATGATCAAATTAAATGGGATGGGTCAACTATGAATGACATTATATTATCAAAGTTAATGGAACGACTTAACTATGAATGACGATGTATTGTTAAAGTCAATGGAATGGGCCAACTTTGAAAGACATTGATGATCAAAGTCAATGGAATGGGTCAATTATGAATGACATTGATTATTAAAGTCAGTTGAATGGTTAACTACGAATGACATCGTATGATCAAAGTCAATGGAATAGGTCAACTATGAATGTCATCATATCAACAAAGTCAACTATGAATGACATTGTATTATCAAGGTCAATGGAATGTGTTACGTATGAATGACATTGTATTCATAAAGTCAATGAAATGGCTCAACTATGAATGACATCGTATGATCAATGGCAAAGGAATGGGTCAACTATGAATGACATCGTATGATCAAAGTCAATGAAATGGGTCAACTATGAATGACATTGTATTATCAAATTCAATGGAATAAGTCAACTATGAATGACATCGTAAGAACAAGTTCAATAGAATGGGTTAATTTTGAATGACATCGGTTAATCAAAGTCAATGGAATGGGTCAACTACAAATAACATCGTATAATCAATGTCAATGGAACGGGTGAAATATGAATGACATTGTATTATCAAGTTCAATGGAATGGGTTAACTACCAATGACATTGTATCAACAAATTAAATGGAACGGGTGAACTATGAATGACATCTTATGATCAAAGTCAATGGAATGCATCAACTACGAATGACATGGTATAATCATATTCAATTGAATGGGTCAACTACAAATGATATCATATGATGAAATTCAATGGAATGGGTCAACTACGAATGACATTGTAATATTAAATTTAACGGAATGGTTTAGCTATAAATTACAAGGTATGATCAAAGTCAATGGAATGGGCCAACTATGAATGAAATCGTATGATCAATGTCAATGGAACGAGTGAACTATGAATGACATTGTATTATCAAAGTCAATTGAATGGGTCAACTACAAATGAATCGTATGATCAAAGTCAATATAATGGGTTAACTACAAATGACATTGTATGATCAAAGTAAATGGAATGGGTCAACTACGGATGACATTGTATGATAAAAGTCAATGGAATGGGTCAATTATGACTAACATTTTATTATCAAAGTTAATGGAATGGGTCAACTAAAAATGATATTGTATGATCAAATTCAATGGAATGGTTAACTACGAATGACCTCGTATGAGAAAATTTAATTAAACGGGTAAACTACGAATGACATCGTATGATCATATATAACACAATGGATCAACTATGAGTCACATCATATGATCAATGTCAATGGAACAGTTGAACTAAAAATGACATTGTATTATCAAAGTCAAAGGAATGAGTCATTTACGAATGACATTGTATGATAAAATTGATTGGAATGGGTAAACTAGAAATTATATCATATGATTAAATTCAATGGAATGGATCAACTACGAATGACACCGTATGATCAAATTCAATGGAATGAGTTAACTAAGAATGATATTGTATGATCAAAGTCAATGGAATAAGCCAACTATGAATGACATTGTATGATCAATGTCAATGGCGCAGGTGAACTATGAATGCCATTGTATTATCGAAGGCAATGGAATAGGAAACCTAAAAATGAATTGTATGATCAAAGTTAATGGAATGGGTTAACTACGAATAACATTCTATGATCAAAGTAAATGGAATGGGTCAACTATGAATGACATTATATTATAAAAGTCAATGGAACAGGTTAACTATGAATGATTCTGTATTATTAAAGTCAATGGAATGGGTTAAATACGAATGACATTAATGATGAAAGTCAATTGAATGGGTAAACTATGAATGGCATTGTATTATCAAATTAAATTGAATGGGTCAACTGCAAATGATATTGTATGATCAAATTCAATGGAATGGATCAACTACGAATGTCATCATTTGTTAAAAGTCAATGGAGTGGGTCAACTATATATGACATTATATTATCAAGGTCAATGGAATGTGTTAACTATGAATGACATTATATTATCAAAGTCAATGGAATCGGTCAACTTCGAATGACATCATATGATCAATGGAAAAGGAATGGGTCAACTACGAATGACATCATATTATTAAAGTCAATGGAAAGGGTCATCTATGAATGACATCGTATGATCAAATTCAATGGAATAGGTCAATTATGAATGACTTTGTATTATCAAATTCAATGGAATTGGTTAAATTTTATTGGCATCGTTTGATCAAAGTAAATGGAATGGGTCAACTACAAATGACATCGTATAATCAAAATCAATGGAATGAGTCATTTAGGAATGTCATGGTATGATCATATTTAATGGAATAGATCAACTATGAATCACATTGTATGATCAATGTCAATGGAATGGGTGAACTACGAATGACTTTTTGTTATCAAAGTCAATGGAATGGTTTAAATACGAATGGCATCGAATGATAAAATTCAATGGAATGGGTTAACTACAAATGATATTGTACGATGAAATTCAATGGAATGGGTCAACTACAAATGACATTGTATAATCAAATTAATTTGAATGGGTTAACTATGAATGACATGGTATGATCAAAGTAAATGGAATAGACCAACTACGAATGACATCGTATGATCAATGTCAATGGAATGGGTGAACTGTGAATGACATTGTATTATCAAAGTCAATATAATGGGGCAACTACAAATGAATCATATGGTCTAAGTCAATGGAATGGGTTAACTATGAATAAAATTGTATGATTAAAGTAAATTGAATCCTTGAACTATGAATGACATTGTATTACCAAAGTCAATCGAACGTGTTAACTATGAATGACATTGTATTATCAAAGTAAATGGCATGGGTAAAATACGAATGACATCGTATGATTAAAGTAAATTGAATTGGTCAACTAAGAATGACATTGTTGGATCAAAGTCAATGGAATGAGTCAACTATGAATGACATTGTTTAATGAAAGTTAATAGAGTGGGTTTACTATGAATGACATTGTATTATCAAAGTTAATGGAATGAGTTAACTATGAATGACATTTTATTATCAAAGGAAATGGAATAATTCAACTATTAATGAAATTGATTTATGAAATTCAATGGAATGAGTCAACTACGAATGATATCATATGATTAAATTTAATGGAATAGGTCAACTATGAATCACATCTTGTGATCACTTTTAATGGAATGGGTTAACTATAAATTACATTGTATTGTTAAAGTCAATTCAATGAGTTAACTATGAATGAAATTGTATTATCAAAGTCAATGGAATGAGTCAACTATGAATGATATTGTATAATCAAATTCAATGGAATGGGTCAACTACGAATGATATGGTATGATCAAATTCAATAGAATGAGTCAATTATTAATCACCTTGAATTATCAAAGTTAATGAAATGAGTTAACTATAAATTACATTATATTATTAAAGTCAATGGAATGAGTCAACTAAGAATGATATCGTATGAACAAATTCAATGGAATTGGTCAACTATGAATGATATCGTATGATAAAATTCAATGGAAGGGGTCAGCTTCAAATCACATCGTATGATCAAATTCAATAGAATGAGTCAACAATGAATCAAATTGTATTATCAAAGTCAATGGAATGGGTAAACCATGACTGAAATTGTATTATCAAAGTTAATGGAATGGGTTAACTACGAATGTCATCGTATGATGGAAATAAATGGAATGAGTCATTTAGGAGTGACATGGTATGATCATATTCAATGGAATGGATCAACCATGAATTACATAGTATGATCAATGTCAATAAAACGGGTGAACTACGAATGACATTTTATTGTCAAAGTCAATGGAATGGGTCAACTATGAATGACATTGAATGATCAAATTCAATGGAATAGGTCAACTATAAATGATATTGTATGATGAAATTCAATGGAATGGGTCAACTACGAATGACATCGTATAATTATATTTAATGGAATGGTTAACTATAATTGACATGGTATGATCAAAGTCAATGGAATGGGCCAACTATGAATGAAATCGTATGTTCAATGTTAATGGAACGAGTGACCTATGAATGACATTGTATTATCAAAGTCAATGGAATGGGTGAACTACAAAAGAGTTGTATGATCAAAGTCAATATAATGGGTTAACTACGAATGACATTGTATGATCAAAGTATATGGAATGGGTCAACTATGAATGTCATTGTATTATCATAGTCGATGAAATGGGTCAACTATGACTAACATTGTATTATCAAAGTCAATTGAATGGGTCAACTACAAATGACATTGTATGATCAAATTCAACGGAATGGTTAACAAACGAATGACATCATATGATCAAATTTTATTTATTTGGTCAACTACAAACGACATCGTATGATCATATTCAATTATTGGATTATATATGAATCACATCGTATGATCAATGGATCGGTTGAACTACAAATGGCATTTTATTATCAATAATCAATGGAATGGGTTAACTGCGAATGACATCGTATGATAAAATTCATTGGAATGGGTTAACAACAAAATATATTATATGATTAAATTCAATGGAATTGTTCAACTAAGAATGACATTGTATGATCAAATTCAATGGAATGGGTTAACTATGAATGATATCGTATGCTCAAAGTCAATCAAATGAAGCAACTACGAATGACATTGTATGATCAATGTCAATGGAACGAATTAACTATGAATGCCATTGTATCATCAAAGTCAATGGAATAGGTAACTTACAAATGAATCGTATGATCAAATTCAATAGAATGGGTTAACTACGAATGACATCGTATGATCAAATTAAATGGGATGGGTCAACTATGAATGACATTATATTATCAAAGTTAATGGAACGACTTAACTATGAATGACGATGTATTGTTAAAGTCAATGGAATGGGCCAACTTTAAATGAAATTGATGATCAAATTAAATGGAATGGGTAAATTATGAATGACATTATATTATTAAAGTCAGTTGAATGGGTTAACTACGAATGACGTCGTATGACCAATGTCAATGGAATAGGTCAACTATGAATGTTATCATATAAACAAAGTCAATAGAATGGGTCAACTATGAATGACATTGTATTATCAAGGTCAATGGAATGTGTTAACTATGAATGACATTGTATTCATAAAGTCAATGGAATGGGTCAACTATGAATGACATCGTATGATCAATGACAAAGGAATGGGTAAACTATGAATGACATTGTATGATCAAAGTCAATGAAATGGGTCAACTATGAATGACATTGTATGATCAAATTCAATGGAATAAGTAAACTATGAATGACATTGTAAGAACAAGTTCAATAGAATGGGTTAATTTTGAATGACATCGGTTGATCAAAGTCAATGGAATGGGTCAACTACAAATAACATCGTATGATAAATGTCAACGGAACGAGTAAACTATGAATGAGATTGTGTTATAAAAGTCAAAGGAATGGGTCAACTACGAATGACATCGAATGATCAATGTCAATGGAACGAGTGAAATATGCATGAAATTGTATTATCAAAGTCAATGTAATGGGTCAACTACCAATGACATCGTAAGAACAAATTCAATGGAATGGGTGAACTATGAATGACATTGTATGATCAATGTCAATGGAATGCGTCAACTACGAATGAAATGGTATGATCATATTCAATGGAATCAGTCAACTACAAATAATATCATATGATCAAATTCAATGGAATGGGTCAACTACG